>CM060831.1:57247500-57575000 GCA_030762175.1 Metallyticus violacea
GTCAAGTGGAAATGTGCAAACTTGAATGTACTTCCCCTCAAAAGTTATTCCCCCATAACAGGAGTTTCGGAGGGTGAGATTTGCAAAAGGTACAGCAAATAAATAACAAAGCAAAACGAAAACCAACTTTTTTTTCTTTTTCGTTCACAGAGAAGTGTTCGTATGCGTGTGTCGAGAGGGAGTCAGGTATTTTCCAATGACACGAGACTGTTAGGGTCTCTACATGCTTGTCCCTGCGATTGGCTGACGCATGGTACCCTTTTTATTTTATTTTACTTTTTTTTTTTATTTTACCTTTCCCTCCTCTCTTGCTCTCCTCGTACAAACTTGGGCGTGCCTGTCTTCCAACAAAGCGAACCGCTGTTCTCATCGCGCAGGTAATTGAAATGTGTTTAAAAATTGAAGATCTGCAACTGAAGGTTGACATCCTTGGCCCTCTCCCCTCCCCTTTTATCGTGCCCGAAAATTCACCATTTAGTATCTACAGCTTTATCACTTATGAACGAGGAAAAAGTGGAGTAGCCAACTTAACAGGATCCTTTTTTCCCCGGAGAGTAAATAATGAAATTTCTCCCCCCTCGTACATGGATCGCAGAGAATTTCTCTGGAATCATACAAAGTGTTAAAGGAACAGGTAGCAGAGCACTCTTCGTCTCCGTGAAACTTAATAACTGATGAGTGACTTGCCAAAACGAAGCAAATCACTGAAGCACGCAAATTCAAGCGACAACCATTCAAATCCAGTGTTTCTCATTGGTTCGAGGTTTAATTCCTCACACTTTTAATATAATGGGTTTCGACTAGCTATTTATTCCAGAAGTAGCGAATAAAATTAGGAAAGAAAATGTTAAGAGAATCAGTTGTTTTTGTTCTGACAAGCCGTGGGTGCGGCTCACTTGGAATGCCCTGGCACTTTGAAGATGTTGAGCCTTATCCATAACAATATGAAACATAAAATGTATTATTAAAATCCATTTTATTTCAAATGTATCATTTTAAAATGTTAATACAGACTGAAACAATACAAGCTAAAGGTTTCAACAAAATACGTATTTTAATTTCGTTCTCTGCACTTATTTAGTACCTGAGGGTAATGTAGTAGATATAAAAAATAAACATCATTGAAGATATTGGCAAGAGCCGTACATATATTACTAAATATTACCATTTATTATTTTATTTTAATAGAGTACAAATATTACAATGCTAAATTTGATGTTGGATTATGAAAACCGCCAGTGTCGAACCAAGGTGAGCTTAGTTTGTCTAATGCAATAGAAGAAACAAATTACAATTAATACCAGTCTAGTTATTCATAACAAAGTATTCTCTTAAAACAATTAACCAAGGAGATAACTATTCAAGTACTCACTGAATTTAATTAATGTGAACACCTTAAAATTAGCACAAACTTCCCCAGTAAAATCCAAAGTAGTACAAACTATCCTTAAAAGTGCCTGGCCTCCATATAATTTCCCAAATTCGCTGGATAAACCGAATGAATTATGAAATCCGCAATCAAAAGATATTAAAATCAAAATATCTAATATCAGGCTCACTTGGTCGATCAATGCAGAGTTGATTCAGCAAAAATGTAGAAGGTAACTCCGGCAAGAAGGCATCATTCACATAAGAAAATTAACCTGAATATTGACCATCAACTACGGCGTCACGCCAATGTTAGCCAAAGGTTTTAAGAAGTAACAAACCATTTAATGTGTGCCAACTTAGACCACTCTGGCCGTATAGTAGTAAAAGAATGAAATAATAATGTCTTTACCTCATAACGATCAATACTTACTGACATGTGATTTAACCTATAAAGAAAGAACAAGTCTGTATAGCATAATGAAAAGTAAACATGCAGGGTAGTTAAAGAATCGGACTGAAGCATATCGTCGAGGTCGTTAAAGCACGGACTCGTTAGTGGGAGGTCTGAGTTCGACCGTCCTCCCTGACTGAGGTTTTTTCCAGGTTTTCCTCAGTTCTCATAAATGGAAATTGCTGGGGAGGTACCCTAAACTTAGCCCTGGAACGCTTCCTTCCTAAAAAAAAAATCATTTCATCGCATGTATCATCAGTGTTTGCCGCCTGCGATGTCTCGGTAATAAAAACGGACGTTAAACACCATTCCAAAAGAAAAGGCGAATACAATGCTTGCTTGACCAAGAATCCGAAACTGGGTACTTACCTAGGTTAGATCGAGTAGGAAGTGATTACTTACAGCGGTGAGCTTCCTGGTTCAACACATCACGTGCTCTAAGCCTATGCCAGATCATTCATATTAAGCGGTAAGGAGAAGCAACAATTAAATAAAGTGACATACTTTTAATCTGACATATGAAAACAAGAACGCAAGAGTGAAATACAGATATACAAACGGTCAATATTGTGTTTAAGAAATGAGTAGATAAGATAAGTTTCTAACTGGAGTTGATTTCATCAAGTGACCTTATCTAGTTATGAAAAGTTTATTTAAATACTGAATGGTATTTTTCCGTTACCGCACCGAACGGAAGAGGCTATTGCATATAAAAAGCCCAATTGTTATAGGAGATGTTTGGTATAAGGCAGTGGAGTTGGTAAAGAGACATTAAACAGTATTACAACTACAATATTAATGCAATGAAGTTCAGAATTTCACTGAATGCCATTTACAATTCAACCAATAAATATATCTGAGGTCTGTAACAAAATAAAACTTACTATTTTCAAACCAGTTTTCTTGTATTACCCTTTACCGTAACTTCACAGATGTTCGAGACCATAATTAATATTACGCATCGAAATTTCTAAGCATTAAAATCAGAATGCAGAGGAATTAAGTTATGTTGGTATTGAACTGTAGACAAAAGGTGGTGAGTGCAATAATTCCCTAGCTATAAACCACCCTCTCCCTTACTCTTGTCACTCACCAGCGGGGCTAAGATTTGTTTTTTCATTAGTTACAATTAAAAGTTGTATTTTTTTATGAATAAGGGCATTAGAAATTATTTAAAACATGTTTTACTGTCCAAATTTGTCCATATTTATGAAATCCTTAATATTCCAAAGTAACAGAATGTTTTAGCTGTTATAATGGAAAAGTCTCGAAAATAGTAAAAGTGAATTTAAACACAATACTAGACAAGAATCCATGCTTTAGAGAGGTGTGCAGTATCCGCCCCATTTGAAGAGGTGAATCAATGTGGAACAAATCTGGATATGATTGTATAAGACATTGTCAGGTTTAGAGCGGTCCCCATGAATTCTTGTGTTACTCAGCGGAATTTTAATGAGCACAAAGTAGTAGAGTAGTGTTTAACGCCCGTTTTTACTACTGAGGCACCACAGGCGGTGGACACTGATGATACATGAGATGAAATGATATATTGGGAAAGGATTTTTTTTTTTTTTAAGGAAGGAAGCGTTCCAGGCCTAAGTTTAGGGTATCTCCCCGGCATTTGCCAGTTATGAAGACTGAGGAAAACCTGGAAAAAACCCCAGTCAGGGAGGACGGTCCTGGCGGGATTCGAACCGCAGACCTCCCGCTCACGAGTCCGTGCCTTAACGACCTCGGCCACCCGTGGCGGTAATGAGCACAAAGCTATTTTGAAAAACAATAGAAGCAATTTTAAATTTGAAAATTTAAAACAACGTTTCGTAACCCACTATTTCCTAAATATACAATTGTCATAGAAAGATTAAGCTGAACTAAAGTGTAATAACATAAACAATTCGCAGTTCATTTTAATACCAATAATGTTTAAATTCTTGTTCTGCTGTTAAGCAGTAACGCCTTAATTACACATTCTAACTTGAAACTGTACTAAAATGCAGATTTTTTGCATTTTTGCAACATTTATATAAAAATTTAGTGTATATTCTGGTAATGTAAGTTCATATATGTACATATATAATTGGTTTTATTACGTATAAATCCTAGGCATGCTCATGAATGAATGTTTGTTTAGTGCAGGGCGGTGGCTAGCCTAAGTTTGAGTGTACCTATGTTGAAATTAAGTGCTTAATATGCCTATTAATAACCATGTCATATCTTAGAGAAATTCTTTTTAGAAACCACACTCTTGTAGAAGTTCCACTGAAATAAGTTTAAACCAAAAAGAAAGAAAGAAAGAAAACCAAAGAGTTTTGAACAAAATTACATACAGTACTACTGTTACTACAACACACCTCCTGCCTTACTGTCGATATCTGAGAGAAAGGAAATGTTGAGGGCAACGTATAACAGGTTAATAATTTTCTAGAGCTAATGCTCTCTTGCTACCTCTGGCTAATCTAATCACTTGTTTGTAATCCAAAAAAGTCCATGATATTTAAACCCATTTGTTGATGCATTTCTCAAGTAAACTGATAACTAAACAGCAAATATTCAGGAATGAGCCTATTTTTTCCGTAATAAATATAGCGAATAAACTCAGAATATTTATATTTTCTGGCATTCAATGCTTAACATTTTTCTTTTTACATTGCATACATATTATTATTTTGAAGTTAGTGCCTATTCCCCTAGTTTCGCTCTTAAATGTGAAACTGCTAACGCAAACCATCTTATATACACTCAGGGTGCAGAGGATGCAAATATATTACATGAACATAGTCCGGAAATGATTTATTTTCTTGTTAGAGCTCTTTGTCTATAACTCCGCTTACATGGTGTGATATGCAGCTAGAATTCCAGCATAGCTGTCCTGTAGCAATAACCCCACAACACAATAGTTGCTTAATACTTGCAGTAGATAAACAACCTCTGGTTAAATGGAGTGGGGATGTTGTAACTACTCTAGTTCCTAGATTCACCGTTGTTGTGGTCGTTTTGTACCATGTAGTCCGCTTGTTATGCTACTCACTTCATTGCTTGTCGTAGCACCGAGCACGTAGTGCCAGTTCTGTGTGTTTACGAACCTCGTTCCAGATACAGTAAAATGAGATATTCAAATGCTTAGTTGGCCGATGCTCATATGATCAGCCAAAGGTACAGAGAGTCCTCATCCTCGTTCGTATTCTGCAAGGCTGTCAGACAATGCGAGATACTCCAGGGATACATCAGCACATAAGACAGTCCATGCGACGACGGATTGATGGATGTATCTGTGCTAGCGGAGGACATTTTGAGCATTTTATATGATTTTTCTTTTTCCCATGGTTCTGTTTCTGCTGGTGTAGAGAAAGGGCTCTAATAAAGGAATAGAGCAATTCATACTCATATTATATTTTTATCCTATATATGTGAGGTCTGTTTCCCCAAAGTTTTGACATGTATATATAAGACATATACATGGTGTCCCCGAATCGCTTTTATTTTTTTAAGCGACATTCTCATCTACTTTCATGGCATGCATGTCATGTTGGTTGCATCTTGCATCACACTCTACAAGTGGATTCATATTTACAGAAACCCACTAGATGTACCGTGTTCAGCAATTAATGCAACTACTTTCGTTATTCCTCTTCTGTCCAATTTGAGACGGGATGTGGGAAGAGTATTGCTAGAACCTAGGGTAAATTTCCTAGCTTGAGTTTGTCCAGAATAGGTTTGCCATCTTAATGGATGTTTATCCCCAATCCATGTTTACTATATATTGAAACCTTAATTAAGAAATACTCTTTAAATCATGAGGTAGGTTTTGATAGAGCTCTACCATTCCTCCAAATGCTCTCGGCGTTAGCAGATGCCGAGATTAGTCCTGACAATATATGTGAAATCCATAAAAGTTAAACGCATTAATATAGCATATTTGTAATGTCCATGTTCAGTTATATAATCCATATTTCTTACTTTTAAGAGCTTATTTTAGGCTCCAAAATCCATTGTTTTAGTCCCCTGCCTGTGTTTTCCGTTCGGCGCGTAAACAAATTGCTTTTGATTTCAACTGAATTTGTAAGTTTTAGTTCAGCCGTCGCCTCCGACGTTTGTAATGTTTGATCAGTATTTGTATAGGTTTCACATGACCATTGTAGCGTTTCATCATAGCTTACGAATACGGGCATAGAACTTGCTACTTTTACATTATAGCTAAAGCATCATTTGTCTACGTAACTTTCCTTCAAGAAAATGACATTAAGTTATCGTTGGGTAAAATATTGATTTCGTTTCATACAGTTTACAACTAAATCTGAAATGTTTGACAATGAAATTCTTAGAAATATATAAGAAGAATAAATGTTTCATTATAACAGCATCTCAGCAAACTCCAAGCCGCCATTTCCCAAGAAAATGTTTCCTCTTGTTAAGAGTAGCATACACTCCTACTTGCTTCTTGTTAAAAACCAATTGCATAAGAATTTTCTAAAACGATTCACCAAAACTAAGAAAGCTATCGTTAACATTTCAATTCTTTTAAAGGTTAGTTTACATTTAGGGAACATAAAAAGATGTCTTTGTAAATATTTTGTTATTTATAGCAACAAATTGCTTGAAAATATGACACTAATGATTTTTTAACCTTAAAGAATCAGACATTTTGTCCCCTGTGATCGATAAATCTATAAGCATTTTGGTGAGCGACCCCTTCAAGACATGCATTTCCCTTCTTGCCTTAACAAGAGGAGGCGCGATGTAGTGGCGTGGAAAATGAACCTTCTTTACTAGAATCCGAGGGTTGTTAGGTGGTTTTAAAGGTCAATTTTATGCATACCATCAAGAAGTGCTACACCTAAAGGAAGCGCTGGGAGGGTTACCAGAAACCGCAGAGTTCTTTAGTAGGGAAGTAAGGGAAGGAAGCGCATAGTCACAATCAAAGTCCTTAGACAGGCTTCAGCTTGAAAATTTCCCTCCCTTCTTCAAAGTCAGACAGCTTTAAATGTGGTCAGTATTTGGACAGGTGATCGCCACTTAGTGTTTAGCAAAGTAGCTGTAATATCTCCGGTCAAGGGATTTCCAGTTAAATCCACATTTTCTCTAACGCAATTTGCGAAAAAATGAATTCATTCAGCTTGACTCAGTCAAAAGTCCGAAGGATATTTTGGTTCGTTTTAAAATTAATAATCTCTTTTATTACATTCTTACAAAAGATAATTTTCGATTTAATGTCTTTGGTACATAAACTTGGTTTCATTGTGTGCTGGGGTCCAACCTTGCTGTTTTATTTTATTAGGTGATTGCTTAAAGTATAGCAAAAGTTAAGGGAAAAGAGCTAGAGGGGGTCTGAAAAAAAAAAAAAAGCTAATATTTAGCTCTTCTTTAGAAGTGCTATGTTCACTTTAAATTGAAAACAAAAGTTTGCATATTTCATTAAAATAGATTTTTAAAAGTATTTAACGCCTTATACACTACAGAGGCACCACACTCGGTGGACACTGATGATACATGAGATGAAATGATATCATGGAAAAGGATTTTTTTAAAGCAAAGAAACGTTACATGCCTAAGTTTAGGGTACCTCCCCGGCATTTGCCATTTATGAGAACTAAGGAAAACGGAAAAAAACTCTATCAGGGAGGACCGTCTTAGCGGGATTCGAACCCCAGATCTCCCGCTACAAGTCCGCGCCTTAACGACTTCGGCCCTTCGTGGCGGTGTTATAATAGAAGTAAATTCTTATAAAGAAATATTATGGCATATGGGGCTTAATAATGGAAAATGTACATTAACAATAGAGCAGTAATGTACTCTGATAAAAATCTAATGTTAAAGTAACGTAAGTAACCGGGCTTGGCGTAGGAAAGAGACGCAGTTCCTTAAGAGTGGTGGAATCGGAAGGACGCACGCCTCAGCTCTCCAGGCTCTCCATGCTAACTACCACCACTATCACAACAACATAATAACAATAATGTAATGAACTGAACAAATTAAAATCTACTCATATACACGTCAAATTGCCAAATACACGGAAAGAAGAAAATTAAAAATACTAGTGAAACAGGCCACTTGACAAAATTCCCTGACAGAAATCTTAATATTTATATTCTGATAATATTTTCTTTTTAAATTTTTATTCATTGATTTTTATTTGCATTTTGAGTTAGCTTTGCATAGGGAAAATTTAATAAATTGTATTTATATGTTATTAAGACATTCTTAGACGTACACGAACAAGAATACCAAGTATTACCAGCAGTTCATAGATGTAATTAAGTGATACTTAAAAATTAACGATCTTAAAAGTAAATGAATAAAGTGCAAATTAAAGTTTAAGCAGCAGCCCTTTAGAAATTATTCTACTGCTTTTACTACTAAAGAAAAAAATTATAGTTTAGTTTATGAAGATTATTATAGGATTGTTGATTTCCACTTTCATTTGGACAAATAATGCAAGAAGTGCTTGTAAATAAGAAGGATTTGCATATGTATGTAAGTTCATCTAATAACATTTCTATCGAGATATTGTCACATTGTTTATTACCTTATGTGGTTCAGTATGTAATTCTTTGTGTATGTGTATGTGTGGTATTTTGATACAATAAATTTGAGATTTTTAGAAAAACGTTTTAGATAATAGATTTTGGACCTAATACCTTCGTTGTATCTGTGAGATTTTGCTGTAAATTAAATTTGAAAATATTTTTATATTAATCTCTTTTCTGGAATTCAAAATAATTTAAAGATAAATTTCTAACTTGAGTAGCTTCTAATGCCATCTCACTTGCCGGCCTGATATTGGAGTTCCGCAAACGAGCGGCAGGTGATCCACCGAGAATGAATGCACTACGTTACCAAAATAATGATGTTTGGAGATGGGAAGGAGAGAATGATTGAGCAACGGCACAAAGAGTGGCAAAGGAAACAGAGGCCGCTTCGTTCGCTACAAATCCTACTCACATTGGGATCGAACCCAGGCATCCGAAGTGGAAGGCAAGCAGTTCAATCACTCGGACGTGGCATCGCTATTAAATTTCGAACCTTAACGACCCAGTGATATCAAGTTAATTGTACTCAACATACAGATAAAAACGCGCGAACACAGTGCGTCCTAGTCAACCATCTGCCGGCTCCAAAATCGGATTACGCTACTATGTAATTTTAAGAATTCCCCCGTCTATGTCCTGCTGAGGCTGAAAGCTGTACCGTATGTAACGAGATACAATTGCTTACAGAATTAGTGTGACTGGAAGTTCGAAGTCTAATAAACACCAAAGACGAGCGACTTGCCCTTAGACATAGCTGGTTATTGCGAGGTTTTATATATAGTTGGCTTGAGCCCAGCTGTTTTGTTGAGAAGTTTATTCAGAGTTTTACTACAGTCAAAAGGAAGAATGCCTTTTTTTTTATTTATATATATGTGACAGAGATGTATAGCTCTATGTTGCTGTGGAGAATATAAAGTCGTACTTTATCTCTCAGTACTGCGATTTGCATCCACTGCCTGCTTGTATGTGCTTCAATGCTTTCTACGTTCCATAAAATGTTTGGAATTACGGATGAAATAAATTCACGATGTTGCATATGTAAGCCCAGTTACCTAAAGGTTGCAAAATTTGCTGACATTCGTCCTTTAAGGTATATGTACTCAGAAGTTAGGCTGCTTTGTAACTTATAAAATAAATAATGAATTTTAGAGTCAATAAAAAGCTCAATTTATTCAAAAACTAATTAGATATAACCATTGCAAAATAAATAGTCATGAAAAGTCAATATGGCAGGTATTTTATTATTCAAGGCCCTTAATCTAGGATTCACAATAAATGCATCGAATTTACTGAATAGCTCATAGTTTTTGTTCATCCATGCAAAAGTTAAATCCATTTCCGGTGCTACATTTGATAAAACGACAAACTAAGGAAACATGTCTATGAAATTGGTGCACACTTCGGTGACTTTTTCGTCCACATTATTCTATTCCTATAAATACCTGATCTCGGTTTTCCAGCTGGTCAGCATTTCTTAAGTAATCGAAATTCCCAAGGACAAGATTCCGTCCTGGCTTCTGCCCAAAAGCAGCTGTTGAAATTTCGCTGCCAGAAAACCTTCAAATCCTACTCACTGAATTTCTTGTTCGCTTCCAGTAGGAATATTTCACACTCACTTTCGTTCTACTGTCCACAAAGCGGAGCTAAGTTTTTACTCTACAGCAGTTCAGTATAAACCTCGCAGGTAACTCCAGTTTCAAATATGGGAATATATTACAACATGCTAATACATGAAGATACTTATACTCTCCGGGATAAAATATAAAGAAGCTACAAGGTAAACTCATTTATTGCTGGAAACTCAACTTTTCAGGGAAAGTCAGAGGTGGAGGAACATATGCATACAGATCGAATCTGTATCTCTAAACGCCCTCTGTTTTTCTTTGTCCAGAGTAAAGTTAAGTACAACATCACAAAATCTTTGAGCTATAGTACGGGACCAGCTTACAGCTGAGATTACAGTCATCCAGTATCTTATTTAGTTACACTGATATGATATGCGCGAGGAATGAAGTTCGCTCAGAAAAACAACGTTGTCACGTCTCTGTAATCTCTTTCAGTACATGTTTAGTGCTAATACAGATTTGATTCGGAAGTGATAGCAAATAATTTATTAGTTTATTCTGTATTTATTAATTAAAGCATCCTCAGACAGTTTTAATATTATAAAAATCAGAAAGTATTTAAAGAGTTTGTTTAATTTTTCGCACTAACAGTGCCAGCGTTGAAGATTTGCTCATAGCAGTGTATTATACACTCGAAACTTGGTGAGATGAGGCTAAGTCATCTAAGTTTGTCTTCCAATACTAGTGACATCCGTATAGCTGAAATGTTTTGGTTCAACAAACTAAAAACAGTTTACGAATATGTGTGTACTAAAGTGAAAATAAAAAATATTTGGTCATTATAGTAATCACTAAAAAATCACAGTCTGAAATAGTAGCTAATAAAATTGGGGCTATAAATACAGCAGATATTGCACATAGATATATCTATAGATAAATGTAGGGTATAAGTCGCTGTGGTGCCCTAGACTAGTACCTATCAATAGTATCGTTTACTACACTCAAGTCGGTTCTGATGGTGTAGTGGTAACCATACTTGCCTTCTAAACCCAAGATCGCGGGTTTGAATCCGGCCAGGATCGACAGATTTTTAGGCATAAAAATCCTAAGTATGGCTTCCTTTGGAAGAGAAGTAAAGTCGTACATTTACTGGCACGTAAAAAAACCTCAAGCCTGAAAGAGGAGGCCTCTAAGCAAAATTTGTCGGTCGTTTCACGCCCTGAATTAAGTGGGACGCTGATGACCTGAGATGTTAAAGAGCGTCCATAAATAAACCAAATCAACAACTACCACTCATATCGTAACAATGCAATAAATACTGAATTTTTTTGTTTTCATGTCAATTTTTTTTTCTGAATCATTGTTGAACAAAGTTACAGAAATGTAAAACACTTATTTTAATAATTTTAAGGCAAAGTTACAATGTCATTTTAAAAGCTTTAAATTCTGAAAAGTTCTATTTAAAATTTTATGTTATGTTATTCTGCATAGCATTTTGTTCATTTATCAATATCCATAATTTTTCTTAATTTTATTTGCATTATTTTAAACACGTAACTTTCAACCTTTTTACATTTTATCATTTTAGTAGCATCATTTTATGTTTTAGAAATAGAACTCAAATATTCTTTATATTAAGAGCGAGGTTTAAGGCTATATATGTTTTTTTATATTTATGTAGTTAAGTAATAGTTGTAAAAAGGTTTGAAAAGAGTTTATAAGAAAATTAAGTATAAAGGCAATATACACCTGAGCAGAGATTTAAATTTGCTAGGCAGTGCTTATGGAATTAACATTTTATTTGAGTAACACTGCATGTAGATATATAGCGGAAAACTTCATAAAAGATTTGTAAATATTTAATTTTTACTGCACATTATATAGTTTTTCCTGCTTGCGAATAAATTAGCGTAAACATTTTGGAAATTTGTTACTAACAGAAAAAACGTTTTAAAAAAATGTTTAGACAAACATAAGCTTAAAAATATTTTGCCTCAGAGTTACATGACTAACAAACCAGTGATAAATTAAATAACATATGAAGGATGTTCAAAAACTTGTCGGCCTGACACAGATGTCATGAAGATGACCATATTTCTATGGTAGTTGTTAAGCATCATCCTTTAGATGACGCTCTCTCCCTAAAACTTCAGACACATAAGCGTGGTCACTTGGTTATGACGATCGTGCGAACAAACTAGTGTTATTTTCTATAAAATGGATAAAACCGAAATACCAGTGGTGATAAAGTGCTTCGGTTTAACCCCAACATAAATACAAACGGAGTTAAGTTCCACATAAAGGATCTTCCCCTTCATTTTCGAAGATTAAAATGGGAGCTGCTGAATTTACGATGAGAGCTCAGAACATTCCAAAACTGCTACTACCGACAATACCATACTCAATGATCGTCGATGGAAGGTATGCGAGTTGGTTGACAATGCAAAGACTTTGATAGTCCGTGTCTATTACATTTTACACGAAGTTTTGGATATGAGAAAGCTTTATGACCTTCACTTCCAAGAGCTTGCACATTCGCAATATTCGCCGGGTAGCTCGCAGTGGTTACTTCTTGTTCCCAAACCTGAAGAAATAACTGGATGCTCGAAGATTTACACCAAATGAGCTTGAAGCTGAGGCAAACTCTTATTTGTCAGTTAGACTAAGTTTAAATTTAAAAAAAAATAATTTAAATCGTATGTTTCTTGGTCCAGCCGAGAACATTTAATGCGCCCCTGTGCTGTTATAAAAAAATTGCTCATAGAGTTAAGTGGCGTCTCACCGCTTTGATGCATCCCCTGACCGTACATTTCATGATTTGGCCTGCTGTGTTGAAAACTGACCTACCATGACAATTTTCAGTTCCAAACGGCTCGATACAAGAAAATAGTGTTTTCTACGGGAAATGAGCCAAAAAGCTGTCTTGAATCCACCAAGACATGTTCCCTGAATCACAATAATAGAGCTACATAGATTGATAAACTTGAACATATCAGATGGGGTAGTTAATATAATACAGAAAAATACACTGGAAAATGTAAGGAGATATGTAGTACCATCCATTCATAATTATACTGAATGGGTAGTACAGGTATCGATCAGTAGCGCGGCATTTGCTCCCACAGTTGATGCTCGGTGGGTGTTTATATAAAATACAATTTCCTCTGCAGGGGGCTCCTCTGTGTGAAAGCTCATTAATTTCGAAGCGTTGAGAGTGCCCAAACACGATTTGAATAAATGTCTCAGGTATAACATAGCATACATATATAAACAATAGCACCTCATACATTCTGAAACTACTGAAACCTAATATTAGTCAGGAAATTGCCTTCATTTCTCAACGAAAGGTGCAGCTTGATGAGAAAGCTATTTTACAGAGGAGTCAAATTATGTGAACAATGAAGGTAAGCATTTTCAGCCGACAAATCGACAAGTAACTACAAATTTAATTAATATTTCATACATTGTTGAACAGTTTTTTTTTACATTGAGCTCGTTGCCCCTGGAAAAGTGAGTCAGGGGATAATTACATGACACCCATGTGGCGTTGGGGAGGGTCTATTTTATCAAAACTCCTCCCCGACATTCTCTCATAACTACATTGTAAATTTGTGGTATAAACTTCTGTTTTATATGGAACTCTTCTAATTCAGCTGTTAAAATACACCTTAACCTTTTGCAATCAATTCAGAAACAGCAATGAATTGTATGAACCTTTCAACCGGTTTACCCCCACTGATGTATGACAATATCACAACAAATTGTGACATGCAAGTAATATCTTCATTTCACCGGTCTGCACACAAACGTAATTTGCCGTTCCGTTTTTTTTTTTTTTTTATTTATTTATTTTTTTTTTTTTCCCTATAGAAAAGATTGTTTCTCACTTCGTACTCTGTCAGCCAAGATGCTTTTCTTAACTTTGTACCGTCTTGCTGAGTAAGTTCCTACAGCTTTCAGTTAATTCAGTTGATTCAGTTGATACAATTCGTTTCATTCCCAACTTAACAGTTAAACTTAGATGTGAAAATGGAGTTTTCAATAAAACGTCCACTTTGTTTGTTGCCACAAAACAGTTACGCTTTGTTGTAACTTAATAGTTAACGCTGTGAAAGTCAACTTTCCACTGACAACGAGGAAACTACCCAATTTCAAACAAGTGTGAAAACAACCCCTAGTCAGTTATGCGTGGTGTTAGTAACCCCTCAACATCTGGTTCCTAGAGAGAAGAGAACGAGTTCTCTTGGACCAGCAGGAAGATGGCCCAAGCCTAGCGCTCGGTATTCTCTCTTTTCTTAGGAACCAGGTGTTGAGAGGTTACCGACACCGTGCATAACTGACTAGGGGTTGTTTTCGCCCTTGTTTGAAGTTGGATATTTTCGTTGCTATTTGTCAATGGAAAGTTGACTTTCACATCGTTAACTGTTAAGTTACAAAAAAGCAGGAATGGGCAAGAGAAAGGCAAACCCATTTTGGAAGAAAATAAATATAAGTCCTTGTAAATCTTTGTAGGCCATGAAGGTATAAGTTTAAAGCGAAATTTTTCAGGGCTGGTCCATGAGCTACCCTCGCTAACGGAGCACCCGCATGCTACCGCTACTACAATAGAAAGGAAATACAAGCTACAATTAAAAATTAATCGTTTATGCATCGCTGTTGTCATGCAATTTTTAAGTTGATAAGGAGAAGAGAAAAAGGTAAATAATTATGCATTTTATTTGAAGGGGGCCCATCTGACTCTTATTGACGGACCAAGTTCATAACCTGCAACAAAGGGGCGAGTGGTAAATATTTGGTAGCTCTCCCGGTAAAACAGCGAACTCCCAAACTCTAAAAATGAACAATGCCAATCAAATTCATGCAAAAGAAATTAATTTACGTTTAGTTAAGACTATGCAGAACCGGACAGAATTCCAGTAGAACAAGAAAAGTAAAAAGAGCAAGACAAAGCATTTTTAAAAATAGATGATAATTGGGAAGAGAATTTGCAAAGTATCTAAACAGTCAGATCACATAATTCGACCATTGCTTGCCGCTCTGGCATTGAGCTAGTTGTGACTGTCTTTGAACGGTGACCTTGATAGCAAGAGCGCTTAAAGTTACGCAATCAGCCATCGGACAAAAAGAGAAAAGTCAGTTTGCCGCAAACCGTATTTGTAGCTGACTCAGAGAGGCTCCTAACCAGCTGCAACACAGAAATTGTTGTATAATTTTCAGCCAAGTATGTTTGCTAATGTAGCCATTAACTCCTTCCTCACTTCCGCTTAATATGCGTTCTTTACTTAGCACCCACCGAGTTACAGAATCCAAGCAACAAACCATTTTTTATTTAAAGTTCTTGTTGCTCTTATTTTTCTTCCTGTGCCGTCTTTCCTTCATCTCCCATTTATTTTTTTATAGCAATCCTTCTCCATCAATTTTTATATCCAATCTCCCCTTTTCCCTACGCGTTCTTTTTTTTTTAAAAAATCTTTTCCTCTATCCTTCTCTCGTCCGTTTTTCCCTTTTACCGAACCTTCTTGCCTTCCCCCTTAGCCAATAGGAAGCTTGCTTTTTATTAGATCCATAAATTCATCATATCCATCGGGCTGCTAGGTCCATCGTCATTGGTCGAGAGGTGGAGTTCTCGGGATTGGCGCAATGCGGACCTTTTCTTCCTTCCACTCACTCCGCCTCGATATTAATATTGAATTTTTCTGTCTCGACCTCTGCTGGGGTTGGCGTGACGTCACCATGTGATGTGCAACACAAGGAGGATCAAGTGCGCGGGCGCGGACGGACAAAGACTCAAGAGAAGGAGAAAGAAAACTAGTACTGGCCAGGGGTCACTCTCTGGTCGCTACTGAGAACTTGAGGATGGGTTCCGAAGTCCTACTTGTGCAGGTTCGGACAGCAAGCACAAAACTTCGGGTGTCCTTTGTCGGGTTTGGCGCGGAGTGCTTTTTTTTATCTACCAGTTCCTTTCCCCCTGTCGTAGAATACGTTTACATGGAAGTCAATTAATGAAAACTGCTAGCTAGCTGTTCTGGAGTTGTTACTCTCCATAGTACGTTAGCGTTACCATGTAAAAGAGAACTACTTGAGGTGCTCATATATAGGGTGTCAAATTATTTATGTTCTTAAACTATGAGAAACATACAAACGGTCACTCTCAAAGTATAGTAGGGGTTCGTCAGCCGTACTTACGAGTGCGGAGAGCAGTTCGAAATCCTGACTATACTCGAGGAGGATAAAGAAGAAGCAAATGTCTCTAATAAGTTAGCCTTATTATTGGATGGGTTTAACACCCGTTTTTACTACTGAGCCACCACAGGCCGTGGACACTGATGATATGTGAAATAATATATAGGGAAAGAATATTTTTATAGGAAGGAAACGTTCCAGGCCTCCCAGCATTCGCCATTTATGAGGGCTGAGGAAAACCTGGAAAAAACCTCAGTCAGGGAGGACAGTCCTGCTTGGATTCGAACCCCAAACCTTCCTCTCAATAGTCCGTACCTTAAGACCTCGCCCATTCGTGAAGGTTAAGTTAGCCCTTAGTGCATAAAACCCAAGTTTTCGATAACCCTTACTCAATCCGTAGGTTTGCTTCAATTTTTTTATTAGTGTATAACTCCTGTTTTCGCCACTGAGGCACTACAGGCGATGTTTGCTTTAATGGACACCACAAAGATTGTATTAATTTCACCTAAAGACTTCATTATAGCGGATCGTGTTTCAAATAGCGCAATCAGCTTAATTTGTAGCATATAGAGCTTTTATCCATCTAGTTTATTTGTTCAATTTTTGTGGGTTTTCTTAGCCTTAAGCACTGTAAATAATTATTCATACTCATTAATAAAGTGTCTAGTTTCATACCTTAATTTAAAAATAGCTACAGCATACCTAAATTGTTATATATGCCTGTTAATAGCCTTTTACATTTTCACCTTGGAGTTTTGATGATAGGTTGCAATGGTTCTGTCGTTGGTATTTTTTCATAAAGGGCTCATTAAAATGTCGAACAGGATATATGCCCGCTGAAATCAACTGCTTCTGTTCTCTCTATCATTGAGAACACATTTTTTATTATGATGTACATGAAGTATCATAGTTTCTAATAATACACAACACTATTAAAGGATGTGCACATTCAAAATTTGAATGCTTATTACTTAAATGTAACGCTCCGATCCTAAAACTAGCCTACCCATTTACTCATCATTGCAAAGAAGTTCATCTAGCTTAAACGTAATCTATGGATTAAAGTTTTAAGAATTTCAGGTCAATTTTAAAGCAAAATGTCAAAATAATGCACGTTCGGCACAGTAACAGAAAAAAACATTTATAGAGTTGAAGCATATTTTCAGCGTGAGCAGTTTTGCACTATAATCTTTAAACAGATCTCTAAACAATGGTATCTTCTCTTTAAAGACTCCCAGTCGGTCCTGATGGTATAGTGGTAACCATACTTTCCTCGTAGCCCCAAGATCGCGGGGTATATTCCTGTCAGGATCGATGGATTTTTTTGAGCTTAAACCCTGGGTGAGGTACTGTACAAATGGACACAGAAAGGCAACGTGTCTGTATAAACAAGCCCGCAGCTGCATTGTAGGGATAGCTTCACTGTAGCTGAACTCTGCCTAGCGTCCCAATGTAAGCAATAGCAGGTTTTTATTCTTACCCACAAACTCTAACCCCCTTCCTCTGACTACTTGTGCCAGACTTATGCTGATATCCTGTTAACGAAGGAATTATTCTATCGCTGATCATCCCCTTCTTCTTCTATGGCGCTACAAACCAAAATAGGGACATTGTGCCATAGAACAAGAAGAAGAAGAAGAAGAAGAAGAAGAAGTGTATCGTGTGGAGTTTTGGCTGTCAAATAGCGTGTTTCGATTATAGCTTGATACCGTTTTACAATGAAAATGCCTAAACAAAAAGTATCTAAAACACTCCTATATAAGCAAGTGAATTAACAGGGATCCAAATTTTTTGACGAACAGCAAATTATTCAGTCAGATATGTTGTAAAGTAGTGTCAGTAAATACAATATTCAGCAACCTTATTCTCAATGGTTAGTTGTTTCACATAATGCGACTGTGTCTGTCTGTAATTCCACAGAAAGTCCCCTTTCAGATAAAATGTAACAAATAATAACATTTGGAACATCACTCACATAAAACAAGATTTTCTCTGTGATCTTTTTCTCTCAGTCATAGTCATTCATTGATAAAGTTACCACCAAATTATAATGCCTATTTTTAAAATGTTAATGCCTTTTTTAACCGCCTGCTTTCTGTTTTAGTGCCTAAAAATTCTCACTCTACTTATTACTAGTGTGACTTTGTACTAGCTGATATTCAAGGGAAAAGATCTTCATAACTTTACGACCAAGAATAAAGAGCAGAGTGCACAGCATTGTTGCAGTCGCCTCACCACTGCGAACTATTTGCTGGTAGGTTTATTAAGTAGTTGTACTTGCAGTTATTGAAGCGAAAATGCCTGAATCCTAGAATATCTAATTCCTTAAGCACAGCCACTAGCACTAGAGGAGTTTGAAAAATTTAAATGTTTTTCAAATAGCAATATTTAGGAATTTCAAGATTTTATCCAAAAATTTGATCAAGAATTATTGTACACTCTAAATTAACGTCATCATATTAAAATACATTTGTTGTTACTATGCCAGCCTTAAGAGACTAGAGTAAGAGTATAAAATCGTTTTTAAATTTAAACCAACCAATCAAATTTCGTTTTACGCGTAGTTTTGCAAAACATAAGAAATCTGAACAGTTCGATCACGGAATATCTGAGAAGGAACGAAGTTCGACATCAGCAGTACATGTAAAATGCACTGCCTGTAACTCTAATTATTTAATTATGGGGTGTCTTTTCTAATTTCAATGTATTAAACTTATTATAACGAATTTCGTAATCCCATGTTCTTTCTTGTCCTCACATGTGACAAAAAGATGGCATTTCAAATTTCAAACTGCGGTTTCTAATTTATTCATTGATGCCCAGGTCCTGTTGCCTGGAATTACGGTCGATCGTCAGCAGAAATAAATATTTTAGTTATTTGTATAAACATTGCAATTTAATTAATTGTAAATGTAATTAATTGAAAAAGTAAAAATATATAAAAGATTCGTTGATTGAAATATAAGTGAAGTAAACAAATTTTTTGCTACATGTTACCAGTAATTTATTTATACGTTATAGTTAAAATAGTTTTGGTGCTGGCTTCCAAAACCGGTTTAGCTTATTAAGTCTTAGTTTTGTTTAGTTATAGCATTAGTACTGCAGTTTTAAAATCTGTACAATTTAAATTGTATTGATAAATGTAAAAGAGGAATGAATAAAAATTATTCCAGAATATTATGTCCTTATATAGAATCATATTATAAGAATAAAGCATTGCAGAATAACATAAATAAAATAAAGTCTCTTATTTATGATTCGCGTGCCAATATTTTATTGGGTTTTTCATTACAATTTAACGGAAATTATGAATCTGTTAACGATGTATATTCACTAGTTAAATTCTTAGCATGTACACACTATATAGCACATATATTTGTTATGCTAAAACATACAGATATACATCAAGTGTTTAAAAGTGTCAAGCAAAAACTAGTGAGGGTAGAATGAAGTCAATAATTAGGTACCATGCATATGTGTTTGCCTCTACTGAGATGAAATCTTTTTTTTTTTTTTTCATTTGGTTCATTTTTTCATTCTTTCAGGCTTGAGGTTCTTTTTCATGCCGTAAATGTACGACACAGAACCCACGGCTTTACTTCCCTTCCGAAGGACACCATACTTAGGATTTTTATGCCCGAAAAAATCCATCGATCCTGGCCGGGTTTGAACCCGCGATCTTCGGTTTAGAAGGCAAATATGGCTACCACTACACCCCCAGGACCTACTACTGAGATGAAACCCGGGACACTGCTGCATAGGTTCGCTTCCGCAATCTTAAGGTTCATGAAACATATTAAATTATTTAATTTTAAATGTTCTTTCTAAGAATGCAAGTATGTAAAATGAAAGAAGTTTAGCCTATCACTTACTTTAACAAAATGATCATGTACCGTGGTGCAGGCAATGGTGGTAAATAGATAACGCAGACACAAATACATCAAACTTATTTCGGGAATTTGTTCATATTTCTGCCTGCGCGCCTCCTTTTTCTTCTTGCACTTGCTTTCTCTTTCCGCCTGTCTTCTTTTTGTAACTCCGACTAAGCTCTCCCCGTAGCTGTCCCTCTCTTTTTGGAGAAAACCTTCACTTCGATTGTTTTTCTTTAGGGGAGCAAATCAAACCAAGAACAGATGCAGAAAAGTGAAAGTGAACCTCAGTAGTCCGGTCAACGAAAGAAGAGGTTCGTATCCTGTGCAGAGGTGCCTGATGTATTATCTAAACTCAAATTATCTTTGTTCAGCTCCAGCTGATATACTTTAAATTCCCTTTCAGAGGTTATTTTGTAACAGCTAATATGCAGAAAAATAAAATTGAAGCGATTTTTTTTCCAATTTAAGGAAAAACATATTCAAAATAAATTATTCTATGCATCACAACTATTTTAATAGCATATTATACAGAGTGTAACAAAAATACTAAGAGTAACTTTGGGAGTGAGTTTCTCAGACCAAAACAAGGAAAATGTGATGAAAATATTTGTGAGTCATTATTGAAAAGCAGCATTCAATACGCTTCGAGGTTATGATCCAACAATTTAAGTTTGTTAAAATACTGTGGATACCGATGTTTCTGTTGCCATGAATATTTTTACATTTATCATTTGTGGTAGTCAGTTTCTTGCGTTTGACTTGTGTTGCAGTTCGTATCTAATTATGATAGAATATTTATATCAGTAGAATGGGACGCTGATGACGTGAGCTGTTAAAGAGCGTCCATAAATAAATCATTAAAAAAAAAAATCCCTTCTTCTATGGCGCAATGTCCCTATTTTGGTTTGGAGCACCTTAGAAGAAGAAGGGGATGATCAGCGATAGAATAATCCCATTCAACTCAGGGCGTGAAACGGCCGATAAATTTTGCTCAGAGGTCTCTCCATTCAGGCTTGAGGTTCTTTTTCGTGCCGCAAATGTACGACACGGGACCCACGGCTTTACTTCCCTTCCGAAGGAAGCCATATTTAGGATTTTTACGCCCCGAAAAAATCCATCGGTCCTGGCCGGGTTCGAACCCGCGATCTTGGGTTTAGGAGGCAAGTATGGTAACCACTATACCACCAGGACCGACTAGGAAGAATATTTATTTTATGTACGAGTGGGCGAACAAACTTAAATTGTTGGATCATACCTCGAAACGCGTTGAATTCTATTTTTCAATAAGTCACAAACCTCGAAAATGTTGAGTAAGGAAAGTTTAGAAAAATGCCCACTCTGTAACCGAAATGATAACAATTGTCACATATTGTTAGAATGTGAAGAAACTAAAAGTCTTAGAGAGAAATTGGAAATGAAGGAGTGATCCACTTTGCCAAGAGATATCGAGGGGGAGGGGAAATGATGAGCGTAAAATTAAGAAAGACTATAAAAGAAATAGGCAATTATTTATGTAAAGTAAGACCCAAATGACTCAGGAAAATTAATAAGCAAGATAATGAAAGCAATAAAGAGTATTAAATAGTAGATTTAAAGGAAAAACAGGGCTTAATATATAGTTAGATAACTCTATGTCAGAAACTATTGGAAACTTAGCAACTTACTGTAGTAATTAGTGAATATTTGATTGGGTTAAATATTATAAAGTTTTTATTATATTCTTTTGATTAATGTTAGTTTTGGTAGTGTTAAATTTGTTGATATTTTATTTTTTGTTTTGGGGTAAATGGGTAATTTAGATACAAGGTATTACTGGTGTAGAAATTGTAGTTAATTGGTTATAATAATGGTTTGTGTATAAAATATTTGCAATATTGTATCGGAGCCTGGTCCCCTGGATATTCCATTAGATAGCTGCTGATGAACCGGAGACTGGAGGCTGAGCTAATCAAATTGGAAATATTTGGATAGAATTATTTAGAATTAAAATATTATATATGTATTGCATATTGTATTGTATATTGTACTGTATGTACGATACTATGCAGAATGTGTAGTAAATACTACTACTATACTACTACTGCTACTACTACTACTACTACTACTACTACTACTACTATTACCATTACTACTACTATTACTACTACTACTATTACTATTACTACTACTATTACTATTACTATTACTATTACTACTACTATTACTACTACTACTACTACTATTACCATTACTACTACTATTACTACTACTACTATTACTATTACTACTACTATTACTACTACTACTACTACTACTACTACTACTACTATTACCATTACTACTACTATTACTACTACTACTATTACTATTACTACTACTATTACTACTACTACTACTACTAGTACTACTACTACTACTACTATTACTACTACTACTACTACTACTACTACTACTAGTACTACTACTACTACTACTATTACTACTACTACTACTACTATTACTACTACTAGTACTACTACTACTACTACTACTATTACTACTACTACTACTACTACTTACTACTACTATCCTTAAAAAATCACAAACCAGCTATTTTCGGACATGTGTGTATATGACGCTTTGCTTGTTTTCTTATGAGGAAATAGTCCTCAAAGTTGGTGTCAGCATTTTCGTTCCAATTAGTATTTTGTGTATAAAAAATGTATGCCAATTTCAGCTGAGATAATAACTGCTCATACCTTCTATATTTTGCCGTAATCTAGCCTTGCATAGCCGATTCTATTCAAAAGTGTATCGCCACGGGTAGCCGAGGTCGTTAAGGCGCGGACTCATGAGCGGGAGGTCAGGAGTTCGATTCCCGCTAGGACCGTCCTCCCTGATTGAGGTTTTTTTCAGGTTTTCTTCAGTCCTCATAAAATGCCGGGGAGGTACCCTAAACTTAGGCTTGGAACGTTTCCTTCCTTCAAAATAAATTCCTTTCCAAATTTATCATTTCATTTCATGTATCATCAGTGTCCAACCCCTGTGATGCCGCAGTAGTAAAAACGGACGTTAAACATTATTAAAAAAGGCAAATTTATAGGAAATTTACACTTAATATCACAATTTTAAATAAAAGGTTTATTTATAGTATTTAGACTGATAAGCAGTAATAATATTAAAATATGTGCAACAAAATCCTCATAGAGACAAGAATGCAATATTTATTATAATAGCTAAGCAGCCGAGTACAGCACTCATATTCAGACTCTCATCATATCCAGACACTAACTTCAATATAAGGCAATTGCCGTCTTCCTAAGACTTAGATGCAGTTCCACCGCTGGTGACATCACGAGCTGCGTGGTCTAGGCAGACTTGTCGAGAAGCATAGCCGAAAACAACGAAAAACCAATAAACATTAAGTAATCAAAAAAAAAAAACCCACCTAATTAGCCATCAGTTCTCTACAAGGCTTCTCCCTGCAAATCAAGCATAATCGTGCCTCTCAGTTATCGTCCGTCCACGATGACAATCAACGTTTGAAACCATTGAAACGGTTACAATGGTAATCAAGAGGTTGAAATTAAGCTGTTCATAAGTCAGTGTTAAAGCAAAATAGGGCAATAATTTGTCTTCAAATTTCCTTCGCAAGCGAATAAATCCCGTTTTCAACATTTATTGCTACAAAAATCTCTCAAATCTGGATGGTAAGGAATAGAACTACGGGTAACTAAAGTATCGGGTTATATAACTGAGCCACTGGACTGTTTCGCTTAATAGATAAGGTGATGGACTATGGCTGCGAAGATATACATTTTGTAAAATTAAAAAGAAAGTATTCAGCTTGACTAGAACTCCATAACAATGATCAGTTTTTACTTGAAGCTACCATCATATCAACTGTGTCAAAGAGACATCAAGGAATAGCCCACAATTTATCTGTTTCAGCTCTAAAGTCTACTATAGTATGTTTGTACAATTATCCCTGATAAATGCAGCGATGAAGTTTAAAATGTATTATATTTTCCTTCATTTGATATATACACCAATTCCTTAGATATAGTTCCGTTATTTCTAATTTTATATGCACATTCAGTTCACTGCGTATACGTAATTTCACTCTAACAATGTAAGTAGATTGAAAACAGATTTCAAATAAAGTTCATTTCTCCCCCGTTAATATTGCCGTTTATTTCATCATTCAGACCCGAAAGCATAGATCCAAATTGTTATAAAACTGTGTCTGTTTGTTCACAATATCAGCACGGAAGGCCTGACTGTTTCACGATGCTCATGATCTAGTAAAACTAGTCTCCATTCTAGTATTACTTGTTTATTTTATATATATAGAACTTGAGCGTTTGATTGATTGATTGCTTTATTTATGGACGCTCTTTAACAGCTCAGGTCATCAGCGTCCCATTCATCTCAGGGCGTGAAACGGCCGACAAATTTTGCTCAGAGGTCTCTCCTTCAGGCTTGAGGTTCTTTTTCGTGCCGTAAATGTACGACACGGGACCCACGGCTTTACTTGCCTTGCGAAGGAAGCCATACTTAGAATTTTTACGCCCGGAAAAATTCATCGGTCCTGGCCGAGTTCGAACCCACGATCTTGGGTTTAGGAGGCAAGTATGATAACCACTACACCACCAGGACCGACCACTTGAGCGTAAACTACAAGTTACTCGTGAAAGACTGATATTAACAGCGCCCGATTTTGTTTTATCAGTGTTCTGTTTCACGAAACATTTAGTCTTGTAACATTGCGTATTGGTGGAATTGTGTTCATATTTTAGGTTAGGTATTGATTCTATCAATTAAACTCGGCACATTTTATTTACACAGCTCATTAAGAGTTAATTACGCAATATGTGGTCTCAAATTCACTGAATTGTCTATTTTCATTCGAAAAAACACGATAGAAACCGAGCTACTTATACCATTATTTGTAGATAATAATATGGATGGTGAATATGAATGTAAAATAAAAACACTTACCATTGTAGCTTCTTGATGTATGGCCAAAATGTGTTTCTCACATTGCATAATCTTTCTCCGATATAATTAATTCCAACGCTTTCACAGTTTGTGTTATTATTCTCCACATTTCCTTTGTCTTTCTTTTTAATTTTGTCGGAGAATGCCCAAATAGTACTTCTTTATACTCATTAATTAAATGCACCACTGTTACTTTGTTCTGAATACTAGAGATTCTTTTCGATATTTTAGACATAATGCTATTTCTTGGCCCGAAACAAAATCTCATCAATAAACAACTCACGGAAAATAAACAGTCTCGTAAACAAAATCGCATCAACAAACAACTCACAGATACAGTCATCTCGACGCTCGGAAACAGTCGCTATACTAGTAATATTGACCAGTGACTAATGATAAAGTTTTTCGATTTTACCACTATGGAATAAATGTTCGTGAAACATGTTTTATTAGAACTGGTGAAATTACGGCTGGTAACTAGTAACTTGTATACTAGTAGAGTAGTTGTTTTCTTGAAACAGGACTTTGGAATATTTCGCGCGTCGCTGTAATTGCATTGTTTTCCACTTTAAATTCATTGAGTATACATAGCTCATATAACCATATTCGGAGTTCTCGTGTTTAACCGCGATTCTCAAAATACTGGCCAGCACTAGGAATAATTGAATTTAACCAAGTTTAAGGCAAAATTTCGTTCCAGACTTAACTTTATTTGTTGTGCATTTAATTGTTGAACTATTTGGGCATCTGTATACTGTTAAAATTCTACAGGCAATAATTGGAATTAAACCTGCTCATAACGCATAAAAACTCTAAACGATAGACATCGAAAACTATTTGGAAACGGGTCGCACATTTTTCTTAACGACACATTTGACTCCGCGGCATGAGATTGTAGATCAAAACCAATTTACTATCCAGTAAAAGAGTAGGAAGCTATGTCGAGAAAAAAAGTGTAGAAAATAAAACTTTCTCCCCTCCATGGAATAAAAAATTAACTCTTTAGAAAGTCGGATAGTTCGCCACCTGAGAGGGAACGATGTACTGTTTGAGTGTACGCGTCTAACGAGCGGAACATTTAGGAATTGTGCAAATGCAAGTCTGTTTCCCCGCCCTAATTCATCGAACAGTTTCGTTCCAAGAGCAATAAACGACCGGTATCAAGGGTACGGATCTCTGAAGCTATTAGGGGTACTAGCATGTTACAGCTCTCCGGCAGGCATAACGTTATGAGGAAATGGAATGGAGTGGTACAACAGAAATATTTTATGCCCCATACTTCCACGTCACAGCGCCCGGAGACATCTCCATTTGTTGCGGTATCCTCTAACTCATGCACTGAATACTTTGGACATTGTGAAATAAATGCAAAATAATAAAACAATAAACACTAAATGTAAATAATATGCATTGAGTAAATAAATGAAAAAGATAGTTTATTATGTCCTTTAAGGGCGAAGGTCTCCTAACAAGTAGGGAAAGCTCGCTTTTTTCTAACGTGGTGAGCTATTCCACGCTAGTTGTTCGTACTCTGTGTAAGACACTGACTGATTTGTTCTTTGGTTACTCAATTTCTCACTGCACTAGTTGCTTCTCGAGAGATTTCCAGTTTTCTCTTCCTCTTGCTACTCTTGACCAATCTGGACCTGATTATTCCTGGAAGAGAGCTGTCCATCTTCTTCTGGGTCTGCCTTGTATCCTTTTTCCTATCCGGGGGTCCCACATGGAGATCTTGTAGGTCCATCTACAGACCTACATTCTTGCGACGTGACCGTCCCATTGCCATTTGCTTCTGGTAGCTATTTGTGCGATGTCTGTTGTCTGAGATAACTGATTTATTAATACTTTAGGTATTTTGTCTTTCAAAGTTATTCCCAGGATCTTGCGTTGTATTTTTCTTTGGCATATTTAAATTTTGTTCTTTTGTTTTCCGTTAGTGACCATGTCTGGCACCCGCATAGTAATACAGGGTATACACAGGTTTCGAGCCTCTGGAATCTGATTTTCTTAGTTAGTGTTTGGTCTAACAATATAAACTTAAGGGACCAAAATGGCCTCCAGGTTAATGAGATCCTTCAATTCGTTTCTTTTTCCATTTTATCAAGGAAGGAAATCTGTTGTGCTAGTTATGTATATTTGCTCACATATGTGAGAACTGTTCCATCTGTTTTTATTGGGAATTCAGGTCCGTTTGAAATTAACCTCGTCTTCAGTTTGTTAAATGACAGCCCTACATTTTTGCTATACTCACATTGATTACTAATTTACTATAATGACGAGGGTAGCTGAAAGTTTTCAGAATGAAGGCAGTAATGTTTTTAAAAAATGCATTCTGATAATTGCATCTTTTCAAAGTATTCTCCGCCACATACTTCATAACGTCTAATTTATGAAACCATTTTTATAAATTTGAACGCTATGCTTCTTCGAATAGGGTGCAAATACGTTCTTCGTACACAGATCTGTGACTTCTGGTGATTCAAATCGTTGACCACGAATATTTCCTTTAGATAAACATTCCATATACGAGATCTGATTATAGGAAAGCATATGACTCCTGCAGAAATTGAGTTGTTTCCAGTTGGTATAGAGGCGTTGTGATGGTGCAACACAATTCCACGCAGAACGCTCTGTATTCATTACAGTAAATATTTAGAGCCGGGGGGTCTAACTCTCATAAACAGGGCAACACACACGCGCGCGCGCGCGCACACACACACTGTGATCCCCAAAAATATTGCTTTTATTTCAAAAATGCATTTTTTATCTAATATTTCAATTTGCTTGAAATATTCAGAACATGTTTATCACGCCTGTGTTTAATTTAACATAGGATTTTTTGGGATGAACTTATTGAATGTATATATAGAAAATAACAGAAAAGTATAATAAAATGCATTACATATTACACATATTTTTCCACTAAACCACAGCTAAAATATTTTGTCATAAATTACAGTCAAGGCTTTCACAAAATATATGAAAAGGTATGACCTATAAAAATTTCAACGCCTAACTCCAAATAAATTTTGAGAAAGCTTTCAGTTTGTAACCTGCATTTTAATATTGCAATCTGGTGTCCCTTAAGGAGGCATGAAGCTATGTTAATACAAATTTAATTATATTCAGGTTTATTATGTATTTCTGAGCACCAAAAAGCAATTTTTAATCATGTTTGACGCCCGTTTTTACCACTGACGCACCACAGGCGGTGGACACTGATGACACACGAGATGAAATGTTAAATTCGGGAGGAATATTTTTTAAGGAAAGAAACGTTCCAGGGCTAAGTTTAGGGCACCTCCCCAACATTTGTCATTTATGAGGACTGAGGAAAACCTGGAAAAAACCTCAGTCAGGGAGGACGGTCCTGGCGGGATTCGAACCCCAAACCTCCAGCTCAAGAGTAGTTGATTTGTTTTATTTACGGACGCTCTTTAACATGTCAGGTCATCAGCGTCCCATTCAATTCCGGGCCATGAAATTTTGCTCAGAGGTTTCTTCCTTCAGACTTGGGGTTCTTTATCGTGCCGTAAATGTACGACATGGGACCTACGGCTTTACTTCCCTTCCGAAGGAAGCCATACTTGGGATTTTTACACCCGAAAAAATCCATCAGTCCTGGCCGGGTTTCAGCCCGCGATCTTCGGTGTAGAAGGCAAGTATGGTTACATGTAAAAATATTTCGGAGTTGTTTCTTAACACTCCGGATTTTGAGTGTCTCAGGTTTCTTGGTAATTATAAAATACCTTTAATCAAGTTGCAATTAACAATGTTTATACTTCCACTGATCTAATAATATGAAAAGCACACGCAAGGAATGTTTACCTAGCTGATTTCCTAGTAATAACATTCCCACGAATTTCCCTAAGAATGTTTGAAGTAGACATTTGCTTTATGCGTTTTTATGGTACTTCAAACTTTCTGTAATTATTTTTCCCGTAGTATTGACGAAAACAAAAATCGTTGGGTGAAATGCAATTACAACGGGTAAAAACTTATTTGTTACTAAAATTTGTAACATCCAACTATGATTCAGTAGTTCTACCAAACTGAACAGATGGCACCATTAGCTAGTGTGTCGATTTGCACTCTGCGGTTCCATCTATAGTGCGATGCACAACTCCACGCACCTGGCCTCAAAACGGTAGACCAAATCAGAGAGTTCCGCGAGTTAGTACAGCAATACAAAAATTATTTACAAGCGACCATGCATAATTCCGTTATTTTCATCTAATCATAATACGTGCACTTTACCTTGCCTTCCAGGAACAAGCATCTTACAAGTTTCAGCCTATGTAACGGTCAAATCTTAAGTGAATAGTATCTATTATGATCCAAAATTACTTAAACTCGGCCTGCCATCTTGTTTCCCCCTAAGCTTTTCCACTAAAAAGTCACAAAGAAATATTTATATTACATGAAACCTAAAATAATTATTTAAATAATTGCTTAAATGTATAGACAGTTTTAACGTTGTATTTTCATAAGTAAATATTGCTTTTCGCAAAAAAATAAATAAGTAAACATTCTTTTATTTCCTCAATACATCCGGCTCAAACTTTCCCGGTCTTAAAACAATGAAATCGACAAACTTTTGAGAGCTTGCACGAAATACTAAAACATGTCTTCTTGTATCCGGGACATGTGTCCTCTGATACTCTGTATATTTACACCCTTATTCACTTCTCAAATTATTATAACTTGTTAGAGTTTCAGTACCAAATTGACACCATTTTTTTTAAGTTTAGGCTTATGATTTCAGTAAGAACACCTGCAACCGTGCATGAGCATTAGCGTCGGTCCTGTTGGTGTAGTGATAACCATACTTGCCTTCTAAACCCAATAGCGCGGGTTAAATCCCGGCCAGGACCGATGGATTTTAAGTATGGCTTCATTCGGAAGGGAAGTAAAGCTATGGGTCACGTGTCGTACATCTACGGCACGATAAAGAACCACAAGCCTGAAAGAAGAGGCCTGTGAGCAAAATTTATTAGCCGTTTCACGCCTTGAATGAATGGGACGCCGATGACCTGAGATGTTAAAGAGCGTCGGTAAATAAAACAAATAAAAAAACTGTGGATGTCCACTGCAATAGTCGACGAAACTGTTGGAAGACGTAGAAGAGTTCCATTGGACTACGGCCCTACAGCCCGAAGACTCAGATAGTATCGATCTTTTCCTTTTGTCTTCTGTGCCGATTTGTATTTCAGTCCACCAGCTAAAGAAACCTTACCATAACCTCAAGTTAACGCAATAGCAAAAACAAGCAACTGCCCCGTCCTAAAGTCGATACATTCCTGAGAGCAGAATGCTGACACAGCCCATGCTCAGAGATTTATGGTGCTCCTCTCTGTTCTCACTCGTGTGTTTAAATGTTTCATTGACACTTTTATATGACTGCCCCAAGAGGTTAACTTACAGCTCTAGGTGGGAATGAACTAAAGTATCTAAAGAAGGAAAAAACCTCTCTGCTAAAAACGGTTTGTTTGTTGTTTCTGTCTTTCGTTTTCTGAGCCATTGCCGCAGATCAAGAGGGATCTTTCCTTTTGCTTCTACAAATATTTTTATTTCGTTTGTTGTTATTGCAGTTTATTAATGGTTTATTTCGATTGTGTGTACATGTGTGTCTGTGTGCATGTCTTTGACATTCTTCCAGGAGAGGCCTGCCCTCTTTCCTTTGTATTGAGAAACGACGTTGAAGCATGTCAGGAGTTTTTAATTCTCCCCACGGACGGGTGGAAGGGGGCCAGCACAGAGAGTAGGAAAAAAAAAAAAAAAGAGAAGAAAATTGAAAATTGCTGAGACAGCCTCAGAAGCAAGAAAGCAGAAACAGGAAAGAAGGATAGGAGAATAAAAAAAAAGTCTGCACAAGAAATAATACTTCTCGAGATGCCGTCCTTGTCGCTCTGAAGCTATCTCTGTTATACTTCCTGCAGGAAATAGAAATGGAGAGGAAAGGGAAGGGATGGTCGAGAAGAAGAGAAGAGAAAGAAAAAAAGGGACAGGATGATGGCGTGTTTTTGAAAGCCGACAAGATTAAAGTAAATTCCTTCTCCAGAAAACGTCGGGGGCAGCCCAGCCCAGCGAATGGGGAGGAAGAGTTTGTCCAGTAACAGGGTGGTTAGGGGGCAGGGGGATGCGTGTGGACTTTATATACTTACTCCTTCTTTCTTACTTTCCTTTCTCTCACACATAGCCTCTGGACATTTACCATCCTATCGATCCGTAACAAATCAAACCAATATTTATGTTTCCAGCGTTCTGATTTGATATTAAGTATTGTTATAATATAATCGAAATGTTAACTTTAAAAACAAAACCTACAGCAATGTTCGCTTAAATCTCGATCCCAAGAATCACACTACACGTTTCTGTAATAGAATATAAGTAACAATTAAGTTACACTGCATTAAACTACGTACATTATTCCTGCAGGAAATAGAGGCTCGACACATGCAGCTGTCATCTCTGGACCTGCAGCGCGAAATTAAAACTATGGGGTAAAGAGATCTATATCATAGAGCTAGGCCTAAAACAGAGATCGGGAACAGCATGGCTTAGACTGGGATACTGGAAGGCACGTAAGATTGTTGACGAGGAAGGCAGGAGGATTTGCCCATTGTGCTCGGAATAGGAAGACAGGGTGCACATTTTGGCTAAGTGTGCACAGACAGAAGGTTTTCAATGGTATTTAACGCCCGATTTTACTACTGAGGCACCACAGGCAGTGAACACTGGTGATACATGAAATGAAATGATACATTGGGAAAGGGTTTTTTAAGGAAGGAAACGTTCCAGGCCTAAGTTTAGGGTACCTCAGGGAGGATGGTCCTGGCGGGATTTGAACCCCAGACCTCCCGTTCTCGACTCCTCGCCTGAAAGACCTCAGCCACCCGTGGCGGTACAGAGAAGATGCTAGGATAACATTTCTACAGGAATTATTTTTGACTTCCAATAGGGGGAGGCTGGCATGTTGGGACTTAGTTACAAATAAAAAAATAGCTGGTAAAACCTAGGCATTTGGAACAAAAAAGTCTATAAACATTGTACATAAATAATACGAAATTTATATGAGTATCATAATTATTTTATGTATGTCTGTTTCTTGTGTGTGTTCTTGCTAATGTTGTTTCTTTTTCTTTTATCTTTTTTGAATTAATTTCAGAAATAAATTATTGTACAAGACCAAGAACGATCTTGCGAACATGTGACATGATGTGCAATATATATGTATATAGTTTAATTGAAATAAAATATACTAAATTATTTTGGAGATGAAACACGTAAGTGGGGACTGGCTGTGAGAGGTTAAGTCTACGTCCTCTATTAGTTCTTCTATAGTAGCGATGATAAAAACTTCGAGCAAATGCATAAGATGATTGAGGAAGATATTCAAATCGTCTACGCCAAGTTGGGCATTCCTAGGAACAGGTATGAATAATTTGCAGTGATAAACTGTATATTCAATGTTGATAGCAATAGCTTTAAAATTGTATTCAACATAGGCCAGATCATCTGCTATAATCTGGAAAGTAAAGTGTAACAACCCTATTCCCAGGCGAACATAAGCCTATAAGAACTAGGTGCAACTGAAGCAGTCATCTTTGTTCCGCTGGGTGCTCGTAATGTCATATAGCATAGCTACAAGCTTTGAAAAAATGTGTATACAGAAATCTCTAAACCAGATCATCCATAACGTCTATGTATTACACATATTTTGGAGCAAGTGCTTTATGAATACTTCATATTTGCTGACTTAAGTACGCTGCTTGTCAAAAGTATTTGGACACCTACTATATTTTGTAATACTTGTTGACATGCTGTGTATGAAATCACATACCATGGTATCAAGTATAACTTGTTTAATCATATGTACACTAGTAGCGAACAGAGGTTCCATGATGTGTTTATGGAATCATATTTTTGATGAGGTAAGCATGATGGGAAATGACTCAGTTGATTGCTGGCTACTAGTGAGTCATGTTGTTTCTGCAGTGCGCTTTCTTGAGAAGATCAGTCAAAAGTTATAGCAAGTGCAATACTGGCAAGATGCTTGGCACACCATTATGAATGATAGTGGGTATTTGGTTACTATTTTTAATATTTTAAGAATTGTTATTAATTCAAATTACTCTTTATTCATTTATTCTCTAAATGTTAATTAAATTTACACATTTTACCACTTTAATGCTGCTATTGTATATTGTTATAGGAAATGGCTTCTAGATCATCTCTAAGTCTAGAGCAATGTACATCAATCAACACGCTGCATGCAGAAGGCTACAAAATTGTTAAATTATTAAAAAAAAATACTGAAATTGCTATTGATTCCGTAGACATGCATAGCTAGCGCATCTGATGAAATCAGAGACATGCCTGGTGTCTTTGGGAGAGTTAGACAAGGGTATGACACATCGATATGCGCTTTGTATGGGATTTAATGATCGTGTGAACCAGCATCTGTCTTAATTTAATACTTTAACACTTCATTAAGAGTTTATTAATTGCAAGTTGATTGTTTTGTTTCTGTTATAGTGTATTCTTGGATCAAATGAACACTATATTAATTATCATTGACTGCATTTATTAATTATACACCCAAAATACCCCAACCACTTCCTATAAAATATTCCAAATATTACTAGTCTTATTACAATGAAAAAATGGGTTCTTTCTCCAAAATTACTTTAAAAACGATAGTCTATCCAATGTCTTATCTTGGGACACCTGATAGACCTAACTTCTGCACCGCAAACTATTTTTTTTTTTTTTCGTAGTTTGCCTTAACCGCAAATACAGCATTGGTTTCTTCCAACACAAATCTCCAGATAACAAGTACATAGTGAAAAAATAAATTAAACAGTGGAAAATTATAAGTAAGGCGATTACGTTTCTAGAGCCATCTCTTAGGAAAAATACGAAAGCAAGTGACACGACAATGCAGTGTTGCGAACAAGATCATCTGTTCGAAATTAGTTTAGTTATAAACCTTGCACGTCTCAGCTAATGTCTTCGACACAGAAGACGTTAGAATCTTTTTCCGTTTGCTGAATAGGCATTGTATGAGGAAACACGTTCTGATTGACACGATTAAGTTAGGCACCGTAATGCCTCCGATTTCGTTGCTAATGTTTGCTTTCTTTCGCACCCTCCCCCCTTTTTGTGTTAATATTGACAGAGATTTGCTGGCGAATGTTCAAGATTTGCGCCAGTTTTGTTTAGATAGTTTTTCCTCTGTCAAAACTTTTTGACTTTGTTTCTGTTTTGCACTGAACGAGTAAATTCAAATTTGTGTATAATAGAGCGCTGCGTAAGACATTTTCTTTCGATCGTCTACTAGTTGCTACACAATTCGCTAGATAACGTACAGGCATGATAGTGATTTCCTTGTCTTGACGTAACGTTGATTTCTTATCCTACTCCATCTAGAATTTCTTGCAGAGCGCCACCTAATATTCATTTTCCCTGAAAGTGATTTTGTTTTGTATTTATTTTTTAGCTCTCCAGTGTTTCTACGTTACGTTATCGTTTCTTATAAATACATAAATAATATGTGGCGAATTTTAAATATATACATAACTTTTATTCTTATTCTTTTCATGAAATAGTCTCAAACTCGTATTTTACTCATTTCTGTTGGCATTATTGACAATCAACATTCATCTGTAGCTCGATAGCTTGACAAGTTTGCATATTCATAATACAAATATACAATTATTATAATTTTGTGATCTAAGTTTAGAGGAAGTATATTTAAATTCTTATGTTATTCCTGGAATAGTTCTTATAAATATCACTCGAGGGTCTGAGCTTTCCAAATAAATTCAGTCACTATGTTCGTGAATATATCAGTAATCTCAGACCCTCTTGTGATAACACGAGAAGATCTCCAGTGTTTTAAGGACGCAATGCTATGAGGAATCGAGGCAGTAATCAAAGCAAAAGGATATCTAACAGAAATCAGTTAGAATATTCCACATGAATGTGTCCAAAATATACTATTTACAGCTGTTGTTTTGATAAGTAGTAAATATAAATTAGTTTGTTTTTGAAGCATTGAACATTAAGACATGTTTCTCTAGTTTTCCTGAAAATTTGTCTTCAATAAATGCATAAATTTCAATTAAAATCAGAAACTAATGTAATATTTAACACAATTTTCTAAAGTCTCCAGAATTAATGCCACTGTCGTACAAGGGGGAAAGTAAAATGAAAACTATGAACAATTAGAAAACAAAAAGTATTAAGCTTCTAGTTTATAATTTAAGACAAGGTCATGCAATTGCTACGGTAATAAATGTACAGGCACGTGTGAGAGAAAAAAATGTTTACTTTTGTTTTGGTTCACTTAAGAAAAGATCCTGTAACGAACTTCCATTTTCTGCACTTGTTCAAGCTCCTCGTGAAACAGAAGAGGAACGATGGAGATCGGCGTTTCGAGCAGAGGACTAGTCCCATAAACGTAATCGGAAAATGAATCAAGGGAGTCTGCATCTATAACCGGCCTCGATATTATCGAAGAGTTTAAAAACCGTCCAGGCTTTTAAATTTATGGCAGGTTTTGGAATTAAGGAGCTAGGAGCTGGTTTATAGCAGTGGGTAGAAATCTATAGGTCTGACACAACGGGTCCTTCCACTTCTCTCTTTCCCTATTAAAATACCTCACATAAGTTTTCACATAAATCCACGCTCCGTGATAGGTCCTTATAAAGGGGAAAACTTGAGAGGAGAAAATGATGTGATCTACGTGAAACCCATATATATAACTTAGCAACTCTTCGAACATTAAATCTTGCAGATTTTGCAGAATGGTTGAGGAGGGGAGGCTTGAAAGTGAGAGAGCGATAAAGGCGGAGACAGGGATGCAGGAGAATGTATTTAGTGCGTGTTTCTGTCCAGGAGTTGTCGCCAGCGGGGTGACAGCAGCTATTGAGTGCTGCTCCGCAAACTTAACAGTTTGTAATTAATTAACCTCTCCCCTTTACAGCAAAAATCTCCAACATACAAACTTTAAGGTGTAACTTAATGGCATAAGTCATTTAATCTAATGATATGAATATTAGTAACTTTCTTACGCAAAATATTTTATTATTGCTTATATATCAAACTATTTTTCACTACCTTGTGTTAGAAGTATATTTAGGTCCAGTTGTATAAAAGTTGCTCACTGAAGATTACTTTTAACAGTAATTTAAGAGATTAGTCATCATTTCTATTGGATAAAAATAAGCTCACAGACTACGTAATCTCGAGTTTGCAATAACCATCAAACTAATGGCAACATCTCGAAATGATAAAGAAACTGGCGTTTAGAGCAGTTGTTACTGTGGCACATGTAGATAGTATAATGCACTGACAGTTTTAAATGATATTGTTGATGCATTATTACGGTGTATTGTTTAGCTACAGACAGTTCATTAGAGAACACAAGTAAGCAGAGGGGAATAAGAAAGAGTATGCGCCACAGATGAGAACGACCGTTGGCTGTGCAGTCACGTGCTAATTTAGCAACTAATTTAGCTAATTTTCGGGCTATATCTAGCCTTGTTTTACTTCGTCTTTGGCTCATATTTGGAAAAGCTCCTTCGGGGATTCTAGCTCTTTGGGATAAAATTTTGGGTTTTTGAAGCATCTGGTCTAAAAACTAGGATGTTATATAATTCACTAATTCATTAAAATTTATAAGGTAGTTAATTGTTTGGATCCCTAACTGATGTAACAGAGAAAGTTATTAATAGTTATTACACATTCGTCTTGTATATGTAGTAGTAACCATACTTGCCTTCTAAACCCAAGATCGCGGGTTCGATCCCGGCCAGGACCGATGGATTTTTTCAGACGTAAAAATCCTAAGTATGGCTTCTTTCGGAAGAGAAGCAAAGCCGTGGGTCCCATGTCATACATTTATGACACAATAAAGAACCTCAAGCCTAAAAAAAGAGGCCTCTGAGCAAAATTTGTCGGCCATTTAACGCCCCGATTTCAATGGGACGCTGATGACCTGAGATGTTAAAGAGCGTCCGTAAATAAAACAATAAATAAAAAAGTCTTTTATATGGTGCACAGTGGGGAGTAAAGAAATAAGGGAAGGGATTTCCAGGGATATTTTCAAATCCACTGATTAGCCAATAACAGTTGTCATGAACAAGGCTAAAATAATGTAAAGTAATCCATTTGTATCATGAAAATTTCTCGAGTTTTATTTCATTCACATTAATTAAGAAAATTAAGAGCAAATTGTAATCTTGTAATTACCCAAGAGCCAAAGGTAAACAAAACCAGCACAATTATTCCCCTCTTCTCTTTCCCGGAACAAGGAAATTGCATGAAACGCCAATTGCGCAAAATGTCTATTGTCAGCCTTTGCGGTTTTGTGAATTGTGAAAAGCAATAACTGTTCAAGACAGATTAGCTTTAACTATGTGACAAAGGCAATATCCTCAGAGATTCGGTGGAAACAATCCTTTCATTGATTGATTATCCTTTGCTATATTTATTCTCATACTTCCTCACTCTAATAATAAGACATAGAGCGGGTGTTCAGTGTGATGCATGTAGTGAAAAATCAAATCAAATGATAGAATGCAACTTCCTTTGTTATCTGCAATTCTCTAAGAGGGTATGAATTAAAAAGAACTAACAGCAATTGCTACACATATAAGTTACTAGAAAATATCATTGATCGCACAGGAACTAGCTACAAATACTAGCTGTGTATCAAAGTGGCTATGTGAAGAGTCCACCTCAAGGCAGATTGAAACACCTGACAAAGAGGAGGAAGACAAATGTATGACAATATAGCATTTTAGCAATTACACACTTAGAGAAGGAGGTTTTAAGGTGTTTTTTTTTTTAATAGTGTTTAACGCCCGTTTTTACTACTGAGGCACCACAGGCGGTAAACACTGATGATACATGAAATGAAATGGTAAATTGGGAAAGGATTTTTTTTTAAGGAAAGAAGCGTTCCAGGACTAAGTTTAGGGTACCTCCCCGGCATTTGCCAGTTATGAGGAGAGAGAAAAACCTGGAAAAAAACCCAGTGAGGGAGAACGGTCCTAGTGGGACTCGAACCCCAGACCTCCCGCTCACGAATCCGCGCCTTAACGACCTCTGCCACCCGTGGCGGTAAGGTTGTTTTTGTTGTTGTTGTTGTTGTTATTATTATTATTATTATTATTATTTATGGAGATAGTGTTGTTGCAAAGACGCGTCGATGACAGAAAATATTTAGTCTCCTTGAGGTGAAATTTAGCTCGTTTTTGGCGCCATTCTAGCCTATAGTTCAGCAGTTGGCAACACTGAGCGTGGCGTCAGTAAAGCGAGATAAGAGACAGGAGGCATTGTTACCATAATGCTCCGGGAAAACAGCCACGGGTGGCCGAGGTCGTTAAGGTACGGACTCATGAGCGGGAGGTCTGGAGTTCGAGTCCCGCCAGGACCGTCCTACCTGACTGGGTTTTTTTCCAGGTTTTCCTCCGTCTTCATAAATGGCATATTCCGGGGAGGTACTTAAACTTAGGCTTGGAACGTTTTCTTCATAAAAAAAATCTTTTCCCAGTATATCATTTCATTTCATGTATCATCAGTGTCCACCGCCTGTGGTGCCTCAGTAGTAAAAACGGGCGTTAAATACTATTTTTAAAAAGATCTTTTTCGGTTGGCATTTTAATTATCTCAGATTGAATGCATTCTTGATTTGCGTTGTATATTTGTTTATCTCTTCTATCATAATAAATGCATATTTTACACATTTCTCCCGTAAATTGAAACTACTATTCCCCAGCCACTTGGGTACCTTCCTTAACTCGTTTCCTATCTTAAATGGTTGTGAAGGCATAGCGGGAGGGTGCCGTACAGGATATTGTACCTGTATTAAGGTAGGAATGTAATATATCACAGCAAAAAATGCAGAGTGTTTGTTTAATGATAGTAGAGTTTACAATAATATTTTGTTAAGAATGGCTAGAAATAGCTGTATATATGAAAATGATTCGTTTTAATTCTTTAGGAGCTGCGATGTGTTTAGTATGTATCTAATTCACAAATACTCAGTATCTTAGAAGTTTAAGCAATATAATTTTCGTTTTAGTAATTAACGTTACTGAATTTTATTGAAAAGAAGTATATTTCCCCCAACAGTTTTCATTATCTGAAATCACCATTCTAGTCCCTAATCTGAACAACAGTAGCCATAGTTTGTTCCCTAATTTCATTTTGAGGATATATAACGTTACCTACGCCGCAGGTCTCATGATATAATAAAACATGATCCAAGGGATACAACGTTAACAGGGCGCAAGCAGGGGTTTAACTACCAGTGGACAGTAAAATAGACACGTGAGACAGAAAACAACCGTTAGAATTTAAAGTAAGGAATGTTTGAGGTCTATTGATCTAAAACGGGAACAAGAAAGGAAGATTATTAAGAAAATATGTCAGGCAAAACACTAAATAGGAACTAAATACAACTTAAAAGTCATAATCTTAGACATCCATAAGCGTTTGTTGCTGCTGGGAAACTAAAGATGTAAAATTGTTGGCAACATTGTTAAAAATTAAAGTTTTATCTTCAGTTGTAATTTGGAAAATGTGCTTTACTCACATGAGAAACCGTAAGATACTGCATTGATTTAGTAGCAAGAAGTTTCTCTTGCTACTAAACAATAAAGGCTAATAATTTAATTGTTAAACCCATAGAAATACAGTGTGATTCATTTAAGGCCACCGAAACACAGAATCGTTTCTGAATCAAAATAAAGTTAAAGGACTAACATTCTGTAGCATGAATGAGCTTGTAATTATTGATCGCTCCTCGGCATTTGCTCCGTCATTAGAAAATACTATAGAGTTAGCAACCGAACTCATAACTGCGATTGCTATGTGGGAACATTGCGAGCATTGCGAAATGCGTGACGTAAAGTGTGTTATGGCTAGTGATAGAACCTTTGCTACCATGGACGTGAAGCTGCCTTGGCATCAACCATACAGTACAGCTGGTTGTAAACAACAACAGCCACAAACTCTAACTTCTTTCCCCTGACGAAAGGTGCCCTAGCCTAACATTGATATCTTGCTTCCAAAGGAACGGTTTCATCTCTAGTTATTATACAGCACGCTTTCTATTGCATAACGAGCATTTATCTACTCCTAAGTACCAACTAAGTGTACTTGTTAATGATGATGAATAGTGTTTAACGCTCGTTTTTACTACTGAGGCACCACAGGCGGTGGACACTGAGATGAAATGATATATTCGGAAAGGATTTTTTTTTAAGAAAGGAAACGTTCCAGGCCTAAGTTTGTCATTTACGAAGACTGAGGAAAACCTGGAAAAAACATCACGGAGGACTATCCTGGCGGGACCTCCCGTTAACAAGTCCGCGCCTTAACGACCTTGGCCACCCGTGGCGGTTATACTAATCAGTATGAGTACGTTTTGGACAGGATTTCTCGTTGTTAAAAGTTGCAAGGTGTTAAAAATATAGTTGATACATTTCGACATATGGGAAAGTTCAGGATAAGAAGTGAAAAACCATGTAAGAGCTTTCAGAAAAAAAACGTCATATAACATTGAATATGTTGGAAAATGCATTCAGCAGGGTTCTATGGTTTGAGTAAGTTAAAGAATCATAGTTCACAAATAGTTGACAAAATATATTATCCACATAAATAGCACCGTAATCTGCTACTAGTGGCAAGTTCCTCACATAGAGAAGGCCGCGCATATGGCCAATACTTGTACGGCTCTCTAGTATTGTTTGTGTTGTTCTAGCGCGTATCTTCATATCATGTTTAGAAATTCTGGTCTAACGTTATTAATTAATAACAAATTATTCTGTTAATATAAAAATTACTGTAAACCCTTTTTTTGTAATATTTAGAGTTATTTCTGCATATGACAATTATAGGAAATTCTAATTCGCAAATTTAATGCAGCCTTAGTGAAACAATAACTCATTTCTGCACAGTAATTTTGGTTGGATTTTCATTTCGCATTAGAAAACAGAAAAGCCCAACAATACCATCATTAAATTGGGTACGATGGAGGCGGAAAACTGAGCTGCAGTAATTCAACTCAGATAATTGGACACATTTACCAGTCTGAAAAGACGACCAAAAGATTACGCATGACAGGTGCACGGATCAATCTATTTATCTTCCATTAAGTAGCAACAACCAATGGCAGCAGCTATATAAATCGTTATTAGGCACAATGCCCAATTATATTGCTGGAAAGAAAAAGCTAAAAGGTTCATTAATAAAACATACAGAAAGGGTTACCTTGGATATTATTTTTACATTTCGCTACATTATTAATGGTGAAGAACGGGACAGAAAGGAAAGAATTAAGGCTTCGGTCAGAATGTCAGCACTGTAGGAGAGGCAGTGATAGACAAGGCTCGGGCAGATAAAACAGAATGATAGGCAAATAGAAGGCAAACAGACGAGAGAAACGGGGAAACTAAACGGTTGGAAGAACCAGTGCTTCTCCTTCCCCCTCTACAGCCTTTTGCATGTATCCAGGTCGCTTTGTTTCTAAATTTACCAGAGACGCGACTGCCTCCCCCACAGCGATGGTCTAAGTCCGGTTCTATTTGTAAGGAAACAAGTTCCTTTTTGAAAGGATATCATTACCTAAGGACACATGGATTTTCTCATACATTCGTGTCGGTCCTGGTGGTGTAGTGGTTACCATACTTGCCTCCTAAACCCAAGATCGCGGGTTCAAGCTCGGCCAGGATCGATGTATTTTTTCGGGCGTAAAGCCGTGGGTCCCGTGTCATACATTTACAGCATGGAAAAGAACCTCAAGCCTGAAAGAAGAGGCCTCTGAGCAAAATTTGTCGGCCTTTTCACGCCCTGAATAGAATGGGACGTTGATGACCTGAGATGTTAAAGAGCGTCCGTAAATAAACCAAATAAATAAATAATACATTCGTGAAATAAACGACTGCAAAGCTGTTGCACACATTTAAACGGCTCCTATACTGCGTGGTAACATATTGACTGAGAGATAATCTTTTAATTGTTTATTTTATTAAAACATTCATTATTGTCAGCATCAATGCTAAATCATTTCTTAGATCCAAAGTCTATAGTAATTTTTTCAAAAATAAAGAAAGAAAAGGACTGAAGGAATGTTAAAATAAGAGAGGGTGAGAAATAAATTTATTTAACCAGGGCCCGAAAATATCTGTTGACTATAGTGGAGCGTTTTATTTTAATTTCGGAATTTAAATGGCGGTCTGGGATTCGAACCCCACCAGGACCGTCCTCTCTCACTGAGGTTTTTACAGATTTTCCGAGTCCTCAAAAGTGGCAGATGCCGGGGAAGTACCCTAAACTCAGGCCTGGAACGCTTCCTACCTTTAAAAAAAAATCTTTTCCCAAATTATCATTTCATCTGTTTATCAGTCTTCATCGCCTATGGTGCCTCAGTAGTTTAAACGGGTTTTAAACAACTTAAAAAAATCCTGAACGGTTTTCATTATTATCTTAGACAAAAAAAAATTGAACTCAACTGAACTCAGGTAATTGTTGGGTTATCAACGGTTGTTAAGTACTGTAAACCTACAAAATTTATCTCTTGTAAAAATGGCAATATAATAATCCCCTTTTCTGAGCGAATAAAACCTACGCGTGCATTACGATATAAACCTAAGTTGGAATATTCACATTGTAAAAATATGCAATAAAATTTTTACACTAATACACGCGTTCAAAAGACTTAGCAATTTATTTTCTTTTTTCCGTTTTCGCCTCCGCGGTCTCTTTCTCTCTCTCTCTCTCTCTCTCTCTCTCTCTCTCTCTCTCTCTTGTTTAATATAGTGCGTTTTTACTCCTGAGGCACCACGTGCGGTGAACACTGATGATGTATGGGATGAAGTGATAAACTGGGAAAAGATTTTTTAAGGAAGAAAGCGCTCCAAGCCTAAGTTTAGGGTACCTCCCCGGCATTTGCCAGTTATGAGGACTGGTGCGTGGTGCCTCAATAGTGAAAATGGGCGTTAAACACTTCAAAAAATGCTGAGGATGATTTATGTCCAAGTATAGGTGTTTTCTCCACTTCCGCTTGAAAATTCTTCAAAATGTAAAGATCGATGAATTGAAAAAGGAAAAAATAAAAGTTCAGAATGCATTTTTGAAGAAAAGAACAGAAATATAACACCTCAGATTGATCTAAAATCCTGTGTGGTGACTGAAGTTGGTTTAATGGATGAAGTAGTCAAAGTAAGTATATCAGTAATCCAAAAACGAAAGAAAATATACCCGTGAAGAACATGATAGCGAGAGTACCAATTTGTTTAGAAGGTATGTTGATGTCCTAGAGAAAGTTCTACTCCGAAACATCCTGAAAATGTGTATATACCTCACTACAACATGAATCTTAAATATACATCCTACAGGTTTAAACAGCAATATAAGAAGGTTTGGAAAGGCCTGAACATCTTTGGGAGAAGCTGCATTTTCGCATGTCTACCAAAAATAAAGGATTAGACTTTAAAATGAGAGCTAGGCGACTCGTAATGCTACAAGTACCTAGACCTAGGTTTCCAGTTTAATCATTAACTATATAGGCGTTAACTTCTATATATAAATGTACCAAAAATACTTTTTATTTCCTTTCATTTTAGCGAATTCGGAAGAAATGTAGCTATTGCGGTTGTACCCGTGAAATCTCTGTGTATGAGTGAGAGAGTCCGTTAACTCTCTAGCTGTTGCAATTTTTGTTTTTTCTCAACAAAACTAGACATATAACCATCAATTAACAAACAATTCCTCGAGTTCGTTAACCAGCAAAATTGAATCACTGGGGAAGGGCGTTAACATAAATTTTTTTTAAAAAAAAAAGTTAATAATCGCTCTAGCGGCCGCAATTTTTGTTTTTTCTCAACAAAATTCCATAAATTTCTTTAAAATAAATTGATAAATTGATAAAAGCAAGAAAGAAGGGCAATCAGGTCATTAAAAATGAGGACATACCTGATAAACGAGTGGGGTTAAAGTGTAATTTAAAAATTGATCTAGCGGCCGCAACTTTAAATTTTTAAATGAAACTCGACATGTGCCTTTGAAATAAAATAAGAAAAATACTTTCTGAAAATCAGTGAAATCGGATTATTAGGAGGGCGTTACCTGAAACCCAAAATTTATAAATCGCTCTAGCGTCATTAATATTTTTTTCTCAATGAAAATACGTATATACTATTTAAATAAAATAAGGGAACTAGGGCCATTAGAAGTGGGGGTTTACCTGAAACTCTAAATTTAAAAATTTCTCTAGCGGCACCAATATTTGTTTTTTTCACGACAAAACTCGGTATATATCATTTAAATCAAATAAGAAAAATAGTGTTTGAAAATCAATGAACTCAGATTATTGGTAGTATGGATTTACTTGAAACATAAATTTTAAAAATTACTCTAGCGCACCATCATTTGCTTTTTCGCAACAAAATTTCGTGTATACCATTTAAATATAATAAGAAAAATAGTTTCTGAAAAATCAGAGAAATCGGACCATCAGTGGTGGAGGTTTACCTGAAACCCAAAATTTCAAAATCACTCTAGTGGCACTAATATTTCTTTCTTCACAACCAAATTCGAATGTAACGTTTAAATAAAATAAAAATAGTTTTTGAAAATTAGGGAAATTGGAAACCATTAGAATGGAGGTATACCTGAAACACGAAATTTAAAAAGTGTTCTTGATTTTAATTTTCCTATATTCTTTTAAAATAAAAGAACAAAGAATTCAGCACATAAACTATATTTATAATGATGCATGTGTTTTATATTTAGCAAAAAAACCGCCGTGAAGATAGCATGTGAAATGTTAATATGTGTTTGAGAATTTTTGAATTACATGTTTTTACTACGATAACATTTAAACTAAAGTTCAAAGCCAATGAAAATTTACGTAAATTTTGTTTTTATTTGCTTTGTACGTTGTTTTTAAATAGTAATATATTTTTTTCACTGAAAAATGTGGACCTCTTCTTAAATACAATTTAACTCGAACCTTTCTGTTATTTTTCTCATTTTAGTAAATGTAAAGCTATCCAAGGGCTCAGTTCTTAAACATGTTTACATTTAAAATGTTGCAAAATACCCACATAATATAGCTTTGTCTATCAGTGGTCATATATTTCATTTAATTAATAGTATACCATTCGTTTTTGTGGTTTAACCTCAACAATAACAATAATAATAATTCTAAGAATGTGGTTTTTCTTTTGTGATACTTAGTGGGTGCAAGAATTCTAATTTTGTTCCGCTAATACCATACATTAATGCCATAAATTATTTTATTAATTAATTAATAAGGTCTTACTTTGGATTTTATATTCTTTTTTAAAGTTACTCTACTAGGTGAGGAATTCGCTCAGTTTATGCAACTCCTGCGTAACGGACTTTTTGGCTTTAAGGGAAGAGGGTACAAATCCAACAGGTGCGTCCTTTCATGTGTCTATGATGGAGAAATAAGAATTCAAAGCAACAGGGAATGTTATGTGGTTACTTTCAAATTATATTCTTTATAAAATAACTAGTTACAACACACCTAGACACACGTTTATTTTACTGTATTTCGTAATGTTGACAGAAGAATGTTTCATGTGTTGTAACAAGGTTGCCTAAAAGTCGAAATCTACAGAAAAAAGCCTCTCTCGTGGGTTCTTCTAGTTAAGAGACACGGTCTATCTTTAAACACTTTCTCCAAAGTCTTGTTAAGGATTTGCGAGCAGACCTCTACGACCTTTAACGCAATCGATTGGCCTGGCAAAGTTGTCAGCTGCAAACAAAGCCTCATCTACATAACGGACAATAGACAAACGGGACCCAGGCACTTTATAAACATCCTTCCAGCTTGCGGTGTCCGAAGCCATGGCCCTGAAATCCCAAACCCACGCTGATGTTGCCCATGGCAACCAGTTGCGATACGTTTCGTGCTAACCCAGTTGTTTTGTTTGGAAGCTGAAACGGAAAAAGAAAGAAAAAAACAAAAAAACGCGGGATTTTGTATTCCCTATTATCAATGTGTTTACGAAATATGTGAAAAAAAAAATAATTAAAGGTTTTCTTCTCTCTGAATAAAGTTTAAATGACTTTCATTGTACTCATGTAGTTCGCAGTGAGTTTGCTATAATGAAGCAGATAGATGCGCATCGACTTATTCAAGAAACGGCAGGAAAGAGGTTAGAAAGAGAATACTAGATTTAAGACTTTGGTTGGACACTAAATTTATAAAAGAAAACCAAAACGTGGGTATTGTCCAAAACAAAGTTTCTCAATAATATTTCTTAATAGATAGAAATATAATACAATTACACTATTTATCTATTATGAGGTCAATAAATGTACTATTATAATGTTATATACGTATTAAAACAACTTTGCAGAAAAAAGTATAATATTTTATGCATAAATTTATAATTAACAAAATGCTTGGGAAAAATTTCTCTCCATTTTTTATATTTTCATTTTATTCGCAGGTGATACAGTCCAGCTCAAAGCATCGTTTGCAAACGATCAGATGATTTTAAAAACTCCGAAAATGAGTTCCAAATAGCTACTTAAAAATTGTAAAAGGCATTGAGGACTTGTAATATAACACTTTCAAACATAAAATATAAAAATATGGCATTGTGTAGAACAAATTATTAATAAAAATTCTAAAAATACACACTAGAAGAGAGAGACAGTTAAATGTTTTTTTTTTTTTCTACTATGGTAATCATCAAGGCCCGAACTTTTTGGTTTTTATAAACCCAGAATTAGTTTTTTTTAACATAATAAGGTATTTTTTTTAGTTTATAAAATTTTATGTTAGTTTATTAAGTTTCTCTTAGCCAAAGTAGAGTAAATTCTTGAAATATATGTATAAGAATATGAACTTATTTTAATTTAATTTTATTTGTGTTTTCATTGTTCTGAAATACAAAACTACGTGAACACTTAAAATTTTCAAATTTATGTCAGAACACTGAAATTTTAAAAAGTTTTAAAACACTGAATTTTTAAAAAGATTAAAATTTTAAAAAAAAAATATCTATTTAAACCTTTAAATTGAAAAGCACTAAACTTAACTAGGATATTTTTCAATTATTTAGGTTGCTGTTGCACTGCACTATTAAATGCATGCTAGATTTTCTATCATGAAACTTTTCTGTTGTCTTTTGAAAATTTTTCATTGTAGTAACAAAAAGTTTCTCTCGACACAGCATGAAGTCACCGGTGCAAATTTCAATCGTCTGAAATTTGTTCCTTCTGAAGAACAGCGGATACTTTTCATTGTTGCACACCTTGGATTCCACTGCAGAGTCTTGGTGAGTTTCAAAGAACAGGCTGGCCCACTGGTCCTTTGAAACTGTATCAATGATTTTCATTACATCTCTCAGTAGGAAAGATGCGGATTCCATGAGGTGAATAGCTGCATGCAGATCACTGAAACTGGCTTTATTAAAGGTAAGTGAGGTGATGCTGTTCTTATTGGGAAGAAGGTTATAGCCTTTGCTATGCAGGCTGCTTCGTTGACGTCAAGCGTGTCTATGACACTCTTGATGTCTTCAAAATAGTTGGCATTGTAGATGGTGGCTTGCAGTCAAGTACCCCAGGTTCTGGTGGCAGAGGTGTTTGTGGTAGCATTTCCTTGAACATCTGAATGACTGGGAGCTTTCAGAAAGGCTTTCTTCACAGATGAAATGACGTTTTTCACTCCTGGAAATTGTTCCTAACCTCTTCAGCTAAAATGAATTTAAATTGAATTTTTTAACGATAGTTTTAGCCATTTTTAGGTTTCAACGTTCTATTTAGCCATTTTTAGAGTTCATAAGATTCAGCTATGTGACTTCCATGGTAAAGAAACGATTGTCATCGCTAGCAAGGAACAAAATAGTTTAAAATATAAGAATCCAGACTCTGTGATCACTAACATCTAAGTTATAACCTTAAATAGAGCTGTTAAAAGGAAACCTGAATTAGCGAAGATGAGATTTCTGTGTGCATGGATTTGCTGAATTTGATAAACAAAAATTTCAACATACGCATACAATGAACGCATTCAACTCAAATGAAAGACCGAAAGATAAGTAAATTAAATGGTATAGACACTTCCAAACAAGGAAAAGCAAGTGTTTCCAAATATTCTTCATTTCCAACCAGAAAGGAGAAGAAACTCGGAAAGAAAGACGGGAAAGTTTCTCCTTCTCTAATCAGAATAGGCTGTAGGGCCTCTTCCAGAACAAGGGTTGCCAAAGCCAAGTCAAACTACCAGCCCATCATTTCTAACAGGTTTCCCGAGCCTTCATAACATAACGCCATAGATCGATAACGCTTTGCGATCCTTCGCAGCTTGTGTAACGGGAGTTTGATTCGGCGTGGCAATCCCTGTCCTAGAAGACATTGACTATGTGACATCATCTTAAAATAGATCAATGAATCGATATAATTTTCAATTTTGACCAATATGAGCCGGATTAAAGAGTAGAATTATCGAGAAAAAATTATCAAATCCGTTTTATCACATGACGTGCATTTGTCTGTGTAGCCAACTCTATACCTCCAATATATAATTCCTGAACTGACCTCTTTTCTGTATTTTTAGTAAATGTGTATTTAACTAACTTAATTGTATTCAATCATCAATTGTTTTTGCATATTCAGCCAAACAGTCAGTTCTCATTTTGTAACAATATCTGCCTAAACAACCATAAATCTTAATAAACACGTTATTCAGAATGGTAAAATGATTTCTGTTTTCTTTTTCCCAGTTGGTATTAGTAAATCGAACGGTAGCAATTGTAACAGTCGACTTTCGTCTATTTCATTCTCGCGGTTTTTGAATAGATACGTACTCATAAATAAGAATAACATTTTATACAATAGTTAATAATTTGTTCCGAATTTCAAATTTGTATTACGTTTATTCTTATTCTATTCATGAAATAGTCCAACCCGCATTTGGCTCTTCTCAATGACCACAAACTTGTTCCCAACCGCCGTGTTCTTATGGAAGAATTTCCTACGCAGATGCCGGCAATGTATTGCCGATGAGGGGCATCATTTTCAACATCTAATAGCTGATATTAGTGTTATTATTATCAGTTTAAGGCAATAATGAAATGAAATTCGGACAAAAATAAGAAAAAAATAGATTTTATACTTTCTCATTAACCTCAAGGCTTAATTTATCCATAGCATATCTAATTATTTCATTTGGATATTTAACAGTCATCAAGTGTCCGTTTAAATCACCTTTTGTGCTTATGTCACACTACATGTCCTAGAACACAGGGAAATTCATCGGTTTCAGATGTGGAAATTATGCTGGCCATGTGGAATTGGCTGAAGGCAATGTTACAATTATAAACGTGTTAGGAAGGGGCTGAAAATGTCCAGGTCTGTTGCTGAGAACTAAATAGAAAACAGAGGGCCCAATTGATGCAGTAGGGAGCTTTTAGACCATTGCAAGGTAACAAAATTAATAATTTTTTTTTTTTCCATTTTATCAATGCTTGGACTTTAAAGTGCTCCCTGCAGAAAACTTTTATTACAATTTATCTTACATGTCATTGAATATTTAGAAATGTAAACGATTTAATTTTATATAATTAAAAATAAAAATAAAATGTCATATATGTATATAGTTAATCTTGTATTTTAAAATGCATCTATCACTTGTTTTTAAGAAGTTTGAACTTAAAGAAAAAGTAAGAATGGAAGAACAAATGAAATTTTCTGCCAGTAGCTTTTTTGCCTTATATAGATCAACAAATGTTTTCTTGAAAACTATTGTAGGTAGATAAATGACTAAAACTTTGCACGGCAACTTTTCATAATTTTGCTGGAATAAATTTCAAATTGTATCTTAAAAATTGTAGAAATTAAATATTTTACTTCACTGTCGTCTTTAAATACAGTAGCATTATATACTTTCAGTAAAAAATATAAATACTAAATTAAAAATATTAGCATTACTAACTTTTCCCACAGTAAGCAACCGAGCTAAGGCGGCTTTAACCCAAATAACCTCTGTGTTAAATATTTTTTTACATTTACTCTAGCTAACACTCTTTGCAATTACAAACTAGTCCTAAAGATAAATGGTAATTCATTCGAGTGAAAAATGTATTTTATAACAGTGCTATGTCAACAAAATTACAAAGTAAACTAATATTACATTTATATTGTTATTAATAATTAGTTGTAATAAAACTAAACTGGAGAAAACTACATTTATTTCGTTTGGGAATTATATTGCAGTGATTTAGTGATATTGCTATTCCTGGAATGTCTGGGTTTCGCAGAGAGAGTTTGAAAAACGCTTCTTTCAAGTTTTCTGAGAACCGTTTGAGTTCGGGACCCATTTCTCAGCTGAGATACAGGCGTAGGAATTTCTCAGTATAAACTATTATTTTTGTTTTCAAGAAGAAACAGTTTGGTTTTCTGACCAAGCACCTTACAATACCCGGATTTTTATTTTTACAATTTTCATAGCTTTCATACAAATTTCAAAAATTATAATTTTTGTAATTGTTGCTAAGAGGCAAAAGCAATTCATAGTAGTCTGAATCCATCCTCTCATTTGACGCTACAGCCCAGGGTGAAACTTGGTCTGCCGGGGCGACCGCTGCTTCATCTATCTTACTACTTCATTGATAGATGGCAGTGTTGCAGGGAAGCATGTAATCAGATGCTGCACCCCGCAGGTCGCCTATCATGTGGCTTTCGTGATCAAAGAACGCTACCTCTCTATCAGGCATCTTCCCAATTGTCCTCATGAGGCTAAGTGAACTCCTTTCCAGACTCCCTAACTTATAAAAAGTCCTAAGTAGCTATCGGGAATGGAACTAGGACATCCTGGCCAGCAGTCAGCAACGCTAACCATTAGACTGAACTCATCTGAGCACTTTAAAGCCAAAGTTAGGATTATATAAATGAATGATAGTTTATCAATTGTAAAAGCTAGTCGTGTATTAAAAATAGAAAAGATACGTCAATTAGCCAAGATGCTTAGAAATAAATTGCTCATATTAGAGAGGCAGCTGCAAGTTAAAGTCAACTTACAAAGCTACATGGTGTTAATTAAGTGTTTCTTAAAAACAAAGAATACATGTTGAGTAGAATTAGACCTTCACAGCTAATTAGCGTAAAAAATAACCAACATTGAACTATCTCAATAAATTGCTTTTAATAGTTAAACTTATTAATAATTGAATTAATACATTACTTAAGTTGTAGGGTAGCGACCATTGACAGTGATTTAACAAAGTTACATTTCATTTTAATAATTCTAAATATATTTCTGCTGTTTATCACCGAAATTTATCTTCACAACATAATCAGTGAGATTCTATAACTCGTAACTATAAGGTACGTTTAATCTAGTTATTCCGACAAGTTCCTTGTTTCAAAGAAACAATCCCTGTATTTCTTATTAGCAGAAGCATGGAAGAAACGTTACGTAAATCTCTAAATAATGTGACCAATGTACCAATGTTGGTAGTTGTGGGGTTTAAACGAATTTTGATGTGGTAAGATTACAAATTAAAATTTAGTTATTATTATTTTTACATTTCCTTTATTTTTACAAAATATTTTTTTAAAATGTAATTTTCTTGCTCTGAAAAATACGAAAATATGCATTATGATGGGATCAGCTGTTATTCTTCCTGCCTGATATGATTCTAAGGTTGCCAACGTGGTTACTTCCCTCAATTTGAAACTCCCATGAGAAATGTGAAAATATTTTACAGTTTTATTTATTTGATTGGCACTCTTTAACATCTCAGGTCATCAGCATCCCAATCAATTTAGCATGTGAAACAGCCGATAAATTTTGCTCAAAGGCCCTTCTTTCAGGCTTGAGGTTCTTTTACATGCCGTAAATCTACTACATCCTTCCTGATTGAACCTGCGAACTTGAGTCTACTAGGCAAGTACGGTTACCACTAGAACACTAGGATCCACATTTGTAACACATGTCCTATTAAACCTAAACTGTTAACACTATGATGTTAAAAGTTAAGCGTTTATGTTTTGAATGTCTTGTGTAAAAAGAACTAGATGACAGAAAGAGCTGTCTAAAAACAAGTTAATTTTTTATCTTTTAACTCAGTTTTGTTTGTTTAATTTCATTCCTGATATCGAACCAAAGCATTTTGATCGAAAACATTTATTTCAGTGGTATTATTGAATAATTAAAGGGATTTTAAATTTATATCTATTTAGAAATAGTATTTCATATTTTTATTAGAGTCAACTTTCTTCCCTTAAATATGTAAACAACAATATAGACTAATATTTATTTATATACCTTTATAATTGAAATTAGTTATATAAGTAAAAATTGAGACGTTTCCCAAAGTTTACAGTCCATTTGTATCACTCCTATATATATCCTACTTTATTTAAACCTTTACAAAGATGAGTTAAAGAGAATATGGAATACTATGTATATATGCATTATATTAAATGTCGGTCCTGGTGGTGTAGTGGTAACCATACTTGCCTTCTAAACCCAAGATTGCGGGTTCAAACCCGGCCAAGATCGATGGATTTTTTCGGGCGTAAAAATCCTAAGTATGGCTTCCTTCGGAAGGGAAGTAAAGCAGTGGGTCCCGTGTCGTACATTTACGGCACAAAAAAGAACCTCAAACCTGAAAAAAAGAGGCCTCTGAGCAAAATTTGTCGGCCGTTTCACGCCCTGAATTGAATGGAATACTGATGACCTGAGATGTTAAAGAGTGTCCGTAAATAAATAAAAAAATATTAAATGTTGGAAGAATTAATAACTTTAAGTATATTAGTAGAAATGATTTCCTGATTGATCTTATATCAAATTTGCCATAATTTGTGAAAAATAAAGTTTAATATGGATTAGAAAAACGTAAAAGTTTGAAATTTTAATACACTTATATCAAAGCTATAGTAGAGCGGTTACCTCAGGTTCGAAAATCGGACTCTATCTTTACTTTTTGCTCGTAAAAAATGAAGGCGAGGTAATTTCAAACACTAACAACTCCTGTATCATTTCCACTGGTAGTGACTCAACCATTCATTGTCTTAAAGATCTTTAGCAATGAGTATAGAATGTTAAGCATTTTTTATGTCTACAGATGGTTAAACGATGAGAGATAAAGCTAATTACCGAGTTATTTGTTCTGTTATCTTCGACAAAAGCCTTTAATCGGTTGCAGAATAGCTCGCGGGAAAAGCTCAGCTGAGTGAATGCCAACGGGAATTCAAACTGTGGCGTAGTACGTTCATGGGGGACCGTGACACGTGGGGTACATTTTCTCTTTAATGGCTCGTTGTGAAACGTTTTGCTTTCATCAAGCAAACACTGTGTCCCTCATTTCCTGACGCTGTTCATTTCTCAACGTTGCTGTTTCTAAAACTCTTTCTTAACATGGTTCACCTTTTATTTATCAATTTGTTTTTGCTTGTGCCCTATAGAAAACCCTTATGAAATTATAAATATAACTTACTATCAACTTTTAAGCAGTTTTCACACACTTAGCTTAGGTATTTTGTGTACAGAAACGCTAAAATTGCTTGCTTACTTGTAATGTGGTCAACATTGTGGTACCTAACGACGCTTACCTATAGGAACTTTTATGTGATGTTGACTCCATGGTCTTAACTAATCAATGGGAGAATTGCTCTTTCTTACACATAAAAAATATGACCGTCTGTATTTTAAGGTGCCAACTCGCATAGTTACCAATCTTAAACGGCATGACAAAGATAAAAATTGAAACTTCATATACGTTCAACCCGGTTATGAAATTTAAATGCGGTCTTATTTCACTTCAAAGAGACATCGTTATGTGTGCCGAGCTTAACCGAAGCCAGCAATTTAACTATTTCTTTCTGTATTGTTTTCTTTTGTTTCAAAGAATTAAGCAAGAGTTTTGCGCTTTTATTACTGACATACAGTACTGAAATTATGGCGATTTTTAAGCATATCATTCAGTTTAAAGAAAAGAACCATTTAATTTTATTTTTGGCTTGAGATCGACGTTTCTGATAGGAGTTTGTAAAAGTTTCAGAACATAATTAAAGACAAAAAAATTATTCTAAATCGTCTAAATTGTGGCTAATTGGTCAGCAATACATTCACATACTGAAGTAGGTAAGTATATCGTATCGATGTCTCTCCCTAACCTAAATTCTTGTTCAGAAGTAACTTTTGTAATGTTCATCCCTTATGAAATATTTTTAAAAATTTAATTACGATTTGTTACAATAAAACATGGATAATATTTATTTCTGATCAAGATAAAGGGGACAATATCCCATGTTAAAAAGGCATAGCCTATTTCGTTTGCCTATGTCTCGAAAGTTAAACTCTTGGGCAATAATTAAAAAAGAAAGTCCCATTTAAATTTGAAAACAGGGGATAACATTTCCTTATACAAGCAAAACCCGATATTTCTGTTGATAAATAAGAAACATTCCTCTAAAAATATATAAAATTAAATAAACTAGTAGACACGGTTGAAAAAAAAACAGTATTGACAACGTTAGCTAAATTCCATAAATGGACAGTAATCCATAAGAAATAAATATTAACTAGAAAGACACCAATTTGCCCTGAAACAAAATTAAACATATGAAGAATTACAATTTCTACTGGCAGTAACTTTGAGATAATTTACAATTAATTCATTTTATAGAATAACGAAACACTTAACATAGGAGGAGGCAAGGAACTTGCATTTCACATTAGACCCTAACTGGGATGCTATTAACATAATAAAGCTTCCTTTATCGTGACCTAGATAATTTTGCTCTAATTTGGAATAACTATTCATGTAAAACGGGTTAATTTCAAAGATTTTTAAGTCAAATTTAGCTTATTTTAAACGCTTAAGACACAGTTGAGCTGTTCATAAATGTATAAAAATTAAACAAAGTGTGAATATTGGCTAAATTAATTACTATTTTTACGAAAATTTTACTTACTACTATTGATTTCCACTGCAGGGAGAAAAGTTTACATTGTTTTGCACATCTTATCGCATTTTAATAAACATTTAAATAGCATCCTTATTAGCATATTGACGTAATTGAAAACAAAATTGAATTGATACGTATTTTAAAAATGGGCCTTGGTGATACATAGAAAACATGGCCTTAATTTAAAAGACACAAAACTTTAAGCTATGATTGATTTTCACCAAGACTAAGATATTTTGCTGCTAAGGAAAGGTTATGTAAGGAAGGCAGCCATGCTGTTTTGCAACGGCGAAGAGACGCCAATCATAATTCGGAAAATATAATAGAAATTTCATAACCAGCCTCTCATTGGCTGGAGGGGTCTTTCTTTAGCTCTCACACCAATCATGTACTGAGCCTATGATATCATAACGCTCGGTTATTGGCCTGCTAAAGAACACACTGCTGTGCGAGGGTGTTATTTTTCATCCCGCTCAGCATCAGTTCAATATCTGCCAGACTCTCTCCCTTCAAACTACCCTCCAGCAGGAGATCAATACTTCTTGTGGGGGTGGGGGCTACATAGTACTGTATGCTATATAGCTGTATCCTCAATATCGACGGCTATCTCCCTCCCTCCCTCGTTTCCCCTTTTCTCCCACCTCCGTTACAAAACATCATCTTCAGACTAGTTCACCGTTTCGGCCACCAGTGCCGCCTATATCGGCGCAACTCCTGTGACGTAGGCAGTCCATATCATATTCTATAACGCGATTGGCTACCGCTTGGGTGGTGACGTTGTTTGGTTGGTTTCATAACCGGCGCAGAGAAGCGATGTTGGCATTAGCGTGTACGCAACATGTACATTAAAAAACTCACAAAGGCCTACGTGCACGTTCATTTCGGATCACAACGCTCTCGAGGACACATCACAAACACTGCACTTTTATTCCCGATAGCCACGTCAATGCGTTCCACCTCTCTTTTCACTTGGTTGGATAACTAAGCCACTTTAATAGGCACTCACCTGACTTTCCAGCGACAGCGGCAGTTTTTCTGTGCGTTGCGTCCGAGCTGCTACACTCGAGCTCGGCAACCTCACCATGGTCAGAGATACCGGAGACCGACGCCGGCCGACGCGGCGCTCGTATTCGGGGCGACGCCAGCCACGTCTAGACATTTAACATGCACCCACGTAATCAATAGAAGAGAGAGCGTAGAGGGGGCGAGCTTGGCTTGGCTACATAACAGACACGAGAAAACGATTTGCCTTCCTCCTTTTTCCTTCTCTTCCCCGCCCCCCGGACTCTGTTCCACGAAAGTAGCCAGTATTCCTTTGCATGCGGTTGACACGCGACCAACTTGCTCCTTTTCGGAACTCAGGCAAGAAACTCGCAATTGCTGGATGCAAAAGAGAGGGCGGGGGTAGAAGGGAAAGGAAGGAGGGAGGTGTGGGGTGATGGGAGCAGCGTTTGGGGGTGAGGGGACACAGTACCAAATACTTTGCCAAAGAAAAGTTGAATGCTATTTTAATCTAATAATTCATATAGAAAGTCACTATTTAAAAATAGAACGCCACAACAATTTCCTTAAACCTGTCACTGTCAAAACCCGTTAATATGATTTGGTTTACTTCGGATGTTCTTTGATATCTGAGGTCATCAGCGTCCCATTCAATTCAGGGCGTGAAACGCCCGACAAATTTTGCTCAGAGGCCTCTTCTTTCGGCTTGAGGTTCTTTTACGTGCCGTAAATGTACGACATGGGACCCACGGCTTCACTTCTCTTCCGAAGGAAGCCATACTTAGAATTTTTTACAACCGAAAAAATCCATCGATCCTGGCCGGGATTGAAACAGCGAACTTGGGTTAGAAGGCAAGTGTTACCACTACACCACCAGGACCGAGACTATTATGAAGTAGACAAAAAAGGATAGATTGGGAATTGTAACTTAAATAAAGAGTGATAATTTAATTAGCACCAATTAATACCAAAAGGGGGGAAGGGCAATGACTGAGTGTTCATATTGCTTTTGCAGAAAAGACTTATAAATATATATTTTTGTTATTTTAATAGCATAGGAATTTTACAAATTGTATTTAGAATATGAATATAGAAAGAGCCACGAGTTTATTTTCATTTCACAAAAGAAACATATACTTAAAAATGTATATATAAAAGTATTCTAAGAAAGGAATATAATTTACTTATTGCTGCGAGCTGGAGAGATGGCTATGCGATCTATGCGGGAGGGGGCAAAACATTACACACTATCACCTGTTCGAGTACTTAAAGCGGTTCATTTGATTTCTGGGCGTCATTGAATTAACAAATGCATTATATTAATAGTGAACAGTTGGACAATTACTGCATGGTTTAGTTAGTGTTAATGTACCTATAGTTTCAAATAGATATGACCTACTACTAATAATATATAAATAAAAATAATGAACGTACCATAATAACGAATTAAAGAAAAAGTATACATAATGAAACACGAGAAATAGTGAGAAAAGTGATCGCTTACTTACATGTATCCCACTATGCCGGTGTTCCAGTGAGAACAAGTGCCAGGGTAAGAAAAGAAGGGATTAAAGCCGGCGATCTTCTCTTGTCTACTCAGGAAAACATAGAAATAGACCGGAGACAAAAGTGGGCTTGGATGATTTTGAGAAGAATGAGATACGCCGCTGATTAGACGAATTTTATTTGGCAAAAAAATTACTAAGGTTCAAAATCCTTATATGCGATTCGAGAAAAAATTAAAATTCCCTGGAGGGTTTAATCTCTTAGAAGACTTCTCAAAGAAATGGGCTGTAATTGTAAAAAGTGACAAAATTTAAGGAAATATTCCCTCAATATCCAATGCAATTACAAGGGTAAGCTATTAAATAAGTTACGAAGTGACGTGAGAGACCACGTGAGGCACCTGAAGCTATTGCCACTACATGGCAGCAATGATCCGATAGCTATTGGTGACATTTGATACCAGACAATCCATGTTTAAAATGACGAAACAGCAGCTGCTAAATGGCGGCGCCTATGAGTGGATATACAATCCTAGAGCAGCGTTCATTTGCGAATTTTGTGCAGAAGGTATGGAATCAAAGATAGTTCATAAAGAAATTCTTGTGCCTGTCACGTCAGACTTTTTTCAATTGGATGTAGAAATTCCCAGAAGAGTGGACATGTATCCATTAACAGTATCCAAGAAGAACAACGCGTCGTCCGGTCAACGGAGATTGCCATAGAGACGAATTTATAATGAGTTGACTTAATCCGAGAGACAGAGGGATAACTATAGACACTATAGGCGCTGCTATTGGTTGTTCACAAGACATGGCTTACCTCATAATGCATGAAGGTTAGGTTTACACAAAGTTTGTGCACGACGAGTGCAGGACAAACTGACCCTGCAACACAAAGTGCAAAGAAAATCGTGCAGCCTGTACGATTAAGTCATGTATGATACACTAACCCAAATTGTCATGGTATTGGGCCTTGGGTTAACATTATCAGCTCGAGACAAAGTGTCCATCTATGCGTGAAAACATTCAGGGTCGTGTTCAGACATAACGTTTAAAGTGATGGCATTCGACGGGAATTTCATTGGGATCACAAAGAAATACCACTTAACACATTCCATTCTCAAGGACAAACCGTAAATGTCGACTCCTACTGTAACATCCTCACGAAACTTGGTAACGCCATTCAACGGATGCAAACAGGACTCTTTACCAAAGATGTGTTGCTCTTGCATTACAACGCGCATCCTCATCTGCCGACAAAACAAATGAGACGCTGTGAAATTTAAAGTGGGAAGTCCTCGATCATCCGCTGTATAGCTCCAACCTTGCTCCAAGCTACTTCTGTTTATTTGGCCATCTTAAACATCACCTTTCGGGTGAACGTTTTCTAGTCGATGAAGTTATAGAAAGAGAACTAGCTGCCTTGTTCGAACAGCAGCCCAAAAAATTTAATATTGCTGGATTTTAGGGGGTTGTGAAAATATTGGTGTACAGGGAGCTTATGTTGAGATAAAAGTATTTTTAAATTAGTAACACTTGTTTTTTAAATTTTATATTAATTTGTAGTTACTTAATGACTTACCCTCGTACATAACATACACTGAAAATGCAAAATATAAAATCGTTCGTGTTAGTACTAAACTTTAATGTAAAAGGATGTCCAGGTCATGCAAGTGAAGAAACTAACAACTCGTCCAATATTTCAGTCAACTAAATGTCCCTCACAGGCACAAAGAATGAGATAAATTGATAAATTCCTGAGAGCTATGAATGTTCAGTTCTTTAAAAGAATCTTCTGTAATATTCATAGAGTGTTAACTAACTATAAATCACACTCACTACATATAAATCCTAAAATAGGATTTGGTAGTAATATTATAAAATTATAGATGCATTAGAAACTCAGATATGTATTATTAATAAAAATGGCAACTGTTTGTCAATATTTTGAATCAATCCACTCATCACTTTTCGCATTTTTATTGTAAGCCGTACCCAATGTACGTTTTATAATAAAAATGGATGGATCTTTATATATAATTCCTTACTACAGAGATTTCTCAACCACTAAAGGTTTGTTCTTATACATAGTTTAGGGTAAAAAAAAAGTTTATTCCATTTATAATGACATTTCGGTGCTTGAAATTGCAGAACAGATTTGCATTTCTGAACACGTTAGTGAAATCATTTATCAATTTTAATGACATTTAAAATTCTTTTTCTATTCTTTCACATTTTATGGAATAAATCTTCTATGTGTACCCAACTTTTGTTTCCTTTAGAGAAACACATCTTATATCAACAAAATAATTTGATTAGTCCTTGTATTATATAAGACATTTGTATTATCAAAGTCAACATAAATTGTATGCAAACCTAGCTTAATAAACATTCTATTGTGATAATCAAAATCGTTCATAATGGGCTCTTTATAGCTTGAGTGCCATTAATACAGCAGTGACGTAGTAAACACCATACTTGCTGGAACAAAAATAAACATAATTTTCATATTTATAAAAGTTAGTTCTATTGGTAAATATGTAAAGTATAATGCTTGAAAAATTCCCACCTAAACCACCAACATAAAGCCTTCATATTATTATTATTATTATTATTATTATTATTATTATTATTATTATATTTATCCGCATTCTCTTTTCAATTCATTTATCTAAACAGCTTTTAGTGACCATTCCTAATTTCCAACTTTCTAACGTCTTTACTGTAGTAATATTATTCCCGCTATATGCTAGAAAAATTTTGATGAACTTCGCTTAAACAATGCTCCTACTAAACTATTTGATTTGGCAGCTCATTGTCCTAGTGTGTTATTTCCCAAGGGTTGACAAATATTTACTACCTCGGAAATACAAATGTAGTTTCTTGCACTGGGCAGTTTTGGAAGCAAAGAATTCATATAACACTGCATAATTCATTAAGACACTATCAGCTATAAGTTCGGCCAAGGTACGACATTCAGGTTTCATAAATGCCCTAAAAATATCGAGAGTCGTAATGGACTTCTGAGTAAATATATATACCTGGTGCTTTTAAAAAAAGTTCGTCAATCTCTGAGCTGAAGGCGCCACAATGATGAAGGCATGAAAATCTTAAAACTTAAACAATTATCAAGACTTGGCACCTAAATTTAAAAGTACTTATCGCGTTAATAATAAACAAAAATTGTCGCTACCACCTTGGATATGGAAGTATGCCAGCATGACTTTTGTTTATTCTGCTTAACTTTTTCCCTCTTCGTCAAGAAGAAAAATCTTCCATATTCTTTTACATACAACTCCTTTGATGTTTGGGGAGTAGAGCTTCCTTTATAATTTCTTGATTGAATGCCTCTCATCCATATTTTAATTGAATACAATTAATTTAATATTAAACAATGTGGATGTAACATTGTATTTATATAATATAATTCAAATGAAGATAGATTACCTTACAGAGCAATAATTTATGCTCCCATAGGATGATCTGAAGGAAGATGGATCGAATAGTTATAAACCGGAGTCGGAATAGATCATTTGTATAAATCTTGCTGAGTGATAATTTTATAACGTTTAATGTTCCTCATGAATGAGTAACGAAATAATACCCAGGAATCCACAACTCTTAAAGTTAACTGGCATTCACCTTTTCAGAGTAAGGAAAAATTCAGGAAAAAAGTTACTGGGGCAATTAACCTTATGGGATTCGAATTAGGGTTCTCTGTATTTGTAGTCAGACACGCTGAACATAAGAAAGTGGAAGGGGTAAATGTTTATGATGATTAATAAATTCAAAGAGAATAACTATATCGAATTAGAGGTGATAGGAACGAAAGTTGCCTTCGAACAAAAACAGCATTTGAGGGTATGAACATTTGAGGTTATAACAATAGCTTATTAAACAAATGAATATAGGGAAAAAAAAGAAAGAAACAAGAGATTGCCCATTTCTGAGCGCCTTGCTATCTACTATAAGTGTAATTCGGTTCTTAATGTTCAGTCGAGTATCAACGAAAGACGTTCATAAAGAAATTATCAAAAGTAATATCACAAAAGTGTCTGAGATTATTTGGAAAGCTCAGACTCTCGAGTGATATTTATTAGGAATATTTCACGAATAAAATAAGAATTTAAATATATTTACCTTAATATTGGCTTATAATATCGTAAACTGTATGCTTTATTATGAATACTTAACCTTTTCAAGCCATCTAGTAACGGACGAATGCCGATTGTTCATTAATGCCAATAGAGAAGAGCCAAATACGGGTTTAGGACTATTTCATGAATGGAATAAGAATATAAATAATATATATTTGAAATTCGCTCAGAAGATTAACACTTGTATAAAATGTTATACTTACTAATGAATACCTACCTACTCAGAAACCGTGAGAATGAAATAGAACGAAATAGACTCTTATAATCGCTATTGCTGGATTTATTAATGCTGAGAAAACCAAGACAGAGATAACACTTTACTATTCTGAAAATATTTAATTAACATTTATGCTTGCATAGGTAGATATTGCTACATAATTTACAAAATGAGATCTGACTGACTGAATACGCGAAAGCAATTGCTTGCGTGAATAAGTTAGTTATTGAAAACAGAGGAAAGTGGTCAGTGTTGCGTGCTCAGGAATTATAGTAGTGGGGTGTTTAGAGTTGGCTACGCTGACCACAAAACAAATGCCTTCGGGTGATAAAACGGATTTTATAAAACTTCACGATAAATTCACTGCGATGTCGGACTGTGATTGGTCAGAATTCGATATTTCGTTTCGTTTTATTGGTCAGTTTTATGATGACGTTACATAAGTGAAATAGTCGTAAATACAGTTACATTGAATTGTAAGATGTAAATGCTGAAGTAATCAAATTAAAAGATTTCAAAGTTCTCCTCTTTCAGATATCAAAAAAAATCATGAGGAACAATTTAAAAGAATTATTAGCACTAACAGCAAAAATTGTATATTTTCACAAAAAGGTGGTCCAAAACAAAAGAATTTATGTATCCAATAAATATCTTAACTACAAAAAATCGCTTTTTCGGTGCTGGCCATGTGTAACAAGTGAGGAAGACATTCGTATTAAATTTACGCCGCATAAGCCTATAGATTCATGAAGCTCATTTCTACTCTATTCACATAATCTTGCCTGCTGAACTATACAATAAATGAATATTTTGTGCTCTAAGATATACATGTACCATGACACACAAACTACGAGGAAAACAAATGACAGCACTCGAAGCTCTGCCACAAATCATACTGAACCCTCCTTCATGCACACTGGCCCCAGATGTGAAGTGAATGGCATATATCATCTCCTTGTCCGGCAATGGTCAGCCAATTTCATAATGGTACCTCCTGTATTGCCAGTCTCATTCTTCTCGCCCCTCAATGCTCTCCAGTGGCGGATTAACTCAGCAGTAAAATGTAACCATCGATTGTTTTCTTATCTTTAAAATTCAACACCACTAGGCTTTTTCCCCGTGGCCTTTTTTGGCTCGGAGATTTCTTTAGAATAAAACATTAGAGACAAGTTTCCGTGTAGGCCTCAGTAAAGCATTTCCATTTAAATGTTTTATTGTTTAAACTAAAAAAATACTCCTTTGCCCTCGTGTTGCGCTCTTTTACATGAGATGTTCATTAGAATGGTATTAAGAGGTAGATATTTTATTCTCGGGGAACTTTTAAGCACAAAACTTCCAAAATATTATTCATTCGTTTCACATTCACAACAATCGATATGTGTATTTAATATAATCTTTATCTTTCAAGATATCATAGAAAAACACCATAACTAATTAATTCCCATAGTTGTTCACTAATAACTTAATACAATATTATAAAACATCTATTTTTACCTGAAAATATTAAATCAAATGACATTATAAAATGTTTGGTTAATTTTATGTATGTAATGGTCATAGTGGAAAATGAAATAAATGTCAACAATTAATGGGTATTGTAAACATTTGCCTATTTATTTGGTAAATGTAGGGAACCGAAAGAAATCTGCGTATATTTTCCTATTTTAGCCGTAAATTGCTCACATTTACTGGCAAGTGTGCACATTTACGACCATGGAACGGTTAGTAGGCCTAATTGAATTAGATTTTCTCTAAATGTTTAGTTGCGGTGCTTCTGAGTTTGTGTGAAGGCTTTTGGTATTCCTAAAACGTTAACGCATAATCATACATATTTTGTGGGCAGTGGTAGCATATTTGATTATCATCTGCTTTGGCTTATATCTTTTAGGCTATGGCAATATCGTACTATATAATAATGAAAATTCCAAGTTAATTTTGTACAAATAAAGGACTAATTGACTAACGTTTGTGAAAAAACCAAGAAACAACCACTAAAATAAAAAAAAAATCATTGGACTATATCCAACTAAGTTTCATAGCTTTAATCGAGATCCACATTTCTTTCGTCATTGAAATAAATTTTGCAAGGAAACAAGCGCAATTGTAAGTTGAAAAGGTAGCAATTCTTAAGACAATGAGGAGAAATTATTAGTGAATAAAACACTCAATTGCACAAGTTCGCACCTAATTAAGAGCAGTTTTCCACGGTCATTTAGCGCAGTCGACGAGCAACTGCCTGCTGTGCAAAGAATCCCTGGCTTGATTCACAGTTGCCCCACACAACAATTTTATTTGTTTTTCTTAAAAGGACCCTTTGTCATGCCTGGGGCATTATCAGGCATGCTTGTACACGTGTGTGTGTGTGTGTGTGTGTGTGTGTGTGTGTTATAGTCATATATATATCAGTAGCATGTTTTACTGCATTACACCTATAACTGTCGCAAAGATAAATAGTTTAATCATTTGTTATCTTGTGCAAATAATGCCGCTCAGCGACAGAACATGTAAACTAAACAAATGCAACGGTACATTTCCAATTTTCACCAGAGACAAATGGTAATTGTTAAAAATTCTCCCAAAAAACTGTAAACTAAAAATATTTCTAACATTTACCTATCTGTTTTATTAGTAGTTATAGCAGGTGTACCTTTATTGATATAAAATTCCATATATGCATTACAACTATAATTTTATGCATGGGTTGTAGACCGTACATGCTTGAGTACGATACACAATTAGAAAGAGAAACAAATAATAATGCAAATAAAATAATATTAATAATAAATCAACAAACAAAATGGGATGAACTATAATTCCATATATATAAAATAATATATATATATATATATATATATATATATATATATATATATATATAAGTGGAAACAGCTTACACATTATTTATAATTTACATAGTTATTGCGTTCTAACCAGACTATAAATCGCTTCTAGCTTCACGCACTTTGGCTAGGAAAATGACCATATTCAACCAATTAGTGTGGTTCGCAAACAGGTCCCAGTATGCCAATAAATCTCTTATTGTCTTTAAAAGTTTTCAGGAAACAGCGTTTTTCTAAGGTGTTTCTAATGGATGTATTCGGTCAGAATATCTACCCATTTTTCATCCCCTCCACAAAATGGGCTAATCTCCTATCAGAACTATCCGTTATTTTTTTATACTTCCAATTTCCCAATCTAAACTCCTTCCTTATCTCGTCTTTCTCCCTGTGCACGAGCATATATACTCTTTATCCCGGGTAAATCACTAATTTTACTTTCATTCGGTAGGCTCAGTGAGACTTTCATGTTACATTCTGGCTCTATTTCCTCACTGCCTAGATCCTCTAGCCTTGCTCTCATTTACCAGCAATTATATACAAAAACCTGTTTTCTATTTTGACTGTAACATAATTAAAAATAATATTAATAATCTATAAAACTTAATAACATAATCCTTTAAAAATAGTTATCACTGGAAAATATTATAACGTTATTTACTAGTGAAAAGACCTAAAATCTCTATCACTACCTCTAACTAAACTTTCATTCTACAAAATGCACCAAAAATGTAGATCAACCTCTAGGAAAACATTCCATCTATCATATGTTGACCATTTGAGAGTTTTACCAGTTATCTCTTTACACTGTAGGAATCTCATCCACGGCTATCATGTGTACAAAATGAGCTAATCCATCGGTCGATAGGTTTAAAATTATCTGTGAGTACAGCCCCACAACAAGACAATAGATGCGTTTGCGATTTTAGTGTAGAAGATCCACGTTTGTAACCTTGGAATCTTGTAGCAATTTGATAATATCTTAGTTATTTGTTGCATTAATCACATTAGGTTTGGCTACAATATTGTAAAAACCTTACATTGTTTCCTTTCTTAAATATTATTTTAAATAGATATGTTTGAGTTTCATATTTGCTATTTTATGTATTTTGATACCTTAATTGTAAATGTCTCATTAAAAAGACAATATTTTCTGTTTTGTTAACTAAAGCAATTGTTTTTATTGCTAGAGCTGAAAAAAATTAAGTTAAAAGTCCATCTTAAGTGAATTTAAGTCATTGCATTTCTGTTTAATTGATTTTTACATTCATCATCTTCTTGCTTATTCTATTATTGTCGTCATTTTACTGTCTCTAATATTAATTAATAATAAAAACTTTCTCTTCCTCACTGCTTACGACCAGCAATTTTCCTCTTCATTCCTACACTATGAAACATTTTTTAATTTTTTTTTTAATTTACTTGTTGAAAGAGGATTGAATATTTAAGTAATTTTGAGAATAGGAGCGAATGGTCTGAGACGCTTCAATATGGAACTATACGTATCGAAATAGATTAACGTCATAGCTACGATGCGATGTGATGCGTGTTCATAGCCAGCCAGATGTAATCTAATATCATTGGCGAAGGCGCAGTCATAAGCAGGCAAAACTTCAACCTAGCCACAAGTCAAGCAGTGTACAGGTATTCGAGGAAGTGGTAAGGGTTTTGAGAACTATAATAGGTATGAATAATGACTGCACTTCCACTACAATTGGTTAATATTGCGGCATATATTTGACAGAATAAACTATGTAAGGTAAACTATGGTGTTTTTAGTATTCTTGGTCAATGTAGCTTGCAACACTATAGCAATGCATTCGAGATAATTTATTCCTATTCTTAGGTGTCTACCGTTTCCCCTTTATACTGTTAATTACAGATTTTTTTTTCATACTAGCCAAATGTAAGACATTAGCTGTGAAGGAATAATTAGAAGAAGAACCGCGGTTCGAATCTCTGTCATAATCCGAATTTTTCGTGTCTGATCCTTTCCATCTTTGTATATAATTTTTCCCATCCTGTATATGAGCTACCTATTTCTCAGGCATTTTCTTTTGCTTCTGTCAGTGAAGAACTTCGGAGGACCATTCTTTGATGTTAAGCGAGTACACTGCTTTTCAACAGTTCATTCCGATATCTGGATGTCTTCTATTACATAATCTGCACCAGGTTTTTATTACACTTGCTACAGCGTTCTGTTTCCTTCAAACGTTTATTCTAAAAGAAAACTCCGGCTTTGCAGTTGGTCGCACTATATCAAGTAAGTAAAATATGACTTTTTTCAAATGTACATTTTGCTAACTGCAAAATACTTTCCTAAGTTTTGAAGAGTTGTGTATCTGACTGGGTCTCCTGCGTTTACGCATTTATTCGCTTCTCAGTAGTATGAGGTTCTTTAACAATTCTCTGATTAGTTGTTATAATGTTTCGCGTTTTACAAGTGATTGTTATTCACTAATTTTTGTCTAGATTCACAATTTCTCATGTATTACAAATTTTGTGTATGCAAATCACTAAGCTTTTCCTCTTTTTTAAAAGTTAAGCTTAACTTCTATAATTGTGGAAACTGTGCATGAAGTGAATTATGCGAATGAGCCGCGATTCTGTCGACATCTAAAATTACCCGGAAGTCATCTTTTAGATGACTTCGGAAAACGAACATTCAGATAATTGCCTTGGCAAGCGATGTTTGTCAGAGCATGTTGGCAGAATTTGCACTGTGATACCTGTAAAGCAAGAGAATAAATTATATTCCTGTGGTAGCAGATTTTTCAAAAAGCATCACCAGTTCTTGAATTTTATTTAGCACATGCAGGTACAAAGAAAAAAAGAAAAGAAAAGAAACACAGACAGAAGAGGGAAGGAAGGAAAGGCAGGCGGAAGGAGGGAAAGAAAGAAAAACGAAAGTAAACGGAAGAAAGAGGGAAGCAAAGAAAGAGCGAAAAAGAAAGAAGGAAAGAAAGAAAGAAATAAAGAAAGAAAGAAAGAAATGGGAAAGAAATGGAAAGAAAGAAGAAAAGAAATAGAAAGAAGGAAGGAAAAAAGAAAAGGGTAATGAAAAAAGGGAAAGAAAGAAAGAAGACAAGACAGCAAGGAAGAAGGAAGGAAGGAAGGAAGGAAGGAAGGAAAGAAAGAAGGAAAGAATGAAAGAAAAGAAGGAAGAAAAGAAAGAAAGAACGAAAGTAATCGGAATAATGAAAGAGGGAAAGAAGGAAAGAAAGACAGTAAGACAGTAAGAAAGACAGCAAGAAATAAAGAACGAATGCTAACGGAATAAAGAAAGATGGAAAGAAGGAAAGAAAGAAAATAAGACAGCAAGAAATAAAGAGAAGAAAGTGGAAGAAAGAAAAAAGGAAAGAAATAGGGAAATAAAGAAGGCATGACAGCAAGAAATATAAAAAGAAAGAAAGAAAACGAGAAAGAAAAAAGGAAAGAAAGAAAGAAAGAAAGAAAGAAAGAAAGGGGAAAGAAAGAATGAAGAAAGGAAGTAAAGGAAGAAAGAAAAAAGGAGAGGAAACAAACAAACAAACAAAGTAAACCGTTCAACAAAATACCGCGTTACAACTGCGTTCATTGCAATAGGCTGCTTGCTACATTATTCATGTCTTTAATATCTTCTGGCCTTATGAAAACAATTATATGTCATTTTTAACGAAATACATGTGAGGGTTGCAGGTTCAAGTCCGGCTTACCCATCCGATTCAAGATTTTATTTGCCATGAATGTTTTCATTGCTACATGCTTACAAAGCAGAGCTTTTATCATTGCCTCACACGCTACAAATCCCGGTTCGAATCTCGGTAGAGTCAAGCTTCCTAGCTAATGCTTGGGATGAATATCGTTGCACTTCAAGCCCCTTATCTCATTTTAGCTGTCATTATCACTAATCGTCTGATATGCCCACAAATAATAAAGGACACTGGATTTTAAAAAAATGAAATAAGACATGAAAAGCGCAAGCTAGAAAAATATTTCCCTATAGCTAATCGTATTTTCCAGGTATATGCGCAGATAGTATACTAGAATTGTTACGAAAACTTCACACTATCATAAAAGCAAAGTTCTTTAAAATTAACGGCATATCTATATTATTTCTATATCTATATAATTTTCTTAAGCACATTTAGTTTCGCTTTTCTCTCTGACCAATAGCAGATACACACCTTTTTCCCCTGTTTACTACAAGCCATTGATCAACTTTTTAAACAGATAAATGCAAAATCCTTGTACTGTCCACAAAATACATAATCTATATTTTTTTTTAAAGTTTGAAATTTTTGTGTTTAAAAAGAAACAGAATCTTCAGGGATACACAATAAACAAATTTTAGAAATGTGTACACAGAATTCTTGTGTAGCTAACACTATGCAATATGAAAAAGAAACAAGGCAATTTATAAAATTTTATTCTGACCACATATGCCCAGATAAGATTTTTTGTTTTAGTTCTAGTTATTTTTCAATTGTTTTTTTTTTTTTAATTTCAATCTGTTTATTTCATCACCTTTATCAGCACGAAAGTAATTATTTCTTTCAGTTTCTATTTCGCAACAGTTGATGGAGTTTCAATCATAAAATCGATAGCAGTCATATTAATATCGATACCTATCACAATAGTAAACTAAACATAACGTTTCAAAGAACGAACAACAGATAGGCAGGTTTTTGTTTAATTACAACAGGCGGTCATATTTCCTTTAATGTAACAGAGAATGTCTTGTTCACCAAAGATTTTAGACAATAAAGCTTTATGCTTGTTCGTGTGAAATCCGCCACTGGCATGGAGAAGGGTCATCTCCGAGGCTGGTCGATCCAACTGCTGTCCAAGCAGCAGAACAATATACGTGGCCACACTAGCGAAAAGGCCTATAAAACTAGTAGGTTCGTTAATGGGAATGACCCTAACTGCCCGTTTCCTTCATTATTACAGATGGGATCCCAGCAAGATGTGGGATGCTGGGGAGAACAGTAGCCAAGGGAAAGAGGGATGCCAGTAACCCTATAAGACATATCCTACCGCCCTTTCTCACTCACACTACTAAAACCTTGCTGGTTAGTGGCTAGCTCAATGTAACGTCCGCGCGCACTTAAGTTGTAATCTGCCACACTGATGCCAGTTTCTTGTTTCATAGATATCAGCAGCAAAGCTAACTAGTAGCTATTTACAGTATCGCCTGTATCTTAAGTAATAATAGAAAGTGTAAATATCGGTATAACCTTAATATTCTACAAGTCACAGCAAGCATGTTCTAAGTCCGTCACGCAGGAGCTGCGTAAACTCAGCAAATTCCTCTCTCAGTAGAGTAATTTTAATAAAGAATATAAAATCCAAATTAATGCCTTATTAATTAATGAAATGAAATAAATTATGATGTTACTGTATGGTATTAGAGTACAAAATTAGAATTCTTGCAACCTATAAATATCTCAAAGGAAAAATTACAATTTTATAATTATTATTATTTTTATTAAATCACAAAATTTAATAGTATACTTTTAATTAAATAAAGCATATTACCACTAATAGACAAAGCTATACTGTATGGGTATTTTTAAACATTTTTAAATGTAACCATATTTTGAACTGAGCCCTTGATACCATCTTTACATTCACTAAAATAGGGAAAAATAACAGAAAGTTTACAGTTAAATTTTATATTTAAGATGTTCGTACGTTTCATAGACAAAAACATGTTGCTATTTTAAATTAATCACAATGTACTAAGCAAATATACACAATCAACCATAAACAATCGAAAGTTTCATTGATTTTCATTGGCTTTGAAATTTAATTTAACTGTTATTGCAGTAAAAACATGCTCGGAATGTTTAAAGAACGCTCTTACATATAAATATAATTCTTAAACACATATTACATTAATATTTCGCATTTTCTGTCTTCAACATGATGTTATTATTTTTTTTTTTGTTAAATATAAAACATGTACCGTTATAAATAAGTTTATAAGCTAAAATAATTTGTTCTTTTATTGTAAAACAATGTACAGAAAATTACACGCAAGAGCGTATTTTAAATTTCGGCTTTGAAGTATACCCTCTACTTCATAGTCCGATTTCCCTAATTTTCAAAAACTAAATTTTCTTATTTTATTTAAACGGTACATACCGAATTTTGAAGTGAAGAAATAAATATTTCTGCGATTTTTAAATTACAGAACTAATGGAATGATACAGAAGAACGAAACATAGATAGAAAGTAAATATCTATCCCAGAATTCGGCTAAGCGACCAGGGGAAACCATGGGAAACCCCAAGATCAGGATGACGGTCCCAAGAAATTTGAGTCCGTGACCTCCGCAATATGAGTCCCAAATGTTATCGCCTTAGTCACCCGCTTCATCATGTAGATAGATTTTTTTCAGAATATTCCCATATGATAATGCACTCAACCGCATAATTTTTTCCCATTCGATCATTTTGCCTGTAAGAAGGGTGGGAAAACAGAAAGAGTCGAATTGTTCATTAATAGTCATGAATCGGTTTATAATGTATCTCTTAATTGTTATTAAATTTTGAAATATCTTTGTAAAAATGGTGGTGTAATATTATTGCAGCTTATCTATATATCATAAATTATATGCACAACATAAATAAATTATGTTTCAATGAGTAGTTTCGAATTTCCGTTAAAAATGTGGGTAATTCTTTAAACGTTACAGATCATTTTGTAAGTGAATTTCAAACATGTTTCCTCTCTTCTTTTTACCTGGCGCTACAAACTTCTTTTGAAGTTTTGGTCATATCAAGAATTCTCCGCCTTCATTTCTATATGTACACAAGTTCAATCTTTTATGTTATTTTCTTTTAAGCCTTTCATTATGCTCTCTTCCCATCTATTTTTAGGCCTTCCTCTTGTTCTGTTGGATCTGATGGTGTAGTGGTAACCATAATTGCTTCTTAAACCAAGATCGTGGGTTCAATCCTGTCCGGGATCGATGAATTTTTTCGGGTGTCAAAATCCTAAGTATGGCTTCCCTCGGAAGGAAAGTAAAGCCGTGGGCACCATATCGTACATTTACGGCATGTAAAAGAACCTCAAGCCTGAAAGAAGAGGCCTCTGGGCAAAATTTTTTGGCCGTTTCACGCCCTGATTTAAATGGGACGCTGAATACCTGGGTAGTTAAAGAGCTTCCGCAAATTAACCAAAGCAACCAAATGCCTCGTGCTCTTGTTATCCCTTTTGGCATTCTCCTTATATGACCGAACCATATTCATTTTTGAAACTTAATAAAATTTATAATAAACATTTTATTTAATAGATACAACTCATTTTTTCGCATATTCACCAATTACCATTTATCTCCTTAATTAGTCAATAAATAGAACTCTCAAAAAAATTATGCTGTTATCCCTAAGGTAATTTAATCTTATAAGCTGTTGCTCCTCAAAAGGATATTGTTGATACGGTAAAACGTATCCTATGAAAGCTGTAGCTTTGCATTTTGTTCCTTAGATATTATTTTCAATTACAAATAACTTTTGTAATCAGAAGAAAAAAGTGCGGGCCGAAGTACGATAGGGAGCTTGAACTGTTTACGAGTGTATGTGGGATACCCATGTTGCCACGTTAATGAGGACCTCTCAGACACGGATCTTGCACGCCAGTTGGACTTCTAGTCATGGGCGAGTATCTGACAACACTGTTTATTTTGAACGGCACTAGCTGCATAAACATAGAGAGAAGGGTGGCAAATGTTTACTTAGCACATTCCTTTAGCTTGTCTTCTTCTGATCTACAGACGGTATATACATTAGGTTTAATTATTGCACTATATACCTTAGTTTAGCACTTCTGGATATTAGCTTAATTCTAAATAGATCAGTTTTCATATACTCGGTTTTCAAATAGGATTGTTGCTTTGATTTTTTCTTCTGTTGTGTTCCTATCGTTCACTATTGACCCAAGGTGTTTATAGGAGTTATTCTGTTCAATATAACTTCCATTTATGCATAAGCTAACTGGATCACCTTTGTTTCTTGTACATTTTAGATTTTCTGTTTTTTGTGCGTTTACTATTTGATTGATTCCTCTTTTAGTTGCTCACGTGCTTCGAGAATTTTTTAGTTCTAGTTATTAATATTATATCGTCCGCATATAGTAAGTATTATTTTAGTCTTGTGTACATATTACCTCTTTAATCTAATTCATTTAACACAGTAACTATTAGTACGCAAAACAAGGTAGCGGCTAATGGGGTTTTATTCTTTGACACATGATGCGATTTTCAATTCCTTGTTATTATTGTTTAGGTCGTCAAAATTCGAGCTCTGCTCACCATGGAGTTGACATGACACCAAAAACGATTTTGCGTCCTAACTATGGCGATAAAATCCAAAACTTAATGAGAGGGAAAATTCGTTTTATTCCTTCTTCATTGTTATATTGTACAAATTTCGTTCATAAAATTACCACCTAATTTCAGAAATCCACGATTGTAACTCTTGAATCATAGTCATAAGTATGGAAAACTTAATAGGTTAGGTTAGATAAACTTTCAAGTCATAATCAGAGCTATCTGTTCAATAAAAATTTGTTTTCTGTCATATAAAATGTGGAATAAAGATAGGTCTGTATAGCTTGCAATTTAGTACGGACAAGGCAACCTACCTGTTACGTTATTATGCCATGACCCATCTGTTTGAGATACAAAACTGTTATGCTGCTTAGAGTGAAATGTTCAGTTATTGGATTGCGATATGCCTAGAAAGATGCATCAAAACCAGAACCTTTATCATCCAAAATATAAAATGTTATTTGTACAACTGAAAACAATGTTGATGACATCAATACAAGTCCTACATTAAAAACTGCGAGCTAAGAAGAGAAAGCTTGAAATAAATGCAATGCTCAATATACACATTCTGTTTTGTTTATGTTATGAAATACAACAGTTCATAATTTTTAAATTTATTAAATCTCATATTTTGTTACACTCATTTATAATGCCAACTCACTTACCAGCCAGGTATTGGAATTCCGCACACGGGCGGCAGAGGATAGTAGCATAGTTCCTTTGAAACGCGCACATCGAGAATCGGAGAGGTATTATTATGCTGAATGATGAAGTTGAAGATGAAGATAAGGTGAGCAAAAGCGAGAATGCCCGGAAAAACCTGTCTATGCGCCGCTTCGTCTATCATCAAATACCACTTACGGCCACTGGGATAGAACCGGGCCACATGGATGGGGGGCGAGGAATCTTATCACTCAATTACTCATCGTCGTTTTTCTATTTTAGATTTTACAAGCTGAAAATGTATTGGGTGATTTTTCCTCTAGGGACCGCTACACACCAAGTGCAGTTGGCGGCAATCGACCGAGCTCTGCAGCTCTCGTCTCGTTCCCACGCTTGAATGCCGACCGGAGGAGGTCAATATGAGTTTTGAGTCAAAGAACATACGGACGTGCTCTTGTGTGTTGTGTGACAGTGTATGAAGTATTAATTATGCCGCATAATGCAGAGTATTATTTTCGTTAATACAGTTAAATTCAGGTATTCTGTTCTCCAAAAGAGTATTGATTTACAATTCGTACGTGTACACAGAATCGACTCGTGATGTACGGAGATTGTTTCAAGGGAAATTCCCTGATACCCAACTTCCATCTCAAAGTTCCATTCACATATTGGTAAATAAATTTCGTGAAAAGGGAAGTATTCTTGATAAAACGGGAAAACAGCCACGTACATTACTCGCAGAAGAAACGTTAGATAACATTGGACATGATCTGATGATCCTGCACCCAGGAGTAGAATTAGTGAATGGATTTTGAATAGTGTGTATGATGGAGAAGTTGGAACCTAATTTAATTTTCTTTACAGACGAATCTTCGTTACACCTAAGCGGATATGTTAATTCACAAAACAACCAATACTGGAGTTCAGAAAAACCTAACTTGGACTTCTGCAGGATCAAAATTAGGAATGTGGTGTGCAAGCGGCGAGAGAATAATAGATCCCTTTATTTGTTTATTTTTTTCAGAAATAAGCGATATATGCAGAATATTTTGAAATGATTTTTCCATGAATTAATTGTGAGGCAATGGCACATACAGCGCATGTTTCCTTGAGCGCAATTCATTAAACATTCTATGATAAAGTCATCACTAACAACATATGGCCACCTCGGTTTCTCGATTTAACGTCCTGCTATTTTATCTCCAGAGGGAACTGCAGAGGGTATTAGTTAATCCATAAACCGATAGTTTGATAATGGTGAAAAGTGTACGTTTTAAGTGTATGCTATGAATTAATTATGTGTTTATTTTATTTGCTCTGCCGTTCTTGCATATATTAAGGTTGAGCCCGATCCCTTCCGTTATCCTTCCGTCCTTGCCCACGCCAGAAAGTTTCTTATCTGGCATTTTTTCCATTGGTTGGAACAGGTAAAGAAATATCTAGAACAATGTGATGTAATTGTTCTGACGTTATCATTCTTTTACTGTTGTTCGCGAGGAGATCGCTTCGGAATGGCGGGTGAACAAATGCATTTTGGCAAAGTACTAAATTAGCTGGTTTGAAGCCTTCTCCGCTACCCGAACCAGTGATGCAGATATTATAATTTGGTTAAATTTTAAGGTGAAACTATGTTTTGAAAGAATTGCAATTTTAGGCTACCACAAAGACTTTATTTTGCTAAATGAGAGATTTTCTAAAGATTTTTAACTCTTTTAATTGTTTCAAAGTGTAAAGTAATTGCTGTATATTATGTGACAATATTTTAAAAGGTTTATGCTTTAAAATTATATTGCTGCTTTCGTTATTACACCAGCACCATTTTTTCAAATGAATATAAATTTTGCATGTGTTTATGTCTTTGGTTATTGTTGAATAAATTTTAATTTATTTTGCTAAGGGCTAATGTGCAGCTCTAAATTTATATATTTGCAATGAGAAATTTTTCTTGTCATAGAATGCAGAGCCTGATAGTGTGACACAATTTGAACTAACGGATTGACTGAGTGGGTAGCAAGTTAAGTTGGTTCGGAAAGCATCTTATGGAGCGTGGGATATGGTCGCAGACCTAATGTCAGGTGATGGTTGGGGGGAGAATTGCGCTATCTATCGGTGGAAATTACAGCATTCGGACTCCAGTAAGCGATGTGCTTTTCGTTTGAGTACGCACTCAGCTCCCTAGTGGCCGATTTCAATGCACTAACTTCTTTGTCACTTACACTTGTAATATGTATTGATCAAAAATGACTATCTACTCCCCGTTTTGTTAAAACAAGTTTTTTTGCCATTATGTAGCTGGTAAAGAATACTGACATAAATTTTCTATTTCTTTAGCTATTAACTAGTACTAAATAAACTTCTGCTACGGTTCATGCAGAGATTAAAATAAAAGCTCTCATTTTTAACTTCCTTACTATATTAATAAATCATTCTCTAATTATATAGGGTGTTCAAAAATACACACGAGTTCAAGATATGAGGACAGTTCGCAGCTTATTGCAATTTAAACGTGCCCATTTTATCACAGTCTATCCTCACATATATTTTGTTTATTTACAATTCCTCTGAAGAGGAATGCTGTTTGGGTGGGAATTTTTTCCACATTTCCCCCTCCCCCATATTATGAAAAAGTGAATGAAAGACAATTTGAAGCATACGTGGATAATGTGCTACAATTAATTCGTTCCATTTATTACTTGGAACCTATGGGATTAACAGTAAAACACTTATGAAGGAATAAGTGTCTTGAAATTCTTAAATAGCTATACCCATTTAAGGCTTTTTGTACGTCTTATATCCACAGAGTGAATCCGAACTCTACCGTCAAACTTTCAGTTGTTGATCCGCCACCAATCAATCGACTACTCATTAACTCCTGACAATTGCAATTATTTATTTTCCAAGGATAAATGACCAAGTATTATAAAAATGACATGGAAAAACCATATAGGAAAGTAAATGTTCAAAATGTCGACCGCCATGATCACGACAAATTTCACAGCGACGCCTCATGGACTGTCCTCTAGGATCCTAGAATATTGACACACATCATCAGCGGCTGCTACAGTCCTAGCAACCAGGTCCATATTAGTTTTGACAGAGCCACAAACACTAGACTCTTTAAATGACCCTAGAAGAAAAAGTCCATGGGTGTCAGATCTGGTGATCGAGCTGGCCTTGGAGCATGACCACCACGACCAATCCATGCGTGTATTACATGCATTCATTTAAACAGTCCATGAGGCGTTGCTGTGAAGTATATCGTGATCATAGCGGTCAACATTGTGCAAATGTACTTTAAACAGTGTAAGAGTATAATGTGAGTTTTATCATGTCATTTTTGTGATATTTAGTCATCTATCTTTAAAAATAAATTATTGCAATTGTCAGGAGGTGATGAGTGGTTGGTTAATTGGTGGCGGACCGTAACGTAAACACGCTCTACAGCAGTCAAATATTGTGTTTTGTTTGGAAACACCACATTCCGAGCAAACAGACACAAAGGGGGCTGTGTTAAACAAAACGAAAACAATGAAATTACCGGTAATGAGCCAATGGAGAACATGAGTTCCTCATAAACATCCCTGAACAACATATGAACACTTCATCCTGTATAGTGTTTCTGCTCGTCCATTTTCGATTACATTAGATTATGCTGGTCTGTTTTATACATGCATGTCTACATTTATTCTGAAACCTTCAGACATTCAACCATTAACTGACATATCCTATACATAATTATATTGTTATCTGTTTTTCATATTTTACACGTTTTATTATCACCAGAGCCCGGAAGTAAGCAAAATGCATATTTTATCAAGGTAGGTATGTTTAAGAGTCAGATAGAAATGAACATGTTTCACTACATTTGGGGTCAATAGAGCCAGTTTTCATTTTGCCTTTTTGCCTATTTCGTCTTCTGTTACCTATTTTACTCCCCCCCCTTTTTTTCCTGTTTTGGATCGTTATGGATTTTTTCCTGCTATTATTTACGCATTTTGAAAAGAACAAACAATTTCAATGTATAAAAGTGGAAAAGTTATAACAATTAAATGATCTTTTCACCTCACAAAAATATATATTGAGTATGTTATATTTAGTTCTTTTCAAGTAGTCAAAAACTTTTTCCTCAACCCATTCACTTAAACTCTTTGTACATGGTTATATCGTGCATACAAACACCAGGAAATAGAGAGGATGAAGGAAGTATTGTAATTTTGAATAGTCCTGGCGAATGATGTTGTATCGATCTGCGGAGACATTTCTAGGAAATTGGTGGTAGGGATCAATTCTCAGCGGCATAAATGAAACAACAAAAAATTGCAAGCGAGAAAGATGAGAGAGGTACAGCTGTGCAAGAAACCGTCCCTACAATGTGTTCAGTACGGAAGTAAGAGAGATACTAACCTGATTCACCTATAAACACATAAACAGAAAGTGAACTCGACCAGAAACCTGTCGGCATCCTTTGCTCATTCGTGAGGGCTATTCAACATGTGTTGGTCAACATTTCCATGATGTCCTGAAAGGTGAATGTTCTAATATTCCCTTGTAATTGCTGAGTTCTCCTGAAATAGCTTGTTTTTTAAATATGCTCCTGTCACTTCAGTGGAAGTAGAGTGTTATTTTTCCAGAAAGTTTGTCTCTGTGACAAGCGGCTGACTATGACAGTTGATACCTTGATAAAACATGTCATTGTTCCTTGTAACCAAGAAAAATAAGATTATTTATTATGAGATAAAGAAATTATTAAGTATCCTAAATATCTATTTTCATAAAGAGTGATTTAATAAATGCCTAATTGAATTATATTGCTGCTAATTTTCAGTACTTTAAGTACCTTTCTGCCTGCCTATTTTAACTAAAATAAACATCCAAATTCCGGCCTCTAAGTATCACCTTATTTTTATGTTTATTTTGAGATATACAAGAATTTCATGCTAGATATTTCAAATAGGTAAATTGGTTCTTTAGCCACGACATCTTAGCTTCTATAAGCCTATAATATTAATATTCTCCTTTTGCTCTTTTTATGTTTGCATATTTCAACTGTCTAGCAGCTTACACTCTTCTGGCTTGTTTGTCTTTCTTTTTAAAACGCTGAATTTCGATACCATCAGTCCAGTTATCTAGAACTTCCGCTCATCTGCCTTGGCCTATCTTATATAACCTAGTCCATCTCTGAATATGTTATATTTTGATTTCTATGTCGAAACCTCCAGCATTACCTATCGCTTATACGTATCTGTTTAAACTCAATCTTGCATATAAGTCATGTTTTATGATAGCGTATTAAATATACCTTACCTTCAAGTTGAAACGGTTCGTTACTAGTCAGCCGATTACCCAATATGTATTAATGTACTACATAATTAATGTAATATGATAAAAATGAAGCTGTTACCTAATGGGCAGGCTGTAAAAGAGAAAGTAAAGTCAATTAGCAGGCTATTAAGGTAACAAGAGAGATGCAAGACCAGCTTTCCTAAGCCTGAACTATGTATTGTGTACAGGGAACCTTTTTGCTATTTTAAATTATGATAAAAAGTCGGCGTCCAATCTATTTGACGCCAAAACTGAAACAATGATCTGGGTATAAGAGGGGCATTAGAATTAAAATCAACAGAGATAATATAAAAAAGAGGTAAGCAAGACTTGGAATCCATTACTGGTCAACAAACAACGTCTGCACCACAACTCACCCAACACTCTAACCCCCTTCCAATTCTAACGGTTCTGTATCTTTTCCTCTCCAAAACACATTCAATTCACTAATGATGCCAAATGTAGTATTTTATATTAAACCAACTACCATGACAAAAGAGCCCTATAATGATAATTTTCAATTAAAACGCTCGCCGTAAAATCCTAAAGAATCTTATAAATATAACGGTGAGTTTAGCATTTTGACAAAAAAAAATCTAAATTTGAATTAATTCTGATAAACAAGCATGTCTTGAAATAAGATTAATATAAAATACAAATTATTAGTAGTTAATAATTTTAATATTGAATACTTAAATTGTTTTTACGTTATTTTACACCCTTAAATTTCTTTTTTTTTTTTTTTTTTTTTTTCATTTCATTTATAGTAATTTTTTGTCTTTGCTAAAGTGTACGTGTGGAGATGACGTTAATGTATGACTCTCTCTTCGTTTTTAAGAATCACCACGTATTTAATTTTATCTTTAAAAAAAGGTGTTTTTTTTACAAGTACTCCCGAAAAATTTGATGGTACACTTTGTGAAGAGGGGTGCTAGTCTCCAAAAAAATCCTCCTCATATCTTGCAGAAAATCACTTTTTCCAGATTTTGCACTTTTCACTGTCGTGCATCGTTTGGATAGTAATTTGCCGGTTTACTCCACGTTGTTCCTCTTCTGATTTATTGTTGAAACTATCTTTTGCACTGACATGTTTTGACATGCTTATGTAAAACGTCCTTCTTTTGCCAATTTAGTTAAAGAGTATTTTCCTTTATAGCTAAACAAAGAGAGTTTCAGGCCAGGAAATTTGTCGACAAAAACTGAAATATTTCGAATTCATCTCCTGTGCAACTCTCAGCTTAGAGTTCTGACTTCACCTTATGACCTTACGGGCTCTTGTCCCTGAGCCCAAGAGTGGCATCATACAAATTTTGAACTGGATAAGAGCCTGTGGGAACAACACTGATTTCGTATCTGCGAACGATTGTCTGTGTTGCTGTATAGTTCATTAACAAAATGACTGCAAACAGACTGACGCCCCAACTATCGCCCTCTTTTCAGCTATTTTCTTACCCCTTGTCCTATAGATTTAGTATTAACATTTATTTAGAAAGCTTTCATTCTCATCTTAAATTTGATATTACCTGATTCTACAAATATGATAAATTCATTTGCTTTTATATCCACTGCAAATTGTTGATCATATAATATTTCTACTCTTATCAGAAAATGTTATATCAGCACTTTCACTCCCTGGGAAATTGCCTAATGAAGCTTATAATAACAACATTAACAATATTTAAGAGCTTCAAACTAATGCGTAAATGCTTACAGAAGGTGCGTGGGATCCGATTCGTTAGAGATTAAAACGTATAATCAAATCTCATGGCTGGGCAAAGCGCTTTTGAATGTTTTAGTTTGTCTTGACGATCGAATTTATCGCAACAGGCTCAGTGTTTGAAGTTCTTATTAAGGTTTAAGTTTGCAGCTGTTTTGAAGCCGCCAGTACTTTTCAAGATAAATTGAAGGCCCAAAAAGAAAAGAAAGGAAGTTGATGTCCAGCAAGCAAGATGAAACGGTAGGTGGTAGGGTCAAAGACAAGGGAGAGGGTAAACATGCGGTGAAGCTGGGAGGACCCGTGTTATCAAATTAGAGCCCGCTGCCTGCTCCTTGCTTGCTTAGAGGGTTAAGGGAAAAGGAGTTGTCCCCTCTTTTCAGCCCATACATGCACGAAACTCAAGACAGTCCTTGAGCAACATGCGCACTTGTCAGATTATGTCAAAACCGAAACGTCTTAGGAAATGTTTCAATTCGTCAATATATAAATGAAACAATGTTGCATATCTAACTTAGCTCTATCGTTAGCTGATAATTGATGTTGTCCAGTTCTTGATCAACTAACCTGCGAAAATTATTCCTGTTATATTTTCAGGGCTATATTATTTTAAGAATTTAGGCAGTAGGATTGTTTTCGGTTCCATCTTAAAAGTGTCCTATTAATATCACCTACATTGATATTTACCTTCAGTTATTTTTATTTAAACTCTCAGTTTGAGTTTGAGTTTCAGTTGTTTTATTATATCCAGTGAATAAAAATAGTGCTGTCTAAATGCCCGTATTAGCATTACTTAACTTTTGTTATAAATTTTCCTATAAAATCGTTATAAAATTTAATTTGGTCTTACCGGTGTTATTTTAATGTCAAATATGTTCCTAATCTTGTAAATTTTTAGAAATATTTGTATTTCCTCAATAGAAACTATTATAATAGTTTAAAAACAGTGTTTTCACCATTAGCAGCTAAAACTGATCTTTATTTTGTCGTGTTTGGCAGCCGAAATAATGGTTTTATTAACAGGATTGAATTAAAAAATTCACCGATATTTTCATTAGTTCCTAGAAATATATTTTGAATTAAAGACATTGGAGGGGTATTAGTAGACGTTGTGTGTTAAAACTAAATTAAATAAACAATTAGTTAACACAGTGTTTAAATTAAGATTTCTACCAATATTTGCTATACTTTTTCTGAAAGAAAGCTAGTATAATTTCTTCGTTAGCTCCTTTTACACACTTTTTTGATTTGGTTTATGTACGGACGCTGTTTAACATCTCTGGTCATCAGCGTCCCATTCAAATCAGGGCGTGAAACGACCGACAAATTTTACTCAGAGGCCTCTTTTTCAGGCTTGAGGTTCTTTTTCGTGCCGTAAATGTACGACACGGGATCCACGGCTTTACTTTTCTTCCGAAAAGTAAAAAAATCCATCGACCCTGGCCCGCCTTGAACCCGCGATCTTGAGTTTAAGAGGCAAGTATGTTCACCACTACACCACCAGGACCTACCCCTACTTTTTCTCCATTCACACAACAAAGTATATACCTTTTAATATAACGTAGCAGATTTCCTCGGAACTAGTGAAGAGATAGCAAAATTGGCGTCACTTAACGCATTTTCCGATATAAATTTTGGATATTTTTATTCATCATGCTCATACATTCACAAGGAATTCAAGAATATTTCGCGTTATTAAATTGTTATATCCACGTCATTACCATCGACAACCGTCAGCTTTGATTTAAGCAATGACAAATGTATATATTACTTTCGAGCTAATGGTAGAAAAATATTGTATGCAACACGATAGTAAACAAATTTTATTCTCTTGGTACTTAAATTATTATATTTGTTCTAAAAATACTCCTTCAGTTACTTTTAGTACTTTATAATTTTAAAGTGCATATATTCTCGTGTATCATCTTGTTATGTGCTATGGTTTTAATATCATAAATGGGGACTTATACCCATGAATAGCTTTACGAAGAATAGAAGAAGTTTCTATCCATTCATGTAGTAAAGGATAATTTTAAATTAACAGAAAATAAACAATTTATTGTTTTCTTTACCATTTTATTATTACTTAAATTTTATATAAAAAAAGTCTAAGACAGGGTATACTAACATCACTCTTTTATCACAAGACACTGCAACAAGAAACGCATTTTGTAACACTGTGTGCTATATTATGACATTCCAGTTTGGTTTAATGTAAAATTCGGTGATTAGTAAACTATTTAACCAAGTATTACAAATTTTAAAATGCATTATTTTTTCAAAATTTACATTCCTTGCGGGGGTTTGAAAAGCAGTCCATAATGTAATTAGTGTTATTATATATCGTTATTTTGTTATATACCAGAATTATAAACAGTGTTTCTTGTTGGTTTATAACGCTTATATAAAATTACTATAGTAACAATTACGTCATTATATATGTTTCATTACTGAAATGCAGCCATCAAATATTATGCTACTATTGTATTAAGGAAACTATTTATGCATTACTGAAAACGATATCAATAAATCATCTTCATTGCAGAATACATAATTACAGATTTAACAAAAAATGTATGAGTTAAAATTAGCTACTAAATGAACTAGTAGAACTTTAGCATACCCTCAAATATATGTCAATACCAAACTTTCTGAAATGCTGTTAATAGTTTTATTTTTCATCCAATTATTAAATCTGTCTGTCGTATTGTTTGTGTTATCATAAGATCTTCTCGGTATTAGTGACAATCAGCCTTTAGCTTGAGTTAAATATAAAATAAGAATTGACTTGAGAGTAATTCATTACAACATCGACATTAATATTAATTTTATTTATAATTCTGATACACGATTATAACATTTATTTACATAAGTAACCATGCAGGCAACCCTGGAACAATGTCAAAATAGAAAAAAATCAATAACAGCTGATCCCATCTTTGCGCATGCCCAAGCGTTTAATACAGTTTCTTTCAGCGCGAGAAAATTACCTACATTTTAAACACAATTCAGTGCAATAAGTATTAACATTATGCAGAGATTTACGTAGCGTTGCTTCCATGTTTCTTCCAGTAAGATATGCGAACTATTTCTATGAAACAAACGTATTAGAATGACTGAAAGAAATTCAATTTATAATTATTAATGTATTTATAAATATTAAAACCTGTATAAAAATGTATGATATACACATTAAAAGTGATTTTGTTTTATGTCCAATTTTAACATACGTATCATAAATTATTTTAATATTGAATAACTCAGTGACTTTGTAAAAATAATAAACCTTTTTTACAGTTATTAGGTCAAGTTTTTTTTAAAACTGACAATAAAGCATGAAGCAGAGTCTAAATCTCAAGCAGTGAGGTCAAAAAATGAAAGAACAGAGGAAAAGAAAACTGAGTTGTGTTAAAGTAAAATTCAATATGCCTGCATGAAAGTAAAGTTAAGTATAAATGAACTCAAATAAGCCTGGTGCATACGCTTGAATCTTCCCTGCGGCGAATATCAAAGTTGCGATGTGAAAGCACCGATTCCTATATTAATGATGTCCGATGTCATGGTAGACCTTTCTCTAAAGTAGGGCTGTTTTGTTGCGGTCCATGGTTTAATATACTATCATAGCTTTCACCAACTACTGCGGTTGGCATCATCAGTGGATGATAAACAACACCTGACTGCTAAAACACGACAGAAATTGGCCCGTTTCTGTCTGGTTTTAGAAAGTCGATCAATATTACGTGTGTTAGGGAAGTGGTCTTGCCGTTTTTCTATTTTTAAGAAAGTCTTGAATACAGAACTTTCAGGCATAAGCTCCCTACTTGCTCTATGTTACAATGCTTAAATAAAAAATGGACTAAGTCAGTAATAAATGGGAATTAATCCGCATCACTGGTGACCTTACGAGGAAGAGATGGCAAATATTGACTAAAATTAACCAACTATTGGAGACTTGTTGAAAATTAATGATCCTTGGTTAATACGGTTTATTTACTAACGTAGATGTTATTCATGTGTAACAAAATTATTTACAATTTTTAAGAAACGAGGCACTTCCTTGTAAATCCCAAAATCCTTTAAGATGTTTAGGTTCACATAGGTTGACTATATTTAGCTGATACAAAATATAAAAGAAAATCCATGGTTCCAATATGCTGTCTTTGATATTTTCTTCCATTATTTATCTGTAGTAGTATAACGACAGCAACAGAATTTATTAGTTCCGAGTGAATTTATCTTGAAAGAATCTGTAGCTTGAGTTACTTTCATTTGATCATTTAGCGAATAAAAGTATAAAAATAAACCAATATGTTCACAAAATGCGCGTACAGTTATGATTGCCAATTCCGGCCTTATAATTTCCGCTGTTTAACGATATGAGTCTAAATTAACACAATTTATTTCTTTCATTTAATTTTTGGTAGCTAGTTCAAGACAACTGAAGTATAATCACCTACAATATTAATTAACATTACAAACATTAAAAACATAATTTGAAACAAAATGGTATTGCTTACTCTGGTTCTATTCACTTCTTCTTTTTTGTTTTGAAAATTTGAATCGTGTTGTGCAACTGATGTCTTGACAGAGCGTTTGCAATCCCGCCATGTTTATTACTGACTTCTAGTGCACACTGACGTTTAAGTCAAAGAAGTTATAAAGATTTTTAGTGCGCTGTTCTTATGAATAAAATGCAAGTAAGGGCGATAAAATGAAACGATAAAATTGTAGCGATAGGCAGCTATATATTTTCACTACACATGAAAGCTGTTAGATAAATTCGTGAGAAAATAATTTGACAATTTTTGGAATAAAAATATTTTAATTTCTTTGAGTAATAATCTTCTAGAGATTATCTAGCTTGTTTATCCCATTCATCGAAAGGTGTTTTTTCCGCTGTGCAAAATATATATTTGTTAAATTTCTTTCCTGCTGGCCTTTTTGGGGAAGAGGAAGTAGACGAGGGAGCCAAATCCGAAGAGTAGGAGGATGAGGAAGAAATTTCTTACATTAAATCAAATGATTTTGAGGTCGAAATCGCAGAATTGTGTGCTGGCGCATTTTCATAATGAAACATGAATTTATCTTTGCCAAATGAGGACGCTCTTCTTGGTTGCGTCGTTTAATTTCTCTAGTAATATAGCACAGTATTCCTGGTTATGGTTTGGTTTCGTGCTTTTACAAAAAGCCAATTAAAATCACATCGTGGCAACCCAAAACAGTCGCCATCACCTTTTCTGCTGAGGGAATAGTTTTTGCCTTCTTCGGTGCTCTTTCTCCCATTCTATTTCACTATTTCGATTTTTCCTTCGTTCCCGACTTGAGTGGTGAATCCTCGTTTCGTCCACTGCCACACATAGTCTCAAAAATTCACTGAAAGTTCTTCATTCGTAAGTGAAATTTGTGCAAAATATTATATACCAACTGCAGAAATGTCCAAAGCTTCAACAATCTCCCTCATCTTGTCTCCCATCTATCTGAACGGTCCGCATCGCTTGTGCTCGTTCGGTCACAAATTATTACACACCATTCTAAGCGAATGTGCAGTTTCGCCAAAAAGGTTTTATAGTTTCTCCTTCGTTTCTGCGGGCGTTGACCCTTTCAAAAAAAACAATATTTTATTAATACACGAAATTCACGTTTCTCAATTTTGAACGCTTGTTTACAAAATTAAGCAGGAATGTTGCTCTCAAATTCAGCCTAAGCTTCGTGACTGCTATAACCATATACATCATCCCTCAAAAGTTACCACATTGCTAAAGTATTGAAAACAATCTAGTAGTACTTCCTTTTGAGTTCGCACGGATGTGCAGGGTTACTGTAAACTTCCTGTTTAACATATCTTAACATTCATCTTTTGTATTATTCAGAAATGCTCCTTTCTATAAAATAATAAAGCATATTTTCTATAAAGTATTACTATTTCAATAATATATTAAACGTTTTGAATTAAAATATGAATCATAAAATTATAAAAATAAAATACAATAATATCTTCTTATACATTAAAGTAATAAACATAAAATAAGGATTTATGACAAAACCCTGAGCTTTAATCGTTATGTAAACTTGTGTGATTATACCGTATTTTGGAAAATACAGAAATTTTGAGTAACCACATAACAAAACCTAGTGAATTGTTAACGGTGGAAATACCTCAGTAATTCCATTTTTGCTTTGCTCAGAAGGTGCCAAGACTATTAAAATTGACAACTAATATTTAACTACAAATTGATATCCAATCGTGCATAGCCAGGCAGTGCACCATTTTAACATATCTATCACAAGGTAGATTTTCGGAATATACCCTTGTCCTAAATAGAAATCACCATGTTACATTCTTTTCTACTTCACTCTCCACTTATTTTCCATTTCTGTTAAATTTCTACGAAGGTCGTTTGGAAAGTCTCGTAAATTTTAATTCACAAGCGTCATATTAATGGGAAGGAAGAATTCAGGGGAATGATTATTTGAAAAGTGGACTGCCGCGAGTATAAAAACAAGAATTGATAAATTTAATGGGAACTATGTACCAATTTTGAATACCATTTTATTCCTGGATAAATATGTTAAAACGGGGCCGTACAACCACCAAAAATGAAGCCAACTGAGATCACGAAGGATGTAACAGAAAAAAATCCAAGATACGATGATAGAAGATCGCTGAGTTTATAGGCATCTCAACTGAATAACTTTTGTAGACTGTAGACCAAAAGTAACATTTCAATGCAATGTTTGGCAATATTAGTTGACAATCTACAGGATTCGTGACGTGGACAAAATTCAGACCTATCATCACACACCTCAGTGAAAACACTCTTGAAAGTGCTCCGAAAAGGATTCAGCATTTGAGAAGGTGATGAGTGATGACTATTCATTTATGAAATTCCTAAAGAAGCTACTTGAAAAAGGACAAAATAAAAACGGTCTATGTAGCTTTGTTGAAGATTTGAAGGGAAAACGTTCAAGGTTAGTGCAAAAAAGTGATCTTTTATCAGGACAACATATTCGGGAATTGGGCTCCAAATTTATACCTCTGGGCTATTTCCTAACCCTTAGAAACTGTTTTCTGTTTCAAAATTTAAAAACTTGGTTAATAAGTTTACTAAATGAGAATGCCTTCGACGCCGCCAATAATCGTTTTATCATAATTTAACAAAATATATATTTCTGTCGGGATAGAAAAACAATTTAAACCCTCTAAACACCTTTATGGTACAACTCTTTACAAAAACTGTGCAAAGAAATAAAATTAACATTTTCCAGAAATTGTTTTCAACTTTGTGGTTTTTTTTTTTGGCCAAACCCTGGTGATAGTATTTTTATTTTTACGGTTTAATTCTGTTAATTCTGAAATAATTTATCAGATATTTTTTTAAAAAATTTAACAATTTCCTTTTAATAAAAAATAATTTTCACTTTATCTATTGAAGATGGTTGAAGAAATGTTGATATCTCCAGAAAACAGCAAATTTCATTTATATAAATGCAATTTAGAAACATGTTAATCATTATCCATAAAATATTCAGCAAGTCTGTGTAGTCACTGCAGCAATTGTATTACATGATATGCACGAAAGGCGCTGTCTAGGGTGTGTGTGTTCCGTTAGCTCTGTAGCAGAGTGTGCAATGATGTCGCGGTTAAGAGCGCAGGTTCGCCTATCCGCATGAAGCACATTGTTTTTAATAAACCTTTGTATCATGTTATGAGAAATTGGTTTGGTAACATTGTTTCCCTAATATAGCAAGTTTTAACGTAAGCATATTATACATATATTTATAATGAATGTTATAATATTTCCTTCAGTATTTGTTCTATCTAAATATAATATGCTGCACACGCATTCCCTGCACATGCACGAAGGATAAAAGAGAACACAAATTCAAGAAGCCTGGGATGTTGTAGCCTCTCGTCCACACTACTGCAGAAATCTGATATCATCTGTGTCCCGAAGATTGAGGGCTGCTGAGGGTTCATTACACCTAATATTAATTTGTACTTATTTCTGTGTTTTTTCACTTTAGAAGACTTTTTTTCTGTTCATGAATTTACTTAGTTATTTGTAAAGAATAGATTAGGTTGTGATTACGTTTTTGTGTGTGCATAAGCAATGCCATAAAACTTAAATGATGTGTTAAAATATCAAGTTAACATGAGTTCTACATATACACTTATAAAACCAATAATAGAATAAAAAGTTTTTGGTTTTGAATGTAGCTTATGCAGAAGAGCAATGCCTCATAAACTGCTAGGCTAATGCTACTCTACCTTAACAGTCTCTTTCCAGACCCTTATAAAGGTGACCATTAGGTTTACAGGCAAAACGCTCACTCAGTGTGCACTCGCTGCATGCGCTTGTGAATATCTGCGTTTACGAGCGTCCACGATCGAGACATTTTTTTTTTTTTTTTTATGTCAAAGGGTTTAGAATACAATCCTGGAAGAAAATGTGTATATAAGAAGAGCAGGAAAAAGAGAATAAGTAAAGTTGGAATAAGCTAACAGAGCATAGTCCCTGCAGTAGTAGATTTAAAGTGTTTTAAAACAGAAACTGCCAACTCTTAAAAGTCATTTCAAAGTTTTCGCTTCATTGCTGCACATTATTTCATTATTATATTTCCGAAAGCTTACAATATCCTGATATACACTACTGGTATGGTATGGAAATAAATGTTTCTACGGTTTAGAAGATGAACACAGAAATAAAAGAGGCAAATATTCAATTCATGTATTAAATATTACATTTCGGTAGATGATTTGGAAGTTTTATGCAGTTAATTGAGACGATTCAGTAAATAAGAGCCTCTGAAATTTAAAAACTGCACTATCCCAAGTAACTAATAGCGTGTTGCTTGTGTAAAAACTTATCAAATGTTAACTTAATGCGTTGCCGAATCACCCTGGAAGTCTATCCACTATAGGACGGGAGAAGACTTCCAGAAAGCAAAGTGAGTGGCGGGTGGTGGCGGCGGCGGCGACGGCTTTGGTGGCAGAGGTGGGACGAGTGGGGAAAGTGTTACGTTTGCTTGGTTGGCTCCTCAAGGAAGACCCACTAGACGATCTCATCCTCTAGACCAAAGCAAGTAAAGCGGAAAGCTTGGAGACAAGAACATGCAAATAGAGAGGATGCGGAAACACGTCGGTAGCCACTTGCTGCCGAGAAGGGGGAAAAGAAAAGGGGGAGAAAAGTGGCTTGATAAGGAAAGAAGGAATAAGCAGTACTAGAAAGTTTGCTTGCTTTACTTTCTTTAATAAAACCACTTGTGTTTTCTTTATCAATGCTCCAAATTTAGTTGAAGAATGATCAGTTTTAATAACAATAATAATCTATTGATCATAATTTGAAGAACTTTAGATATTGAAGAGGCAAATATCAGTTAATAGCACAGGGAAAGAGCATATGTTTCAAAAGTATTATTTATGTTTATTTGAAGCAGTGCAGTTTCGTATTAGCTGAATATCTTCATTAAATTGCTCTCTAACTTAACATAAACTAATTCATACCCAGTCAATTCATTATGTGACTTTAGCAAATTATATAAGCTATCAACACACATAATTGAGAATTTTGGATATATATATCCCCTTTAATTATATTTTATTGCTTTTATTACTAATACGAAAAGAACAAAGTTAATTTCCTCGGAGGTGCAAAAATCAAAATCCAAAATTGCATATCTTGTTAAGCCATTCAAAAAGTATATTTTCTATTTATTTATTCTGGTAGAGCTAAGGCCATTAGGCCTTCTCTTCCGCTCTACCAATCTAATAATAATTACTTGAAATTATAGAGGCAATATTACAATCACGACATTGACAGTAAAGTTAGCAATACACGTACACATATAAACCAATGTAAAATATGATGTATTTAAATAAATGTATACTAGACATAAATTTGGAAAATGAAAAACATTAACTTAAGAAAAAGAATAAAATAAGAAAATAAAAGTACAATAAAATACAACAAGCACCAACAAAGAGAATTTATGCATATATCAACTACGTAAATCCTGAAAGTGGAAATAAAGATACAAGCAAAATATAAAATTAAAAACCGTAACAATGCTATGAAGGAGATAGGAACATTTATATAGTAATAAAATAATAGAATGAATAATTCCACAGCGGGGTAAAACAAATAAATAGATGTAATGTAACAAAAGGAATCTGAATGTATAATAATATTAAACAACTTTTTATGAAATGCTCCTAAAGTGTGGCAGTCTCTGACATCCCGGGGCCATGCATTCCAGAGACGGGCAATGGTTACGGTGAATGACGATGAGTAAAGTGATGTTCGGTACAATGTAATAACAGTACGTGTTGAGATTCAGAACGTGTGTTAAGATTATGAGAGGAAGATAGATATATATTGAAAACGAGAAGATAGATAAGGTGGAGAAGATATGTGGATAATTTTGAAAAGTAGTGTAAGACAATGAATGTTTTTTCCGTCTTTCAAACAGAACCAAGAGAGCAGGGTGTTATATGATCGAACAAGCACATCGCAGATGTAATGTACGCACATTATGATGTATAGTGGTCATCATGAACTTTGCAACAAATCATTTATAGTAATTTTAAATGAACGCTTTTATACCACTTTTATTATTACTGCCTTAGCAATAATAATAAATAATAAGGCAGATAATAAATTAAATGATGTTATAAATTAAGATTTTTTAAAGAAAAGATGCATTCCAAGCCATATTTAGAGTATTTAACATTTATGACGGTTGGGAAAGGTTGGAAAAATCGCAGTCAGAGAGGGCGCCCTGGCAGGAATCGAACCCCAGACATGTATTAATGGCGGTAATTTTATCCAGGAATCTCTCTTAATTCAGATATGGAGTTCTTTAACATGCCGAAAATATGACATGTGACCCACTGAGCTCAAGATCAAGAGGACTTGACTTCAAAAATTTAACATCTCAAAAATGTTATCGTCTTGGCTGGGTGTTAATCTGCAAACCTTTCGTCCAGAAGAGAGTCGTTTTCAATTGTATGATCGTAGTTTGTTTTTATTGTGCATTCTCTTATGTATTTGGGAATCTTTCCCCTGTTTTCCTCTTAGCTGTATAAATCTTTAATGCCCCTTGGTTTCAGCATGTAAATAAATAACGTGTTAATTGGCATTAGCACTTAGTATATGTAAAAATTTATTCCCGTTTAGTTTCTTTTTAGGTTTTTTCATAATAGGTTTATTATGCAAAAGTTTAGTAATTGCTCGTTTAAGGAACAGTGAAATAAATCTTATCGAATGTTTCCCTGTGAGATATATTTATTTACGGAAATAAAAACTGAACGTTTATAATTCCAACAGCAGCACGCAGATGTTCTCATTATAGAAACATGAGTCGACGTTGCAGAGAACATTGGATGCTCCTGACAATATTATTGCTTGTCTATGTGGACAGGCTGTGTGTGTTTCCGGGTTTATGGACTTCCTGGTTCTGCCGAAGGACATTGCACCCTTTCCTTGTGTACATCTGGTCTGTCTCATGACAAATGACGGCAGTATATCTCCCCTTTCCGTTTACATTCCCCTGATCCAGTTGGATGAGATAATGACCCCAAGTCTGTCAATCATGTACCCTCCTCAGCTCTACACCCTTGTTGACGCGAACTTCACCGTTCTCCTTATTGCTATCCGAGATGTGAAGAAAAGCGAACATAGCTTGACTTTATGACAGGCTGCTATTTTCACATTCTTTAAGCATTAAACTGTTTTTGTCCGAGCATCTCGAAATAGAACATTAAACAGTTTTTTCCGAGCATCTCGCGGTACCTTGGCTTGCACCAATTGTAATTTTTACAAACCATTCCTTGCAGGTAACACTAGTTGTGTTAAAAATTTGTTATAAATTTATATTTAATATTTATTTCCTTGGTTCTTTTTTATTCTTTATAAAGATAAAGCAGTCTTTGCAGTATTAATAGATAGGATTTTATATTCATGTATCTATGAGATCTCCTGCATATTAATTTTGAGGTCTTGAATGCGATTCTAGTTCTGTTTTTGTAGCCTCTTTAGTATAATTTATCCCGCCTTATATACATTTATATTAGCATACATTTTTAAAATTCACCTACGATTTAAAAAATTTGGAGCAGTCAATTACAAATTCTCTTTCTTAAAATGTACATTCTTTGACAAAAAAATGAGCCATCTCTTGAACTCAAAAGTTTTCTAAGTCCTACTTGTTCACAAGGTATCCAGAAGGTTGTGTAACCACTGCAGCAGTTGTGTTACGTGACATGCACTAAAGACGTTGACTAGTGTGTGTGTGTGTGTGTGTGTGTGTGTGTGTGTGCTCTGGGTGCTCTGGGTACAGATGACGTGATTAAGAGAGCAGATTAGCCGCTTCCCAATGAAGCACTTTATTTTTAATAAAATTTTGTAACTTATGACAAATTAATTTCATAATATTGTTTCCCATACACTGCAAATTGTAACATCAACATATGATATATATATATATATATATATATATAATATTAATGACAAATAAAAATAAAGAAACACTATTAACAATGTAACAAATTAACACTAATAATAAAAGTAGATAAAGATAAAACACAGAGAAAGAGTCACACTTAAAATTGCTATATTTCGAACTACTGCGAGTTCTTCAATGGCAAGAAGCTAGACAAGTGAAAGTGATAAAAGTAAAAATTGAGTATCGAAGGTAACGTTATGCATGGAAACAGATGAAACTAGAAATGAGAGTGTGGGAAGAAAAAAACTAATATGTAAGATTTAAACCAGGTGGTATACGCGCTTTATGTAAAAATATAGCTGCCATTTCTCTATCTCTGAGTAAACTTTCACAGCATTATGTAGGTAAAGCATTTATTTACATTTTGATTCAACAAATGTAAGTACCATTCTAAGCAATTAGTTAAATATATATATATATATATATATATATATATATATACAATGAAATAATAATATTTCCTTCAATATTTGTTCTACCTAAATGTAATATACTGCACACGCATTTCCTACACATGCAGGGATAAAAGATGACTTATGGGCACAAATTCAAGAAGCCTAGGTTGCCGAGGTCGTTAAGGCGCGAACTCGTGAGCGGAAGGTCTGTGGTTCGATTTCCACGAGAACCGTCCTCCATGACTGAGGTTTTTTCAGGATTTCCTCATCCTCACAACTGGCAAATGCCGGGGATGTACTATAATATTATGCCTGGAACGTTTCCTTCCTTAAAAAATATCCTCTCCCATATATCACTTCATCTCATGTACCATCAGTGCCCACCGCATGTGGTGCCCCAGTAGTAAAAATGGGCGTTAAACATTATTCAAAAAAAAAAAAAAAGATAAAATTTGCCTAGTAAATCCAAGGTCGTGGGCTCAATCCCGGCCAGAGTCGGTGGGTTTTTCGGGTGTAAAAATCCTAAGTATGGCTTCCTACTGAAGGGCAGTAAAGCTGTGGGTGCCGTGTCGTACATTTACGGCACGTAATAGAACCTCAAGCCTGAAAGAAGAGATCTCTGAGAAAAAGTTATCAGTCATTTCACCCCTTGAATTGAATGGGACGCTGATGACCTGAGAAGTTAAAGAGGGCGTAATTAAAAAAAAATAAGATACATCGCGCATCAGGGTGTCCATGTTATTGCGAGTTGATGGATATATCCGTGCTAACGGAGGACATTTTGAACATTTTGTATGATTTTCTGTTTCCCACAGTTCCTGTGGGTGTGTAATGTTCTACTAAGTGGTACAGGTGTAAAACAAGGGTTCTAACAAGAAATAAAGCAATTTCGGACCCAAGTTCACATTATATTTTTTTATTCTGTATATGTAAAGAATGTTTCCCCAAAGTTTAGAAATATACTTTTGTTTCATTTTGTATATATGCAGAATTAGAAAAAGTCCTACACCATCTAAATAATTTTTGAACATGCGTTTCAGTAACATGAAACTCTGTGTGTGGGGAAAGCTGTATACTGAAAACTCAAAAATGAATCACCATATTTTTTTCTACTTCCGGTTTAACATTCCAACTGTCTTATTTCAAATGGAATATCCAATATATTTTTACATTTTTGAATAATGCTCATTAAGAACTTTTAAAAACTTCATACTAGATACTTCTGTACAAATTCATTGTTGCTAAATCAAGAAAATAAAAAAGTGTAGCGAATAATGAAATGCTCCTGCAAAATAAAGTTAGCTCAAGGACTAAACGCCTAAATTTTGAGTTCGGCTGCTTGACATGTGCCTACCGATCATAGAAACCATTTGGTCAGCGCTCAAAGCCCACTAATTTCTCTCTTTCGCTTCCTCTCCCTACTTTTTGTTCACTGTATTACCAATTTATTCATTTTATCTCGTTGGACTAAATTGGTTTGACAATTTGAAGATATGATTGTTTCATATTGTATTTTTATTTATTTGCTTCAAGCAGTATAACATCATCAAAATTAATGCAGTCTTTTTATTGTATTGAATGACTTTTATCATTATTATTATTATTATTATTATTATTTAGCTTATTTGTCTTATTATCCATTAAAGCTAAATTTATCTGATATAATTATCGACTTCAAGGGTTATCCCTAAGACCTGTTTGGGCACAATGATGGGACTTTGTGGAAGTGTAGTTAGCACATAGCATGGTAGTTGCCTATTAGGCAATAAAAGATAAATATATTATTATCCATACATGCTCAAAGCTGGACTCGAACATGCGGTTCTCAGGTCACCAATTAACCCATGCAATGATATATGACCCTTTCATATAACTTTTAACATTAAACACGAGAAAAAAGAGATTTTTGCGACATGTTTCACGATTTTTTATTCTTATTTTACGTTTAGTTAATGATGGTGCAAGGCTTCAAGAATCATAATCAAGACTACTTTCTGACTTTCTCGAGTTAAAGGTGGATTTAGCGTAGGGGCAGAAGTAAACACGACAGACGCGTGGTGGCAGCACTGCTCGGCAACACGATTCCACTTCCCTTACCACATTACCCGTTCTGATGACAATTGAAGAGTTTTTCCTACAAATTTCACATCTTAGAAAATGTTGAAGGCAACAGAGGGGAAAAGGTCGTTATAAACTCCATAATATTCTACTAAAATGCAATAACTATTTAATTTAAGTATAATTACTTTGCAACCTCAAATTTCTTTTTACCACATTATTATTTTAAGTCATATATGTAAGATAGTTTCTGTGGAAAATAGGAAACTTTAGAGTAATTATGCATATCCTTTTTAGTATTAACCGTAATATTTTCTGAACAATTTAATGATAGCAAATAAGGTAAAAGTTCCCCGCAAGACAGAACATTCTCTGAGTATTTTTAAGCACAGCGAAGCAAGTCCGTCTTATTACCAATGAAAATGGTTGAAGATCGTTGTATAGCTACTTGAATATAAATTCATAATTCATTGTCTAGCATGTATTTACTCTCTCTGGCATCGTTCCATATTTTAATTACCATTTTAATTCACATGATTAAAAATATCCACACAAAAGCGAACCATTCAAGGAATAGCTACAATTAAAAAAATGTTTTTGTAAACATCTGCATACCACAATGGCAGTAAATCAACAAAAATTAGTGCATCCTTTATAATAAAAAATAAATAAATATATCTACGGATTTCACAAAATTAAGCAGCGACAGCCAGTGGCCTATAAAATTGAGAATCAGTTTTTGTGAGAAATTCACTAAATATAAATTATGCAGGAAATAAACGGTATTTATTAATTTAAATAAAAAAAAACTCAAATGTATGAATGTTTGATATGTGAAGTTTTTAGGAGAAATACGTCGACATGACAAACTTTTAATTTCCATTTCCTTCAATTAGTACACAATTTTTTTCATTAACATGATTTTATTTTTAGACTAAATTTTACTTATTCTCGTGATTATTGCAAAGAAAAAAAATATTCTCATTACAGTTTTGTTTTTATCTCCCTTTCGTTTAGGTATACACAAACATAAAACTTTTAAATATAATTTTAATATGTAAATTATAAAATGTAATATAAGTGGAGATGTAGAATAGGTAAAGATTTTATGCATCCTCATGGTTACAAATTGTTTAGAGTACCGTGAGAAATACTCCTTTAATAGCTAAGTTCTATTCACAGGCTTCGCAGATTTACACTAGAATTTTCACTGTCTCAAAAGAGTTATAAAATAAGTTTATTGATTAAATGTTTATAACGGTCTATTAGGAAGTATAATTACATGAAAGAACCGTATGGTTGGTATAATGAAAATCGGTCATCACTAATACTGAGAGTTATTTTTGGCTTGCGTCTGTAGATATGAGGTTTTAAAAGCATTATTTGATGTAAAAAGTACTTTACATAAACAAGGACTTTTTATTTGGGGCTGGGAATCAAATGATTAAAATAATTATAGAAATTTCAAAGCTATATTCGAAATTAAATAAAATAGATTAAAAGAAAATTGGAGGGAAATGGGCTACTTCTGGAGGCTTTGGAAAACATTTCAGAATGAAATTTTATATTGACATATATATATATCAGCAATGTTCCGTTTTTCTCTTCCTGAAATTTTCAATGAAACCACAGAGTTTACAGAAAAATCTTAATCGGTAAATTATTGTTATGCTTATTGATATTCTAGGGTAGTTTGGTCAAAATATTTTTCAGTCACTGGCCAGATTTTTTCCCAAGATGTGTTGAAGGGCATGCTTATTATTATTATTATTATTATTATTATTATTATTATTATTATTATTATTATTATTATTATTACTAAAATGAGTACTACAGTTTTCAAAATACAGTCACTAAGTTATAATATATTTGTACACATTATAGTACTGAAATGCAGAACGAGCAAACTGTGACACATTTATGTTCACACATACTGTGTTAGCTCAAGACTGACGTGCAAAAGAACCGAAGACACAAGGAAAGAAGTGTAATCACAGCTGTAATCCCTAGTCAAGAATTTTCAAGCGGACATTCACTGTGCTGAAGCGACTTTGCAATGAAGTTGTTTTGTTGTTCGGTATTTTCAAAGCTACACAGTTTTCTTAGAATCGGAAACAACACAGCCAAAAGGGACGAAGGGAGGAATTTGACCAGAGTCTTGCCGTTCTGTTTCTCGCTTTCTCCAATATCCAGTACGTGGGTACTAGATTTGATTATAAACTTATTATTTAATTTTTAAGGCACGTAAAAAACTACTCCCTTCGAGAGCCGGAGGAACCTTTGGGACTGTATCTGCCTCGATGGTCGCTTGTAGGTTTCCTCTAGATGCATTAGCCTTAACATGTACATCCATTTTTTATGATCACCCCAAAGAGCTCTGATGGTTTCAGGAGATATTCTATAATTTTTTTTTTTTTGCAGAGTTAATAAATTAAGCATAAAATAATAAAAATTTGGTAATCGTGAAGGTATTAACATTTTGTAGTATTAATAGGTGCTTTCCCTCTCCCTGGCCTCCCCTCAATGGAAGTCAAGAGCCACCCGTGGTAACCTCATAAAAGATGTGCATTTACAATTAACCATGTGTTTAAGAGTCAATTCAGAGTAAATTTTATAATTATGGGCATTGTTGTTACAGGTTGCATTTAATATTGTGTAATAATGTAATTTAATTTATTTCTCAATCGTTTTATCATGTTATTCGAGTTTATTTCTCAAACTTTAGCTCAAAATTGTTATTTTTCTATTTTTATCTCTTTATTCTAGTTCTATATACTAAATAACATGAACGTAAGGCGCTCAAATACCTATACAATATGTGAGCCTGATTCCATAGTAACAGCACATAGTGACAAAATCAGATGGAGGGCTGATTGTGAACCCACCCTTTACACTACGGATTGGGTTACGAACCATCCCCTCATCCAACAAAACTTTTTAACCATCCAGTCTTATAATTATGTCCCCATGATTTTGGTGCTCGCACGGACCGTGATCAAATTTACAAGTTTCAGCCGCAAAGTCCGAGCAGGGACGACGGTGTTGCCAACCCCACCTCCCTCCCTCTCTCCCTCACTCTCCCACGGGAGCGCTACATCTCTATGTATTAACTGTTGCCCAGTCCCTTCAACACAATTATTCGCTCTTGCAAATTGACAACCTTGGCGCGTGCTCGGTAGCCAACACCCCCTGGCGAGATTCGGCGGTACCACGCTGCTGCAAGAAAATTATATTATCCGCGTTTGAGTTATACGAAAATAGAGAGCAGTAAAGCTTGCACCGTACTGTAAGGGTTCATGGTATACCGATTAGAAAAGTTGGCAGCATTGTCTTTCTCATGTATCTCAAACGTAAAGTCAGAAATATCAGCAACTCCCTTCCTTCACGTTTGTGCAATATTAATTTCTAGTGTAGTTATATAAACATAATCATTACAGTTATTAACAATCGGAATATGAGCATTAGATTTAAATTACACTTTAACGTTTATTTCACGACAAGTCCCTACTTCTTGCAGATTGAAAAAGCACACAATGTTTTGTTATCCATCATTTATTAAGCAGATTTATTATTTTTTGTAAATCAGTGCAAAATAGAAGGGTTTTTTTTCAATAAACCATAATGTTTAATAGGCTTGGTCATTGGTTATATAATCATATTTATTTGTTTCCTCTCGCATTGAGTTGTAATTTAACGAATAATGGATAGCTATGAAAAGAAAGATAAAGTTTGTATGAACATAACAACGTCTCTACACAATCAAACGCTCAGTAAAGAAATGCAAGTTAGGTTATGTTATTCTGTACTCAGATCTCAATCCTATACCGCCTTTTATCGCATATTTAAAACAATGAACTGTTTGTAGAACATTTATTGATGGACTATATTTGTTATAAATAAACAAATATCTATTATTTATAAGAAAATAATACATATTTACATACTCAAGAAGTTCTCATTTTAGAAGCGTTGTATGAAATTAGACCTACTTACCTCCTGAATTTTGCACTGCATTAGTATTCACCTTCACACCCTATTTTGTGTTCCATCACACACTCTATTACACTGACGAATTTCAGTCAGCTTATTAAAAATCTTGATTGCCCCTTTTACTCCATTTGACATTTAGCACTATACTAAGCTAACACCTAGACGACTGACATACAACTCGCTTAAGCTCTCCTCATTGGCTGACTCTGAAATTGCTAGAAATGTGACGTATCAATGAGGGCAGTGACATCTAACTTCCATAAATTAATTTAAGATGTCTGTGTGTTATCATTGTAGGCATAATAAACATGTTGTGCTGCAGCTCGTATTAAAAGCAACAACTTCACGCAATTTATCACCAAAATTCACCGGGAATATTATATTTAGATTGGGTCCTACAGTAGCACTGACCACAGAAGTCAATTAATAACCACTGATAATGCGGATATCCATTATTATTGTTATTATTATTATTATTATTATTATTATTATTATTATTATATAGTGGTGTGAATTCAATGTTTCACTTAAGGTACGAGAAGAAAAAGACCATTGTGATATATTCCAAAGGTAATAGCAATTTAAGATTCTATTTAAGTGATTATTTCTCACAAACTCCAGATTTCAGACGCAAAGCCACAGACACGAGATCGGTCCTGGTGGTGTAGTAGTTACCATACTTGCCTCCTAAACCCAAGATCGAGGGTTCGATCCCGGCCAGGACCGATGGATTTTTTCGGGCGTAAAAATCCTGAGTATGGCTTCCTTCGGAAGGAAAGTAAAGCCGTGGGTCCCGTGTCGTACATTTACGGCATGAAAAGGAACTTTAAGCCTGAAAGAGAGGCCTCTGAGCAAAATTTGTTGGTCATTTCACGCCCTGAAAAGAATGGAACGCTGATGATCTGAGAAGTTAAAGAGCGTCGGTAAATAAACCAAATAAAAAAAAACCGACACGAGTAGCCGAGGTCGTTAAGGCGCGTACTCGTGAGCGAGAGGTCTGGAGTTCCATTCCCACCAGGATCATCCTCCCTGTGTTTCTGGAAAAAGTATTTTACCTCTGAAAAACTACGGAATCAAATAGGAGCAATGGTGCACTTCAGAGCTGAGATGGTGGCTATTTCCAATGAGTAAATCCATTAGAAATAGCATATGCAAAAGTTGCTCGATAGGTTACTGACTGTGGAACAAAAGTGCTTCAGAAAGGACATCCGGCGCAGGACTTTTTGCCATGAAATAGCTCCACCATTACCACCTGATTCAAAGCAGTGGCCAATGGCTGACAGATATCGAAGACCGCTTTGTAACCTGGAAACCGTGTTTTTCTTGAAGGGATTGAATTGAACAGAAGAGCATTTCAGACATGGGAGTCCAATGAGGACATTGTATGACTGAAGGTGCGGGAAACGGGGTGAGGAGAGGAATATGAAGATTGGCCAAATTTGTGAGACGGTAGGTATGGATGCAGTACAGGTCCTGGTGTTCCCAAATTCTTTTTTTTTAATTACTACGACGCCGATTAAAGGAATTCAATTTCTTCGGAAAGGCTGCTTCGCACCAGACGCCAGAGGTATTTTTCCATTTGTCGGCTGCAGGGTTTGAACCTAGGACCTCCCGAATATCCCAGTCCGAATCAATCCGCTCGAATAAATAACTTATTTAATAGTATTAAGCTTTTATTCCATTCAATTTTTCGGCACGGTTGATTTCCACTCATCTATTAATTTTAGATGTAAAAGTAGGCATGAAATTTTCTATGGGCAAGTTTTAAAGAAAAATACGACCTTAAATAAGAGATAAACGTGAAAGAAATAACATAGAACCGCACAAAAATACACAGTATGTATGTAATATGTATGAATTACTAGGAATTGCATTTAGAATTAACCACCTCCCTGATCTAGTGGCTAGCGTTGCTCACTTCTGATCTAACCGGGTTCGATTCCCGGTACCTACTTAGGAATTTTTCTGAGTTATGGAGGTTCGAAACGGCATCCATCCAGCCTTATGAGAGCAATTGGAAAGCTGCCTGATGTGAAGGTGGCGTTCTTCGATCTAGGGAGCCTAATGATAAAGGACCTGCGGGGTACCGGCATGCTAATCACAAGCACCCCTGCAATACTGCCCTCTTATCAATGAAGTCGTAAGACTGAGGAGGTAGAAGAAGTAGAAGTAGACGCTGCGGAGGTTTTATCGGGCTGTAGAGTGCCAAGAAGAGGATGTTTTTAAAATTCCTGCGCTAATACTGATATTTTAATACAGAAAAATAATTAAAGTTGTATTTAAAATATTTTCAAACACAGATGAAGATAAAAAAGCTTTTATGTAAGTTTACACAGGAAAAATTTAAGGTACATCTGATTCTAAAGTTCGCGCATGCGTGATTTTGGTGTTTTAGTCTATAAGACTATTACAATTGACAATGAACGTATTCTATTTCTGTACCTTTTTAACACAAATATATCTGCACTTATAGATGATATATCTCCTAGAAAACAATCAACCTAAACTATACTCACCAGCGACTCGTGCTCTCTGGAGACGCAGGTGTTCGTTTTCTTCTCCAAAGTATCGTATACTGGATTTCTTCCCTAAGGTTTACCAGGAAGGTGCGGGTAACCCCATAACCTTAGAATCACATATATTGTCATTTTCATGAAACGCGCAAGCCAAGTTTCAGGAAATTACAACGCCAGCCTGCAACAAAATGAAGCAGAACGGGGTAGCGGATAATGAAATTTACATGAAGCTGAGAATCAAGATGGCTTTGTCTCACAGCAGGGGAGGGGGGAGGAGAAAAGCCAGGAGGGCGCTTCTGCTTACTTTGACAATGAAGAAGAATGACTCACCACTTCCTTGCGAAGATCATCTATTTCTAGAAAGTTGCGAAATGCGAGGGGAATTACAAGTTTCGCTTCCTTCGTCCTTTTAGAATATTTAGTGATTACTCAACAGCAGTGTTTTATTTTTACTTTTAAAATTAAACATCTCTAAAAAGAAATATTATTACACAATTTTACTAATTTATTTCCATAATGGATAAACATTAGATTTCAATTGAGACTCCTGGTGAAATTTGGTAACTGTCAATTTGGTCAAAAATGAGATTTTGCTACCAGCACATTCTATGATTTTTAAGAACAATTTTTAGGTATTTTTCTGAAGAAATTTTGTTTTAAAATAGAAAAATTTTGGTTATTGTATATGGGGGGTGTATTTTGTTTTTGTGAAGAACTAGATGTGTACTCAAGACTGCGGTTAAAAGACTGTTCACAAAAAAAAAAAAAAAAAAAAAAAAAGTGACACGTTAACGGTAATAAAAATATAGTTATTCTTTCAAAAAATAGACAAAAAGTTTCAGTATTTTTCAGTGAAATAAACGGTAATTATATAGAACATCAACTTAGCTAAGGGGAGTAAATTGTGTTTTTAATTTATTTCTCTCCTACATTTCTACTTAAGTTTTTCTGAGAAAGTATAACGACGTTTTCTTTTAATTATTTCGTTTTTTATGCAGTATTGGTAGTACATGTATCTTTATTGTCATAATATTCTATATACACATTACGATTATGTTTTATGTACGGGTCATAGATCGTACATGCTTAATTATGATACACAATTAGAAACAGGAACAAATAAGAATACAAATAAAACAATATTAATAATAATAATAATAATAATAATAATAAAAAATAAAAATAAACATTAAAATGAGAGGAACGATATTTACATATATATGAATGGAAATATATTAAATTATTTATAATTACACTAGTTATTGCGTTCTAACCAGAAAATAAATTGATTCTAGCTTCGGGCAATTTGGCTAGGAAAATGTCCTTATTGAACCAATTAGTGCGGTTCGCAAACAGGTCCTCTAATTAAAAATTAAGACAGTTAAAATCTTTCGGGCTGTTTTGCCGTGGTCCGTGGTTTAAATTGTTACCATAGCTTTCACCAACTACTTTGGTTGGCATCATCAGTGGACGATGAGCAACTTCTAAAAGACGACAGTATTCCTCTCTCTCTCTCTCTGTCTGGTTTTAGAAAGTCGATCAATATTACGTATGTGGCGGAAGTGAGGAGGAGGGAGGGGGAGAGAGGTAGTTGTTTGTTTTTAAGAATTGGTTTCCCTGTGCTACTTAGGTGATATCCGCCGTTTCTGTTAAACTTATTTGGATGCTGCTGTGTTTCCAGTGCTTCCCTACTGACTAGATTGAAAAAAGCCTTGTCTTTTTACGACCACTTGTTTTATTAAAGTGGTTGCATAAAAACAAGGCATTTTCTGTCAAAATATGCTCCTCATCCCCTCCACAAAAGGGGTAGATTCTCCTACCAGAACTATCCGTTGTTTGGTTTTGTTGTTGTTGTTGTTTTGTTTTTTTTTTTTTTTTTTTTCCTTTCCCTTCCAACTTACTACGCTCTATTCGCCCTTAGAGTGATCCCAATCAAAGCAATGTCACGTAACGTGTCGTCACTAACATGATTGTGTGCAGTCAAATCAACACTAGCAAGACACAATCTAAATTTGAGGTGGGCTCAGTAATAAATAACATCTACTATAAAAAGTTCTAATGAATTTTATTTAATTACTGCTGACTTAATGAAATTTGATTTCGAAGTTGCAAATTGATGCGCTACAATTCCCAAGATGCACCTCGCCTAATTCAGCGATTGTTTAAACAAGGCACAAGGCTCTTGTTATCATGACTGATGCTAACAAACCACGCGCTGCTGTTTCTACGGAGATGTATTATCTAAAGCATAAATCGGGCTGCGAAAAGTGTCCGGCACTCGCAATAACGGATTAGTAAACCTAATCTCAGAATTTACGGGTTTTTTGTTATTACGTCGCTTTTGCTTGACACGTGTTTCTGACAACTGGGCAGTATTCTTGGACTAATTGCGAAAGGATATCTTATGTTTATGGAAGTTAGGATCACGTAAGAATGAATAGATAATAGTATGAACTAGGTCATTCCTAGTCTCGCATTTCTCCCTAGAACGAGCATATACACCCTTTACCCCAGGTTAATTGCATTTCATTCCATAGGCTCAAGGAGACTCGGTTGCATTCTGTCTCGATTTCCTGCCTGCTGATTTCCTCTAGCCTTTTTCTAACCTTTTTCTATACGTTTTTATTATGTGCATTGCCTCGTTGCCATATTGAACCCAGGCCTATTCCTCTGAGCTCTCTTTCCACCTCTGCAGTTCAAAACCGCCCTGGGTGGCCGAGGTCGTTAAGGCACGGACTCGTGAGCGGGAGGTCTGCGGTTCGAATCCCGCCGGGACCGTCCTCCCTGACTGCGGTTTTTTCCAGGTTTTCCTCAGTATTCATAACTGGCAAATGCCGGGGAGGTACCTAAACTTATGCCTGGAACGCTTCCTTCCTTAAAAATAAATATATCCTTTCCCAATTTATCATTTCATCTCATGTATCATCAGTGTCCACCGCCTGTGGTGCCTCAGTAGTGAAAACAGGCGTTAAACACTACTCAAAAAAAAAAACTCTGCAGTCCAAAACGTTGTTGGTGCTATATTTTGCATCTGGTGTCTATAGCATTAGCGCGAAGTGTGGACTTGTCTCCCTGCATTACTCTCGGCAGTATTTTACCATCAAAACAATCCACCTCCCTCATGCAATTGCTCTTTTCGTTTAAAAATAATTTTTAATTTTTATGTAAGAAATAAATATTTGGAATCCTAAAGTTTTATGTCACTGGCATGATTTGTGGCGAAATAATAGGACGCCGCCGTTTGTCGTCCTGAACGTTGACGTGACTACCACCACAATATCCTCTACTACTTCAAGGTTTGGTATTATAGCTGGATTTTTCAGATTGATACTTCTGGGGTGAAAAGAGTGTTATTTTAAATATAACAAAATCACAATGGATAGAAATTTACGGAGTTTATTCATGTTTTGCTATTACACACAACTGTACACTTTACTAATTACGATATGCTCTGAGAATATTATTAGATACAGACTGAATACGAGACAGAGGTGTTGTGATTTATATTTATCTCCCAAAAACTGTGCCTTTTGTCCTGTTGTAACTTGTGTAATTTTTTCCTATACGAATATTAATTCAAACTCGTAACTCTATCCTTCTCGACAAATAATAATTTTGTAATTTCTTCGAGGAATATTAATCGCCACTTATCTTTACGAATGTTAAAATGCTGCTTCATTATACTGAATATGAACCACGATTTCTGCAATAAAAACACAACTTCTCTCTACGAAAGCCAAAGCATAAATATCAAATTTTATAACAATATGATTATTATTACATTAGGTTGAAATAATTTTACATTACAATGCATTATACTTTCAACAAACGCATATTAAGCGAATGAAATTCGTTCATTTCTATTTAGTTGCAATTAAACTGTCTGTCTCGTGTTTCATTCTTGGAACACATTATTATTGTTACGCTTGCCATTGGTTGATTCACTTAGTATTACAATTTTCTTTCTGTAGTTTAATCTTTTCATATACTTGGCTATGTATGTGTTCCTTTGAATGGTTACATTTTTATATTATGGGGTATTGTCATAAAGGCCAACAAACAAACATTAAGACATTACATTGTAACAGTCCTTATCTGATTATGAAATCTATACAAATGAGCTTACTAGATTTATACGATTTAAAGCTTATTGTCAACGAATATTTGTTATTTGAATTGAAAATTAAAGCCATTACCTAACATTAAAACAATTGCATTGAACTTATTAAATGTATATGACTAAAAACATATTATTAATGAATGTTTACAGCTTTAAATAGAATATTATGGTCTTTATCTTACGCAATAACATACATGAATGAATTTTTAAATTAACATAAATAAATAGGTTTTACCATTAAATGTATGTGGCTTTATATTGATTGATTTACGGACGCTCTTTACCTTTATATTGAGCATTATATCCTTTACCTAATATAAAAACATATGCAAATGAACTATTAAGTAATATAATTAAAACATATTATCAATTAATCTTTTGGGTTTCAAATCAAATATTATAGTCTTGATCTTACGTAATAACATATGTAAATGAACTTCTTAAATTAACATAGCTAAAGCTATTACTATTTAATGTTTGTGGCTTTATATTGAGCCTTATAGCCTTTACGTAATATACAAATATGTGAAAATGAGCTTACTATAATAATATTGTTAAATAACTGCTGTCAATGACTGTTTAGGGCCTTAAACCGGATATTTTCCGTTTGAAGTTATAATGATGGCTTTGGCAGTCATTTTTTTTTAAATTCTTGCCCTAGCCTTATGAAAACCTGACCTTTCCAATGAAGATCGCGGGTTCGAACCCGGCCAGGACCGGTGGATTTTTTCGGGGCGTAAAAATCCTAAGTATGGCTTCCTTCGGAAGGGAAGTTCGGCCGTTTCACGCTCTGAGTTGAATGGGACGCTGATGACCTGAGATGTTAAAGAGCGTCCATAGATAAATCAATTAAAAAAAGTCCAATGAATATTTATAATGTTCTTTTAATTTTTCCCTTCCCTTTATGGCCTGTGTTTCTGAGTCAATGTAACTGGAACAAGAAAGTTTATTATTTTCATCACTAAAGGTCATAAAAAGCACTGTCAATTTTTGCCAAAATAAACATTGCTTTAATTGTGATTATGGATATCGTGGTTTATGTTTTGTGTTGTGATTCACAGTTGTGGAAAAAGAGGTTTTGTTATTAAAAATCTATTAATTAAGTTCATAATTTTATTCGTTGTATGTTCTTTCATATTTTCATTTAGGCATTATTCAAAATAGGTTCTAGATAATATACAGGTTTCTGTAACCTCAATCATTTTAATAACAAAGAATTGTACAAATGCAAGGCAGAAGGAAACTCAAGAGCAAGAACAGGACTGTGGTTTCTCTGCAGAAGCGTTTTGGCTCGAGTAGAAACTATTCTTGACAGACATCATGACGGTTTTTCTGGAAAATTTTATTTCTTACGCTTTACCCCATTTCTTAAAAACTCCTTGATCTATACAGCCTAAATTTGGCAAACACATTTTACAGTGTATTTTTTGTAAACTTTGCTATTTTCCTTTTATATAATTTAAATAGGAAAGATTACAAATTTTCCAATTTTAAGTAACATTTTTTTTTTTACTTTGGGTTTTGATTACAACCAAAATTGTTTCTCTATATCTTTTGATGCAATTTAGAAATGCTTTACTCATCATGATTGTTTTCTAAATTTAAACTTGTATATTTTCTTTTAAATAATTGTTCAATAGTTTTACTTGAAACATAGCCTAATTACAACTAGTTATGCCGCCACTCTATGGCTATTCGGTCCTGGTGACCTAGTGGTAACCATACTTGCCTCGTAAACCCAAGATCGCGGATTCAAATCCGGCCAGGGTCGATTTTTTCAGGCGTAAAACTCCTAAGTATGGCTTCCTTCGGAAGGGAAGTAAAGCCGTGGGTGCCGTGTCGTACATTTACGGCACAAAAAAGAACCTCAAGCCTGAAAGAAGAGGCCTCTGAGCAAAATTTGTCGGCCGTTTCACGCCCAGAATAAAATGTGACGCTGATGATCAAAGATATTAAAGAGCGTCCGTAAATAAAATAAATCCACAACTCTATGGCTAAAAATTGAAATCAGTAGATGCATTAATTAAAAAAAATGGAAATGTCACCCTTTAACGGCGCTAAATAACTTTTCCAACACTATACATGTTATTATTACGTTTCATAGTAGTAGAGACTGAACATGCTTCCGCAAACTAATCGAGTTTCCAGTTCAGGTGAAACAAAGCAAGAACCTAAGACGCACGTTTCTGTTACCGCGTGACTCGCGTACCATTTCTGTCTTAGCTGCAAGAAAGTGAGTTAACCTTATTAAAGAGCCCCATTGTTATGCGACTAACGTTTTCCAAAATGCCTTTCACTCAGTTTTATTCGTCACGTCAAATCTTTTCCGCTTTCCTGTTTTACAATTCTCTATATAGTTTAATAGTAACTCTTAAGAGGAAGTATTTCATCGGAAGGCTCTTCAACAAAAAGATACGTGCGGAGAAACTATAAAAACAGAAGTAAACAATGTTTAAAGTGTAATGAAATAGTAAAACATATTTATCTGTTATTTCTTTCAACACAAAACAAGGATTAAAATGAAAATTGAATCATCTACTAAATGATCGACGCTATTGGCTTGCTGTTTTCGAAAGACTGAAGGATAGATAGGAATCATAATATGTGTAGAAGGGTGAGTCAAAAACTTAATATTTTTATTCAGAAAATATATAGGATTGAAAATATCTCTTCATTTTTCAACATAGTCTCCATTACTTGTAATGCAAGTTTCACTTCCACGAGAAAAAATTCTTACGACTGACTGCGTAACCGCCCCAAGCACCGCTTCTTTCACCTCGTTATCATTGTGAAACTTCTTGCCGCCTTGTGCCTCTTTGAGTGATCCAAAGAAATTATCACCGGAAGGTGTCACATCCGGTGAATAAGCAGGATGTAGTATACAAATAAAAATTTTCGTGCCGTTACATGAGCTGTGTAAGGTCTTGCATTATCGTGCTGTAACAGTACACCAGTTGTGAGCAAACGGCGTTTAGATCTGTTTGCAGGCTTCAAATGATTCTCAAGCCGATCATAAAATAACTCGCGGTCAACATTGAGCACCCTGGGCATGTAATTGGCTCTTTTGAGTCCCAGAAGAGCGCGAGTATCACTTTACCGGCTGACACAGCCATAAGAAACTTTTTTTATTTTTAGCGATGATGAATACCGCCACTTTTTGCTGGCTCGTTAGGTCTCTGGCTGGAAGTGGTGGACCCAGTGTTTCACAAACATTCTTTCAGTTCGGAGCGAGTTGTTTTGGTACCCACCTAGCGGAGACTTTGCGATATTGCAGAATGTCGTGAATAATGTGGTGTGCAGATTCATGACTTATATTCAATTCTACACTCACCTCATCGATTGTTACCAGTCGATTGTCTCGTATCACTTGTTCTACTGCAGCGATAGTGTCTGACGTAATCGCAGTAAACCGTCGACCAGAGCAAGCTGCATCACTTACGGTTGACACTCCACTTTTAAACTTCCTGTGCCGCTCATAGACCTGCTGAAGTAATCTCCATATTGCTTCTTCATTCTTCAATAAATATATGTTCGTTTCTCGCCCTCACTACTCCCCCAAAAACGGATTATTGCTCGCTGCTCCTCGCTTGTACATGATTTGAAGGGAGCTGCCATCTTGTTTTGGTCGCTTACGTCACATTTCCCAAGATGCCAAGCGAGCTTATAATTGCAGCAAAAGGATATAGATACCCGTTATTTATATTACTCTACTACATTATTATGAATTTTATTACTAAATTAAGGTTCTTTTTTGACTCAGCTTCATATATACAACTTATGTATATGGAAAGAGTTTACACAATAAGTGAAATGTGATAAAAGAAGTCTAATAACACTCCCAAAAGAATCAACATCAATAAGATCAAATTAATTATTGTTATAGTTCTACTTCTAAACGAATGTGTTTTCAAAGGTATCTAAACCGGTAAATACATATTTTACGTTATAAGAGATGACCAAGTGAGATGGGTTAAACGGTAAAACTTGGGACTATCATTGGGGAGGAGCACTGAAATCACCAATAATAAAATGGAAAACAGTAAACATTTTGCCTTTATCATTTATAACGATACTAGAAAATAAAGATAGGATAGAAAATTATTGTTATGGATTTTGCATCTTTAGTTATCATTTAAAAATATTAACTAGATCAGTAGCCATGATGTTTCTGTTAGTTCTAAAGTATAAAATCAATTTGGTTGTCGCTGTTGCATTTGTAAGAGAAATCCGGTTATATGCATTTCTTGTAAATTGCTTTTATTCGTGTTTTTACATATAAGTAAAATAGAAACATGAGTATATGTTGTTTTCGTATTATGTATTTGCTTTTATGTATCATATGTAATGTTTTTATTAAGTCTTACACACCTTGCTCTAATGTTTTCAATTTTTATGCAAATTTGTGAGGGAAAAAATCGTGTAAATGTGTGGTGGGAAAGGGAAACAGATAACGTAATGGTTTATTTCCAACTCTAAGATGACATTTCGTAATGTAAGAAAATTTTACCTAAAAATGTAGGTTTAAACTCACGTACGCCATGTTAAGTTTTTGATTAGAGCTTAGTTTAAATGTTTCGCTTTACCCTGTTTTGCTCTATATATGATAATCTCCCAGAGCACTTTGTTAACCATCAGCCGAATACATGGCTTTTGAATCACCCTTCATTTTGCTACAGCGTCCTTCTCTGTCTCTCACGGCCTGTAGATATAAAGCTCCCAATTTTGTCTCCAATTCAGCGTCTCAAATCCGTCCTCCCCTCACTTCTCTTGCCCAGAAAGATCTCGCGACCGCGTGAAAGCGAACAGGAGATTACAACATCTCGAATTAGGAGCAAGCAAGAAGAAAACGGCAATGGAGATGAGAAGAATGGTAATAGCATGGAGTTTCCGCACCCCGGTGCCTATTGTCATTACTGGCAGCTTGCAAAAACCCGTCATCTAGTAAAGCGTTGACGCTTCTATCTATTGCTCTGTTGCAATTATAAATACAAATGAGTGCTTTTGTTATTCAGCCATCTCTTGATATGGGTTCGCTGGAACATCAACCGTTGCATTCGGTAGGTGTCAATACCTAAAGGATAACATATGAGTAATAAGAATATTAGAAATTGCTTTGATTTTCAAATAACTTCCCAACCGTTCATTGACTCCACATACTTACTGCAGTGACATTTTAAATACCATATTCTCATACTTACAGTATAAAATGTTTACTGAAAATTATAATACGTTTTACAATAAAACATAATTATACAAGCCACGATTATTAGTACATCTTTTTATAATATAGAATATAGTAAATGTATTTAATCAGCAATATTAGTTACACCCAATGGCGGTTAACAAATAATGAAATTTCAATATTTATATTTTTCACTTACAATTATATATGCCAATATAATTAAATACATTTCAACCTAATAATATATTATCACCCTAATTAAATATATAAAATACAAGTCATTCTGATCGAATACATTGCAATTAGATTAAGTACATGTGAAAACATGTAAATCTAATTAAACAACATGTGAACATATTTAAATGCATGTCATCATAATTTACTACATATAAATTTAATTAAATATGTAAAACTAATGAAATACATGTCAACTTAATTTAATTCATTTTAACATAAATAAATACATTTCAACATAATTAAATGTCTGTCAACGTTTTTTTAGTTACACTACAATTTAATTAAAAAACTTCAACCTTATTAAGTGTATGTCAACTAATTAAATATCTGTCAACCTAATTATTTATTTATTTACCCTGGCAAGAGTTAGGGCGCTGTAGCCTTCTCTTCCACTCTACCAGGCGAAGAACTAGCAGAGTACAGAATATAAAACACATATTTTAACATAGTTAGAAAGTTGATATAGATAGTGTTACAATTCCATTTGTTCTTCAATAGTTTTTCTCAAGTACAAGGGGGCAGAAAGGAGGAAGAGAAGAAGAAAAAATAAGGAAGAAGAAGAAGAAGAAACGAGAGACTACCTGTTGTGATTCCTGGAGTTGAGATGATAACTTAAGCTACGTTTAATTTGTTTTAATTTCCTATAATCTCTGACTTCAAAAGGAAGGGAGTTCCAGATTCTGGTAACTGACACGCTAAACGTTGGGTAGAAATGTGATCGGTGATGAGGGATAGACAGTAAAGTCATATTCCGGTCCGAGGTAGGGACAGGTTTACGAAGCGAGGGATGGAGGTACAGAGGATTTTGAACAGGAGCGTAAGGAAATGTAGAGTCCTGCGCTCTTTTAGAGGTACCCATGACGATTGATCGCTTAAGGCGTCACATGTTCAAACGTACGAGTGTTAAAGACGAAACGAACACAGGTATTATGAACGCGTTGTAGTCTGTCGATCTGTCCAGTATTCAGATTATACATCACAATAATCAAAGTGAGGCATAACAAACACTTAAATGAGATTCTTTTTGAGATTGAGAGCTGGATCTTTAGCTACGTGTTTTAATGTGTGAATCTAAGAAAATATTTTATTACATGTATAGGTTACTTGGCTGTGCCGTTCTAGATCGAAGTCTATATAAACACGGAGGTTTTTTTGCCGTGCTGGTATAATTAATTACATTGTTGTTTATCACGAGGGGCGGTACATCGTTTGAGTTTATATTACGTAATGCACGTTTATGTCTCACCACTATAGCCTATGGATTGTATACAATTAAATACACTCTAACATAATTAAACACAATCCTACCGAATTATATACCTGTTATCCTAATAAAATGAATATATTTCATTGTAATTAAATATATATAATTAAATACATAAAAATCTAATTAAATAAATTTCAATAATATTTAATACATTTCAAGCTAATTAAATACACTTCAATATAAATAAATATATTTCAACTTAATTAAAATATTTCAGTCTAATTAAATACATTTAACCTAATTAAACATATGTCAATTGCAAAAGTTAATGTATGAGCTATAGTATTTATCTAAGTTTCTCTTTATGAAAGGATTCTAGACACTTACGATACCTCGATACTCAAGAGGTATCGATATCAAACGATAAGCGTATACTTGAACTTGATTTTTTTTTTTTTTGATTGATTTATTTATGGACGCTCTTTAACAGCTCAGGTCATCAGCGTCCCATTCAACTCAGGGCGTGAAACGGCTGACAAATTTCGCTCAGAGGCCTCTCTTTCAGGCTTGAGGTTCTTTTTCGTGCCGTAAATGTACGACACGGGACCCATGGCTTTACTTCCCTTCCGAAGGAAGCCATACTTACGATTTTTACGTCCGAAAAAATCCATAGGTCCCGGCCGGGTTCTAACCCGCGATCTTGGGTGTAGGAGGCAAGCATGGTAACCACTACACCACCAGGACCGACTTGAACTAGATACATTTCGATACTGTGCTAATACAATTATTAGTTAATAATGTTACAAGCAGCGCATTTTAAAGCGGTCTCAAGAAACACGTGTTTCATTCATAAGCTCTAAATAGTAGGTAATAGATACCAAATAATTTGATCCACTTCTACACATGACCGCACCCACGATAATAAAAGCACTTCCTTATATTTCAGATAGTTGGCGACAGTATATCTGAACTACACATATATTTAAAAATCACGTTCCAAAGTAATAAAACATCCTGAATTGCAGTTTTAAGTAGATATTTTTAATGTGAATCCATCTAATGGAACCTGAAATAAAGATGAAGGCTTTTCTTCAGCATTTCAAACCTTACACTATGTACAAAGTAGATATTCTGAAAACAGACGGAAAAATAAAACACGCCATCTTTTGGATTAGCCTTAACAAAAAAATGTGAATTTGGCTACATTGCATATAAATGTTATGAATGTGGTTCTAAGAAAATTAAAGGAAAGTAATTACCAATACATTGCATCTACATAAAAGAACTTTGACATTCACCTAACTGGCAGGGCCGCCTACTATAATATAACAGGGATGCTGGCAAACCGAGGTAAATTAAAGGGAGAGATTGAGGCTTTGAGGGTTTCGGACTCTATGCAAGTCTATTACTGCCATCTCTCGATCTCTGAGTGAATTAGTGGTGGACGATGTTTTTATCATTTAAACTGATGGCATTACTGTATTTGGTACTTTCTTTAATAGGCTGTACACAAACTATCGTGTTAAGTTCACATCTACGGTTTCCCGAACTCAATTTAGTTTCTTAAATATAGATATCAAGTTAGCCAATAGACAATTTTTATTTTATATCAGTCCAAGTGAAACCCAATAATTTACAGCAGTACATACATTTTGATAGTTGCCATTCATTTCATATTAAAAAAAAACATTCCCTTTTCTTTGTCACGTCTAGGACATCGAATTTGTAACTACGACGAAGCCCTAGGTTGGTATATTACTCAGTTAACTGGCAAATTAGTTGAGCGGGGTTACCCCCTTCCTTGGTACGCTCTAGAATTCAGGCTTCAGGATTTTGAAAACAGCGGAACTGTCTGATTTTTTCAGGTACCTCCACGGCTATGTTACCGTTCAGCTCTAAACCTCAGAAGTATATTTCGTAGGAATATTGATTATTTCCAGATCTCTTTATTTACACCTGGTTCTTATCCATGCAATCGTCCTAAGTGTAAGACCTGTGCATTAATACTCTCATGCTCATCGTTTGTCATTTCCGATTTGAAATTAGAATTTCCACATTTTCCAACTGTGCCTCGACGTATATCGTGTATTTACTCAAATGCAAGTTTTGTTCAGCATTCTACGTTGGACTAACCTCTACGATGGGTTCTATTAGAATGAACAATTGCAGAGGTGTTCAGTTCAAACGTGTTCCCCATTGCCAGTAGCACAGCATGCCAATTTCCATTAAGTTACCTTCTACGATTGTTTTTCTCTTGTTCTCATAGATACCGCACCTCCATCCTCGACCACTATTTCACTTAAGAGATCAAAAAATGGCAGCAATAGTTGTGCATAAAGCCAGAACCCCGCCAGGTTTCATCCCTCGCTTTGATTTCCTTAGGTTTGCCAGCAACCCTATTATATTATAGTTGGCGGGCTTGCCACTTTAGTTAAAACCTCCCATGGAGCATTAGGAGAGGTACTGCCCACCTCAATCTGTCTAATATGGCGTACAATAACTTACCGCGAAATATCGTGTCATTTTCGGCTTTTTTATAGTGTCAAGTGTTAACTTCCTTAATGTTGCAACATTAGCGTCTTTTAAGTATTTTATTCCTTTATAGAAGATTTTCATTACTCTATAAAGTATACATATATTTATATGTGTGTGTTTGTGGTTCGCGTTCATATTTATGAATTTGTGCTTATGAATTAATAATTGTAAATTTATTTGCTAGTGCAAGTTTCTTTTTACATATTATAAGTGTCTGTTTAATGAATATTATGTATAGTCAAAAGAATCATGCAAACGATGCTGCATAAATATGTTTGTATAGAATGAGCAAAAAATGAAAAATTACTATCACTACTGCTACTGCTATTACTACTACTACTACTACTACTACTACTACTACTACTACTACTACTACTACTACTACTACTACTACTGCTATTACTGCTACTACTACTACTACTACTACTACTACTACTACTACTACTGCTATTACTGCTACTACTACTACTACTACTACTACTACTACTGCTATTACTGCTACTACTACTACTACTACTACTACTACTACTACTACTACTACTGCTGCTGCTGCTGCTGCTGCTACTACTACTACTACTGCTACTACTACTACTACTACTACTACTACTACTACTACTACTACTACTGCTGCTGCTGCTGCTGCTACTACTACTACTACTGCTACTACTACTACTCTTCACTGCTACTCTACTACTACTACTATTAATCTACTAATGCTGCTGCTACTGTTACCACTACCACCACCGCCACTACTACTGTTAATGCTGCTATTATTACTAACATTGCTATTGCTGCTGTTGATATTACCCTACCACCACAACTACTACTTTTCCTATAACTATTTCAACTACTGCTAGTGCTATAGTCTATAGTATTCTGTTTCTAGACTGAAAATTATATTCTTATACTACAATCAACAAATCTTGAAAAGCCTCAGGTTTCCTCATCTGTGTTCAAAAATTCTTTGTGAATGAATGAAGGGGCGTCTTAATAAGAAATTGCGTATAGCCTCCAGGTTCCGCTTTCTACCTTAGAATGAGGGTGCTATAAATAGAAATGAAATTACATGCGATGAATAGAAGGATTAATTTGCCTCCAACATGGCTATAAAAGAGGATTGGATGCAGGAAGAGTAAAGACTGAACGGAAAGCAGCCTCGCCACAAAGTTTCATCCATGAACAGAGCCCTAGCTGCGATTCGCCTGGAGGACCTTATTGAAATTGTAGATTGCACTCCCTCTAATGTTCACCAAGATGTATTAAACGTTTATAATAGACTTTGTAGTATTCTCTTTACTGAGCTTAACCATGTCAACAGTTATAAAGGTCCCTGAGAAATAATAAGCAAGTTCTTTTAGTTGTTATAGAATATAAAATTAAAGCTTTCTTTATTATTATTATTATTATTATTATTATTATTATTAAAAGAAGAAAGAAAGAAGATTAAAAAGAGTTAAATATCTGGGTTGCAAAACGTCCTTTTAAAGTGGTTTAAATATAAAAAAAATAATAAAATGCAGTTCATATTGTGGAGCTATGAAATAAATTACATCTAAGAAAACATAAGGATAGTACTGGCAATAATCACCTCTCTTTAAGTTTCGGAGTCCTGAACAATAAAAAAAATTGAAGAAAGAAAAATCTTGGCAGATGAAGTAACATAACTCATTCAGTAAAACATTGTATACAAAGTACAAGAATATCCAAGGAAATAATATAAAAAGTTACAAACAAAGAAAACATGGCCATAATCTTAATATACAGAGTAGACCTGATATCCAAAGATAATAATATTATCAAAATGCAGGTAAAAATGCTGTATGTAGATCCATAAGATGAGGCTAAATTTGTAACAGATATAGAAGTCTAAACTTGATCGTGAATTACATTAACCGGATGTTAAACCCAAGTTTAACTGATTCTATCTCTAAAGCTAAAAATTTCCTTGGGTCTATTCAAAGGTCTTTGTTGAAAATTATGTACCAAATAGCATTTATTTTTATTTTTCTCCTTAAAATGTCTTTCCCTAAAAGTCCTTGCATTTTTCTTCTGTTGTTGTTATGCGGTCTGGCAGGTCTCAGTCAATCAGACCTACAGTTGCTTTTTGTTTAGTTAGGAGGAGCTAAAGCACGATATCTCTGCACTCGGCGTACGTCACACAGCCGGAGGCGGCTTTTCTACTATCTGCTAAGACGACATTGACCTTCCGGACCAGTGCGAGAACATCGTGTTAACCAAACTGCACGTCGTCTTCTAGTGAACAATTAACCTAACTAATTACACAAAATAAGCTGCATATTTTAGATCTCCAATACCAAATTCGCTACTCTTCTTGATGAAAGTTTTGATGTGTTGTTGAATATTGTACTAAACTTCCATATGTTTTGGTAACTAAATATCTTAAGCTGTTCACATCACTGTAGAAAAATTTCTGCACAATTTTGATACGTAATAATTTCAAAAATGTCATTAATGTGAATTACTTCTTTATACCAAGATATACAATTATCATTATTTCACAATAATAAAGCTGATATTTTAAACCTTCCTTGCACATAACGGTATGAATAAGTTCCTCTAAAGCCCCTGAAACGATTTAACGGTGATGGAAAAGTTGAGGCGGTGAATGCTTTTCCCTAACGACTTTGTTTGCACTTGGTAGCCGCGTTAAAAAGAGAAGAGGGATAAAAAGGTTTTCTCGACACGGTGTAATAACCGTCTCGGCACGTGTTGCATAACCATATGTCGTCGTCGCCTGGCGTACCGAATGACCGGCCTTGGCGACGCGACGCGAGGAGACGCATACCGTCGGTATCTCCAAGCCGGCCGGATTTAATAAGTCTTTGCCCTCCTCCCTCATCCCCTCCGCCGCTCCTCCAATTTCCCGGCTTTTATCCACAAAATTAAGATGCAAGCAAGTCCCCCTCCCGCCCTTTCCTAGTTTTCTCTCTCGGCTTACAGCTATGAGATTTGGAAACTCGTAGGAGGGGACAAGAGAGGACTTTCATTACAACCCCTTCTGCTTCTTTCTCTATCCCAGAATCTCTACTACTACACATAATCCCGACTATTAAAACACGGGCGAAGTGATAACGAGCCTGGGAGATTTGGATGCTGCTGCTGCTTGCGTTCCGCTACAGCATGACGCGAAAATCACTTCCCATTAATTTCCTACCGTTTGATGTCGTGGTTGTCGAGAAAGCAAAACTCATAGACGCACAGTGACAAAATGCAACCACAAATATGAGGAATCACTGATAAGAAAGAACAAAACGTCGTTTGGAGATGGAGACCATACTTGAAAGTAGATTTTTCTGCGGCTGTAAAATTAAAACGAAGAAACCAATTAATATTACGACATTTAACAATGTGACATATGAATTACAAATTTAGTCACCAGAGAATGCCTGTGGAAACTATGAGAACTGTGCAAAATAAGCAAGATGAAACACGATATCATCATTATTGCAGAAATGTTCTACTTTGTTTATCCCATCCATAAAATAGGACACCGCCACTTTTGCAAAATGCGGGTTTGTTTCGGCGACAGCCTATTAATTTGATACGAATTTCTTTGCTGCTATTGGTAAACAGGGGGACAGAGCAAAGTGATGGCAAAGAATATAATACCAAATTTAATAATTTTGAGGTAGCAATCGCAGACTTTGCCTTGGTGCGTTATATTAATGGAACAGTTCCTTTCTCTTCCCCAAATGAGGTAGCGTTGTTTATATGCTCCGGTAGCATATCGTAATATCCGGTTACCGCTAAGTTCTTTACAATTAAAATTACACAATGGAATCATAAAGCATAGTCACCCTCATCCTCCGTACATCTCTTTCCTGGTCTTTTACCAGAATACTGTTACTACTAAAGTGATTATACAGTATTGAATTTTACTCTTTTCCAAAATTTTGGAAACATTAGTTAAGAACGATATGGGTTTGTGATGGGAAATCCAGTGTTTATCTCCTTTCTTAAAAAAATAATGAAAGCATTGCAAACCTTTTAGAAAAATATTCCCTATCTTAAGGAATTCATTGTATAACTGAAAAATAAAATAACTCTTGGGATAATGTCACTAAAATAACAAGAACTAAAGAAGCAGAATTGATAAAAACACAAATAATTATGCATATTTCGAGCAATTTGTATTCTTTTTCAAAGGTAGACATTGATATGGTACAATGCTGCATTTAAAATCATGGGGAATTTTTTAAAACGTTAATATTGCTGGGAGCTGGAGAGAAAGCTAATCATAGGAAGATGCTAATAACGTCCAACTGTTTACTATTAATGCACTGCTTTTGTTAACTCAAAGAATTTGAATAGATGACGATATGCAGTGTGTAATGCTTTACTTGGCAGATAAAGCCCTCTCTCTTCTTGCATACGTCGCCAGCCATCTCTCCATCACTCCAGCTTCCAGCAGTACTAACTATTATTGGCATACAGAGATTAATCAGCAATATGTTCTCCTCCATTATCCATGACTATCCCAGCGCTAATCTTGGATAGGAATGGTCCAGAACCGATGATGCGCTAATTTTTTGTTGTTTTTACTCACCCACCAGATTGCCCATGGAATGCAAATATCGCACGAGGTTGACTGGTCACAATATCACAGCTGCTAATTCTCGGCTTGACTGACATATAATCATGGATTAAAGCGTTCAGAAGGTCTACACTACATCAAAGTCCGATGGTCTTCCAGAATGTGACGAATCGCACACATCACAGTGTTCCTCTTTGAACGGACAGAACCATTATATCGCTGTGCTTTCTCCAAAGGCATTCTCCCTGTAGAAGGCACAAATGTTTGGAGCCTTCTCCGCTGTCTTTGCTTCTCTTTCAAACTCCAAAAGCATATATCGGAAACGTTCGGTTGCTTACCCTTGACATACCAACTTTTTTAACTCACAAATAGCCCAAACTATCTTCAAATCTGCCACATTCTAGGTGTATTTATAATCAATACGCTCCAAATAACGAATAGTAACATAACACTGTCCTAGCAACGCAGCATTGGATCGGTCCAGGTGGTGTAGTGCTAACCGTGCCTGTTTCGTAAACTCAAGATCCAGAGTTCAGTCCCGGCCAAGGTCGATGGATTTTTTCGGGCCTAAAAATCATAAGTATGGCTTTCTTCGGAAGGGAAGTAAAGCCGTGGGTCTCCTGTCGTAGATTTACGGCACGAAAAAGAATGTCAAATCTGAAAGAACAGACCTCTCAGCAAAATGTCGGCCGTTTCACGCCCTGAATTGAATGTGATGCTGATGATCTGCGATGTTAAAGAGCGTCCATAAATAAAACAAATCAACAACTCAAAACGTTAATTTGGAATTAAGAACACCATCTGCAAAAACTGATTGCAAATAATTCAGAGATTCCTCTTAAACCATAGTGTAACTTTAATTCATGAATATTGACATCCCAGGTTCTTTACCTAAGAGCTCAGGGTAGGTGACTTTTAAGAAAGGTAGATACATGGACATCGAAAAAATAGGGAACAGCGACACCTCTGTATCTACACAGGTTCTAAACTATTGGTAATGAAATTAATCTATAGCAGCAAAGCTTTGAGTCCTCCTACATGACCTGTTTCAAACTTACTTTAGAAGCGTTAAAAAGTTTAATCATATTTTAAATGTAAAATGAAAGAAAAAATGTTCTTGTGTAATAATTCACCGTGAAATATATTTAAACAACGTAATTTCTACAAGTAAATCCATTTTACTTCTCGCATTGTACACTAATTTTAAATGTTTGCACTTCATTGTGATTTCTGTGGTTTTGATGGTCGAAATGTTGGAATTTTCAAAGAGAAGATGACCTAACACTTTTTAGTTCATTATAACTTGTGGATAATCTGTTCATAGTGCTGCGTATTCGAGTAAATCCTTGGTGGAGTGCCAAAATGAGTAGGAGCACCGTCATTTGTATACCACAGCTCTTTATCATCTTGGCAATATGACTTGGTTTCCTAAAGGCAGCACTTGTGACTGTTCCCTCTTACACAGTAAAAATATATAGATCTAGTGACGCAACCATCTATTCCACCAATAAAAAGTAAGACTGTTAGCTTTCGTAACAGAACAGCGATTTAGTTCCTTGCATTATACAACCTTCCTTAAGTTAAACAGGACTTCTGAATGAACACGCTTCATTGGTGACAGTGAAAACTTTTTGCTGGCTTACTGTGCCAGAAACTTGTGGCAATCTGCCAGTCTAGAGGCGTGATCCTCCGGTTGCAGGTGTTGACTTAGGCACAGCTGCTTCCAAAATATTTGCTAGACAGTGGTATTTCCCAAGGATGATGGATGGGCTATTATTATTTTCTTATGCATTATTGAAAAAAGCTTAAAACTTTACAAAACAGTGGCAATTACAAAGTTAACCTATGACTGTGAAACATGGACAATAAAGGAAAATTAATGGGATTAAATAAATATGAAAGAAAGCATATACCTTAGAGCTATTAAGAGGGTGTGTGATAATGGACAAAGTAAAAGCATAAATAAATAAGAGAGGAATTAAGCATTTATCCAATTAATGAAAAATCAAATTAATTACTATAGAGAAAGGTGGAGAAAACATTTGCAGAGGATGGATAAAGTCGCTAACCTAAAATGATATATGATTATCAACCATATGGGAAAAGAAATACTGGAAGACAAAAGAGCAGATGGAGAGACACAATAAGGAAATCTCCTAATCCATGCAAAAAATGTTTATGATGATGATTATTGAAGTTACAGTGATGGAAAAACTTATTACATCTCATTAAAAAATTTAACTTTTTTTAAATATTTGAATAGATGTGATAAATTGGTTCGTTTCCCTCCATATTTAGTTCAGAATAAATTAAAATAAAATTCTTGTGCATTTCAGCTTTATTCACTTTAGTATTTAAATAAATGCGATATTATTAGAACCTTTACATTTTCTGAAAAAATGTAGTAGGAGATTGAAAGAAATTGTTTATTTATCATTTCAAGATATGCATTTTAATATTGTTGAAACATACAAAAATACGCCATAAATAATAATTATACTTTCAGATTAAGAAAGTGTAGAATTGACTCATATAAAACTGTTGTCACAATTAATATTTTATTGACTGCTTAGCTTAGTTTATGCATCGAGAAAACTATATTCAAAAGTATTATACATTCATTTCATGAAGTCACATGCGCACAATGCTTTCGAGCATTTTCAGTTTACTTTTTGACAGCATTCCCCATAACCTTCCACCGAGTCTCAATTGGATTGAGATCAGTTCATTTGCCAGGCTATTCCAGCAGTTACATGCTCATTTCCTAAAGAAAGATTTTACCTGAAACGTAGAAATGAGTCAAAATACATCAAAACAATTCTTGCTCAATTACCTACCCTCAATGGGTAGGTCCATAAGTTTCCGGCCTAACCATTTTCTATGTATGATAAAGACAAAAATTATATTTCATTTTTCAATACAGTTACCCTTCATTGTAATACACTTCTCACATCTTTGAATTAAGATTTCAATCCCCCCACCCAAAATAGGCAGAAGCCTTGTCTGCCAAATGGGCAGAAACAGTATAGATCACTTCTTCGTCACACTTAAATTTCTCTCCTCGAAGGTCCTTCTTGAGTTTTGAGAAGAGGAAATAGTCACTGGGATCTAGATCTGAGCTGTAAGTGGAGGTCGATCTCCTTGGAGCCACATTTCTTCACAGCTTCTTGTGCTACAAGAGCTGTGTGCACAGGCGTGTTGTCGTGAAGATGCACACCACCACCCAGCTTTCCCTGTGCGGTAGGCCATCATAGTACTCCCCATTTACTGCGGTTTTCCTCTCCTTGAAGTCAATGAAGAATATTCCTTTACAGTCCCAAAAGATTGTAGCCATGATCGTCTTGGTTGGCTGAGTGATTTTGGCCTTTAGAGGCAGGTTTCGCCAGTTTTACGCCGCTCCAGTGATTCTCTTTTGGACAAGGGATCATAGTAGAGAACCATAGTTTCATCTCCTGTAACAATGGTTTGTACAATTTCTCTCTCGTTGCCATGGCAGAGCTCCAAAAATGCCTGACCACAGATGACTCGTTGCTGCTTTTGAACTGAGGAAAGAAGTCTAGGCATCCATCTTGCACCAACCTTATTTATGTTTAAATGTTCATGAATAATTCGAAGGACTGTTGTTTTAGAAAGGCCCAACCCTGCTACTATTTCTGTAATTTTGAGCCTCCGGTCTTCCATAATTTCTCCTTCCACAAGAGCAATGTTTTCAGGAGTGGGCACTTCCAAGTGCCAACCTGCACACTCTGCGTCTTCAACGCTTTCTCGACCCAATCGAAAAAGTTTAACCCATTCTTTTTAGGGAGAATATGAGGGGGGGTGCTTCCCCACATACACCGTCCAATCGCTTTTTGTTCTGGAACACGTTGAGAACGTTGTATGTTTTCCAAGACGTTATTGACTTAGTTGGCGTTAGTTCATAGATTTCTTCCAAGGAAATAACACGAAGAAATAGAAGTGGCAACAGTTGTATTCTCAAATTTACAGAAGAACTACCTAAAAATATATGGAAACTAGAAATAAAACAAGGAGGATATTGAAAGATGAAGAAAATATTTAGAGAAACCCAAAAACTACATAACCACAGACAGTAGGGCCAAATGAAATGTCCAAAATAATAAAATTAATAATTACAATAAATGTCGAAAACACATTTATGAAACCTGTTCTAAAGAAGCAATAAAAAGCAATTATATTTAAGATAAATATAACATTCCTTCTCGAAATATTGTACGAGGTCTCTTCAAAAAGTATCGCGAATTTTGAATTTCCGCGGGCCACGTATATTCGATTTTCGATTGTTTTGTGGCGTTATTTTGGTACTCATGTCCCTCACTTATGTTGACAAGCTCGGCCATTTTGAATGTTCAGTTAATTGTTGACAGCTATTTTGCTTGGATGTGTTTTGGCTCGTCTTTGATTTTTGCCTATTCCAAAAAATGGAACAAAGAATCTGTATCAAATTTTGTGTGAAAAAAAATTAAGTGCGCGAATGCATTCCGAATGTTGACTGTGGCATATGGTGAAGCTACCTTGGACCAAAGCAACGTTTAGGGGTGGTACAAAATGTTCTCAGAGGGTCGAGAAGATGTGAACAACGAAGAGCGTCCCGGACGCCCGAGCTCGTCAACAACAGACGAAAACATTGAACAAGTGAAGAAAATAGTATTGGCCAATCGTCGAATCACCGTTAGAGAAGTGGCTGAGGACCTAAACATATCGACTGGCTCGTGCGATTCGATTTTTACCAATGATTTGGGCATGAGACGGGTCGCCGCAAAATTCGTACCAAAGTTACTCAATTTCGACCAAAAACACCATCGCATTAACGTTGCTAAGGTGCTGTTGAGCTCTGTCCGCGACGACCCAAATTTCCTCCAGAGGGTCATAACTGGTGACGAATCCTGGGTTTATGGTTATGACGTGGAAACTAAAGCTCAATCATCCCAATGGATTCTGCCACATGAGCCAAGACCGAAAAAAAGCGCGCCAAGTTCGGTCGAATGTGAAGGTTTTGCTTACAGTTTTCTTGATTGCAGGGGCGTGGTGCATCATGAGTTCTTGCCACAGGGTAGAACGGCCAATAAGGAATATTACCTGCAAGTTATGCGCAATTTGCGCGAAGCAATCCGCCAGAAACGCCCGGATTTGTGGAAGAACAAAATTGGCTTTTGCACCATGATAACGCCCCTGCTCACACATCGTTGCTTGTTCGCGAATTTTAGGCCAAAAACAACACACTTATGATGCCACAGCCACCGTACTCTCCAGACCTGGCCTCCTGTGACCCTTTTTTGTTCCCAAAACTGAAGAGGCCCATGAAAGGACGACGCTAAGCCACGATTGAGGAGATAAAGACGGCATCGAAGGAGGAGGTGAAGATCACAAAAAACCATTTTTAAAGTGCTTCGAGGATTGGAAAAAACGTTGGCACAAGTGTATAATATCTGGTGGGGATTACTTTTAAGGGGACAAAATAGATATTCACGAATAAATAAATACTTTTTGAAAAAACACAAAATTCGCGATACTTTTTGAACAAACCTCGTATTGCATATTGTATTCAGGGTTTTTTGTTAACCTAATTTAAATATAATGGAAAATGACCTAGGACATTACGAATACTCTATGAACGATACCTACATGGAGGCTTTTCTTAACATATTATATTATTTATTGTGCTATCTTCCTATGTATTTATTAATGTTGTCAAATGATACATTAGTGTTTCATTTAATATACATATGTAAGAACTGTATTTAATATATAAATGACAGTTCTAAGTTTAATATTTTATTACATGGGCTGTTCAATAAAGTATTTTTACATTTATTTTACAATCATAATTTCTTTCGCTAAAATTTTACTTTACAGTGCGTAACATACACGCTGTACTAGTTTCATTGTTATCACTTCCGATTTCGGCCTGTGAGAGATTGCCAAGTTAAGACATGTTCAGTTCCACCTATAGCAAAATGGTACTATTTTACACAGAATTTTGGATGATTACTTATTGCTTACCCAGCATACGTGCGTTATTAAAGATTAGATACTTAATATCATTTACATAACGTACACACAATATTAAAGGTAACATATTCATTAATATTTAAATAATATTTCACTTCTATGTCCTGGTAGCGGCGGGGTGCAAGAGCAGTTGCAACTGTTAGAATGAAAATGCGATTTCCCATAGATGGGTAGAACGAAATCACTGTTGATGTTTCTCATTAGTCAAAAATGCCGTTCAACGCTACTTTTCTTAGGAATAGATACACTACCATCACTCAATAAACAATAATGATTCTACCATTATGAAAAATAGTATGGCATAACAACTGAATAATATAAAGAACATTAATTAAAATACACTGATAAATTGATTCACAATAGAACTAACAAGTTTCACTGAATGTTTGACTGAAGACTCCGAACTTTAAGATAAAACTACTGCAGTTCCGTTTGAACCTTTCAAAACCATTATTGTTTGCGGAATGCTTTGATTTGTATTGCCGACAAATAGAAGTCTAAGAAAAGTGCATTACGGTACTGTCTGTGTCGACGAATTTGTTTCTTCTCTCGCTGTTTGAGAAGATAAAAATACAGTTAGGGCAAATAACCTGGTCTTAAGAGGACAGTGTTTTCTCCAGTGAAGAAACGACGAATTATGCCTGATGGCGAGCACAATATATTAAATACAATTAAAGGAATGTGCAGAAATGAATAACAAGAAATATAGGGAAGACATTTTTAACTATAACTGAGATGTTTAAAATTGTATTAAAATTTGAAATAATATTATAAATTGTTATTTTAAATATTTTCTTACGAAAATCGCAACAAATGAATTAATCACGGGCGTCAAGACGCCCGCAGACAACTGAAGTATGCAGTATACTGGAAAGTGTAGGCCCGCCGCTGACGGGGGAACAAACTCCAGGCCATCCAATCTGTAGTCAGCCGCCTACCACCTAAATAAACCGTATATATCTAGAGCTGTTATGAGATTAATAACCAGCGAGAAACACAAGCAGTAAGGAAATTATCATGTCATATAACAATACACGCAGTTGGTGGATAAAAAGTACTGTCGAAGCTACCCGATTCATCAGTCAAACTATGTGCGAAATGTACACACACTTAAATTTGCTTTCTTATAAAATTAGTACATGATTACACACAAAGCGACCAACATGCAATTAGTAAACTTTGATTTCAAAATTTATTGTTTGAGTATTTACGTATTTACAAAAAAACGTAAATTAGAATATTCAGTTGGTAGTTCATAATCAATGTTAATTGCATTTTTAGTTACATTCCTTACAACCATTTTTTTTAATAATGTTTAACGCTCGTTCTAATAACTGAGGCGACGCAGTTGTTATCACCACCTTGAAATTTCGAATTGCACTACTAACTATGGGTTGCAGTCGAGATTCTAACTCTCTCTCTCCTTTGAGTTAATCTCCGAGTGCTATGACTTACTTATTGCCCTTGAATTAACTAAATTTCTCACAGAATCTTTAATAGTAAGAGTATATTTTGAAATTACTAGAATGTGCCATTCTTGCGAGCATTCTTTTTAATTCCTGAACGATACAACATCCTCTCGCTTTCTCTCTCTCCTTTCCTTCTTACGTGACCACGTCAACGTGGTTCACCGTGTAGGCCTCATCCCATAGGTTCAAGCTGATCAAATGTTGTAGCCATGCTGGGTGGCGTAACCATGATTCTTTCTTATATACACGGAAAGGTGGGAGGGTTATAGAGATGTTAACGGCTCTTCACTCTCAATTGTTAGGTCCGGAGCGTTCTTCACCGCGTACACTCAGTGGCTCAGTTAGAGTATAGTTTTGAAACATTTTTATAGATTTATTTATTGTATTGTACTTCATGGGCTTGAAGTTTTATAATTTTATTTCAGCAAGGAATGTGCATTTGTAAGCTAAGATATCGAAGTTTTTGTAATTATGGAATAGTATATAAAGTATTTTATTCATTGCTAAAGCAGGAGATTTTAAAATATGCTTTTGCGCAACCTTTTATTTTCCAGCAGTTTGATTAATTATTATATGTTAATTGTGGCAAAAATTTAAGCTTTGAAAATTTAAAGATTCAAAGCTTAAAGTTTAATATTTTAAGTGCTATTAACTATTTAAATTATGAGTTGCTGGCATACGTTTATAAACATTTTGTTTTATATTGTTATGTATTGTGTATATTTATTATTATTGTTCAGAAAATATATTGATTTTTCCCGCTGTTATAAACTGTAAACTTTTCTTCTTCTTCCTGTTGCAAAAGTAACATACCCTGGGTTTTTTTTTTTTCTTCAGCATATTCTCAAAATAATTTACACTTGTATTCGCATTAATGGGAGGATGTAGAATTCAGATCACTAAATTATATAATCTTGACATGGTGCAGTGATCGAAATTGCACATTATTTATGATTTAAATGCATATTTGTTTACAATCATATTTAATGAGAATAACCCTTTTTATTTGTTTGTAATTCACTGTAGATTACTAGTCACTAAACGAACCAAATTGCCAGACAGTAGCACGAGTTAAAATAGGTACTTGACAAAATAAACTGGCTCCAAAACACTGGGACAGAAACATAGCCGACAAATCCCCTGGCTCGAAAACCATAGTCAATTTGTCCACGTCTTGAAAATCGAGTCTGCGTTCCAGTAGCGATGTCCAGTAACACAAAGTCTCCAGGGGGAACCTGGAGCAGAGAGGGGGAGTTTGTATTACCAGGGCAAGTTAAGTTTGACTTGGGGTCAACGCGCGCAACGCCAGTAATTTTATCAAATCAATTTGTCGTTCCTCTACAGTGTCATCTTTAATTCATTGGCGACTTCGTGTCCCCATGCAACACGGGTAGCGTGCTAGCTTATACACTGCCTCATACACGTTCTCTACCTTCTCTTTTCAATCCCTCCCTCTTCTTTTGCCATTTGCTTCTATTTTACTCTTATTTTTTCTTTTCTTGACGGACACGCTTTGCCTGACTGGAATTGGCCAGCAGAGCATTTTCTTTATTCTCTTTTACCAACCTAAATCTCCGTTATAATGTACTGGCAGACTGGAAAAGCAGGAAGCAGTCTTTTCGTTTTTCTTACATCAATTTGTGTTATTATGTACCGATACATTATGAATGAACAATGGATCTTGTCTATATGAGACATTTGTGACAAGTGTAAAACAGAAGGATCTCCCTGAACTATATTTATAGAGTTAAAATAAGTTGCACATTTCAAAAAGTTTATAGAATTGCCGCTTAGAAACATAGATCAAAGATAGGGTCTAAAACAGGGGCGGCTCCTCTAGAAGGTATCTGGTTTGTGCTACCCCCAAAAAATTCAACGTTTAGTTTCCTTTAACTGGTGCTTAATATGTTTTTTATTCGTTAAAAAAAACGCGATGTATGTAGCAGAATGAGTTTGCAGAAGTGCTGCAGTCTTGCTGGGTTTGTGAAGTAATTTAAATTATATAAAATAATAATTATATCGTACTTAAATAATAAAATCCTAAGACTTTAAACTATTTGTTTGAAATTATTGGTTTATTCTTCTAACCAAATATTTTAGCGCCCCAAAATACCGGAGGAGGTGAGAGGAAGCAATAGGAGGATTCTCTCGTTTAAAAAACACCATGCACCACCTGAAACGTCACCTCTCGTCACACGCGATTCCCGACACCCACTTAGGAATTTTTCTGGTTTTGGAGGGTCTGGAACGTGGTCCATCTAGACTCTTGAGGATAATTGGGGAATTGCCTGGTGGAGAGGCGGCGTTCTTCATTCTAGAAATACATCTTAGGAATAGATAAGAATATAATCAGATAAAAAGTTCATTCAAAAACTGAAGCTGATTTTTAATTAAAGTAAAACGTTTTGCGTCCAAAATGTGTAAAATACAGAAACCTTGCTTTCTATATACTGCAAATTTATATAGAAGACATTCTAATATGAGGGAAGTGCTTTAGGTTCCGTTTGGTATTACTAAAAACAACTGTTAGGAGGCATTATTAGGAACTAGTGCAAGGTCTAAGTTTGCAATCTTCTCTAGTGGGAGTTATATGATTAGTTACCATGAGAAGTAAGTAAAAAAGAAATTTTCTTTGTTTTTAGTGCGTGAATGAGTCATTTCAACACTTCAATTTTGTCGCACTCAAATCGTCTACATCGCTGATTTTTTTCCAATTTCCAAAACAGATATAAGTCAATTATGGGTGGGAAACATGCCAACTTTCGAACCTTCTGCAAATTCACGGCAGAATTGTTTAATATCACACTCTTTCTGTATACAGACTACCCACTGATGGATGTTTACAAATTCCGTATTTTCTGCCCCCCCCCTAAAAAAATCGAACAGCCGAGCGTGCTTCCTCTTTTAACTTTCTGTTCATCCAGTGTCCTTGCCATTTTCTAATTGTTGCCTCTGTGTTTCGTTCATGGGAAATCTGAAACATATCTGCCAGTCTATCTGTCGATCTTTCCGAGCAATGACGGCAGCTGTGTTAACCATCTGTTCACTGCAGTGGTTGAAGTACCTGGATCGTCCTACTTCGGTTTTTAAATAACTTTGAACCACCAAAATGCGGTTGATTGTGGCAGAACAGCATCGTCAGTTTGTGGTAGCCTACATACGCTTCCATACCGGATTTCTGCAGACGGAAGCAAAATTTCAGAGCAGTGTACCGCTCCTTACGAAGCGACTCCATTTTACTCAGCCCATTGGCAATCTCTCGCTCTTTGCTGGCGTCCTGTACTAAGTCGTGTGCTAGTAAGCACTTCCAATTGTTTTCCTCATATCACGTGAGATTTATTCTTATCATGAAAATGGTAGGTATTTAAATTGTGTGATGAGGAGAAAATCATTCTCGGTCTTTATCTATTAGCCCTTATAGTTGATATCAGCGGGGAACCAAATTTTACTAGAAAGGCATATTTTCTAATACACAAAAGTAATTTGCATTGAACCAGTATACAAACAAATAAAATATAACAAACTTAAATGACAAAATAATTAAACATTCTTTTAATAAAGTCATATATTCAATTAATGAAATATACAAAAGCAAAAAATACATTAAACATTTTAAAAATATACAAAGTGAACAGTATGGTATTGGTTGCACACTACACATATATTACCATGTTTCTCAAAATACACATGCTACTTTCTACACATTGAAACTATTCCTATTAAAGTACTATTGAAATTGTGTGTTCATTTTACTGAGTTGTATTAAATTACAAATCACTGGTCTTCATCTGTCTATTACAACATTAATATAGTGTGTTGTACCATTCTATAGTCAGCATTAATAAATAAATTACCTAAAAATAAATATATATTTTAATGTATATTTATATTTTTGTTTTCAATAAATAATATATATTCCACTGAATTTTTCTTTGAATAGCTATATACATCAAATTGGTTTCTAATCATTAGAATAATATTTAATTCTTCAAATTTAATATGAATTTCAATTCATTTATCCTAACTTCATTCTCTCATAAAATAATTACTTGCATAATTATTAATTATAAACCCAAAAATTTTGCATGCTCAATTCATAAATTTGTTTCTGAACTTATGTCAACTAATCGAAGTAGATTATCTCTTTCCAATAATCAATACCTAAGCAGCAGAAAAAATATTTGCTAAAATTATATACCGTTCATACATATTTGTTAGATACACAGGTCTAGACTTATTTTCCATGCTATCGCCCTAAAATTCTTCGTCATTCATCAGTTTGCTTTATAGTAAATTAATAAGCCATAGTTGACCAGAAACATTATGAAAGCAGAATTTCTAATATTTTTGGTTTATAGATAAATAATTGTAGAATTGTAAAGTTTACGCTAATTCTGTTTACTCTTCAAAAACTAAACTAAAATATCTGTAAGTACTAAATTTGTTAGATTTATTTTGTTATTTTATGCAGTTAGATGCTTGTATTAACACGCAATGTAACAAAAAGTGTTCATTGATTCCTATTTAAAAGGTAGTTAGAGAATATATGGGTAAATTTATGAGCGATGGGCGTTGCCTAAGAAATAACTCTTTTTAGCACATTAAGAGGTTTATAAGGGTATTTTTAAAAAGATTTTTGAAACACTAAAATAATTATAAAAATTATACCAGTGTGAAGTATAAGCTTTGACCTCACAAAGCTTATTAAATATTACCAAACTTTTAAAATAAATTATAATAAAATAATATTTTAGAAACTAAAGACAATTACAACGAAAATGAATATAAGTAATACATGCCCTCATTTCCAAGTATGCAAATTTTCAGAATTTGCCATTCGTAATTGAAATATTTTGAATTTTTTTTATAATTTAGGAATTCTTAACTGCCAAATAAATTTATACATGAAAAATGTGCAATTTTATAGAAATATATCAAAGTTATTTTACATTGTAATTGTTTTTAGAAAATATAAATCTTAACGTATGTCACATTATAAATCTTCCGTAAGTATTATTTATTGAGTATAGAGTTCCGTAGTTGTGTCAGAATAGCATTTGAGATGCTCTTTCAGGTAAAATTGACATATATGTATACTTAGAATATAAATATGGAGAAAAAAATACATGCATACTAATCCGCTGACGAGAAGGATGTAGTATTAAGGTCACTATTTTTTCATTATGCTTTTGTTACACTGGAGTTGTCACTTGTTTTTACGTACATATGATTATGTGAAAAACAAATTTATTGTAATTTTGAGTACTAAGCGTTAAAATATTACATGTCTGATGTATATTTTATATGAAAAAGTGACAAACATTTATAGGTTATCAAGAATTAATAAACGTAAATAATATTTTAAGATTATGCACAGTGTTGCATACAGGCAATATGCTCTGCCCTTAACAGACAATTTCCAATATGCGGTACAGTTTCTAGTTTTTGTTCATATTATAGCTGTAATTTTATTGCTAATTTCTGATAATCTCTGAATATTTCCAATATATTTCCCCCTTATTTTACACGCATTTTATTAGTCTGTTAGGGTATCAACTCTGGATGTCATATATTCATAATAATATGTTCCAGAAGTATTTACGCCATCTAATTCTTCCAGTTGGAATTCCTAAACTTTATAAAATATTGCTAAGAGTGGCAATTAATTTGGGTTTTTGAACAAAGTGAAAATTTTAGTTTTGCCATTCTGCTCTATTTAGAGCTTTTATTTGCTTATTACGTTGATTATGATATTTGTAAAGACAGGGTTATACAGTGGACAAAAAAGTACTGTCTAATTTTTCGGTATGCTCATATTTCAAGTGTTGACAACCATTAATTGCGCAACAAACAAAATTAATGAAGGAACGAATTATTGCAGAGTGTTAGCTGTTGAGCTGATAGGTTCTCTTCCCTGTTGTTAGCCAGTATTCCGAAAAGAGCGGTCAATCATGGGTACCCAGAAGATGATTATATAAGTTTGTATGTTTTATGAATTTTAAATGGAGAATAATGCAACTGCTGCTTCGATGCTGATGCTGATGCTGTGAAGATCCAAGAAGACAATGAAACACTCGAGGATTAACCATGAACAAGTTATGTTGATCAGTTACTGTGGGCGTAACATCTCTGTTTTAGAATAGTTATATATTAACTCTGTCTTTGTATAGATACTGAATACACTGGTCTACATAAAAAAAGATTTTTTCTTGCTTTTCTATTTTTCCACCTGGATATATGTAATATGAACACCCTGAATTCAAATGTGTTTTCAGTGTTACTCTATCGGGCTAGGATTTTAAATTAAATCAATCATACATACTGTATTCTTCGAAGTTTTGATATGTCCTTTACAGCGTCTCTTTTCAAACATCAGCAATAATCAGGCATCATTTATACATCCAGTGGTCTTGATAGTAGTTTCAATTAATTGTGTATTTGAAACCGCTCACCTTGTACTTCATTCATTGTACCAGGGTTTGCAGGGAAGTAATCAATAAGGTTGTTGAAAAAATGCACTTTAACATTCATTCAACACCCTAGATTTCTAAAACGTTGTAACATTTCCTGCACAGTTTCTTTATACTTCTCAGATTTCTTGTTGTCAAGAAATTTTCTGTCACTTTTTTGTATATCAACCATGCTGACTTCTCTAACTCGGACATTGACTGAGGAAAGGTCTCATCCTGCATAAGCTTACGGATCTGGGTTACATCGAGAATACCTGTTGCTATCTTAGCTTTAGTTTTCTGTAGAAACTTTGTAACAAGAAAGTTGAAACAATCACAGTCCTTATTCAGAGCAGTAACAAATTGCTTCACTTAATTAGGACATTAGAAGGAGAAACCAATGGTTCATATTTCACTTTTTTTCTGCAGGAACTAAATTGCTCCTTTGTAGCCAATTTTTTCTAATCCTATCCTCTGATTTAGTCCTACTGTTTCATTCACAAAGTGAACCATTCATTATCTTGTTTAGAATATTCATTTTATATATTTTCTAAATGAACAAATAATAATAACTGTTGTTTTCTATAATGCCGATTTCTGAAGAACTACCCGATGAAACAAAACTAAGGCTGATTTGAAAGATTCCATGTGATAAGAATCTGAAAATATGAACAGTTTTCATTCAGCAAAAATTGTGTAGAACAGTATTATTGGTTTAATGGGAAAATGTCGAAACATAGAAAATGCCTACGCCAATTGTGTACGGGCGTTTGATAAACCTTTACTAATCTAAACAACCTCATTCCTTAAATCTACACGATTAGCTCTAACATGAAATTTTGCATTGTCAGTTCATTGTTCCGAACTCTTGCTAAATTCTGAACCAAATATTAAACCGGTCTTTAATTTCGTTTTAGTTGCACTGAAGTGTTCAAGGATATGTTACTGGTCGTTGTAGTTGACCTCTGTAGGCGAGCAAGTGTGCCTGTTCAGTGGTATACTCACGCCGATCTGCCCAGGGTCCTGACATCGATCTATGATCCGACTTCATGTCCTTCAGCTTCTTCAGTGCCAGAATGGAAGAGATCACGAACGCTATCTTAGCAACAAGCAAAGCTTTGAAAGCAAGAGCAGCTATGCCTTTAAAAAACACCGCTCCCATGGTGACCGCCGCTGCTCCCAAACCGGCCAATGCGTAGCCTATCAGCTTCTTCTTCTTGCCTCTCCCTGTAAACAAATGTTATGTTTGTATTTCTGACAAATGTGCCAAGAAGTGTTCCCCTAATAGCCTTGCTTTGGAGTGGATTGATAGGGGCATAGGAGACATTTTAGGTATTTTGGCCTTGCTCAAGGGCTGGCCGTTTGTGCAAACGCCTTCAGGAAGCACCTGCGAGAGGAAGAGATGAGGATAGTTAGAATCAACGAAAGATAGACGGGTTCCGTTATATATTTCTAAATAACTGCCAGATGACGGTTGAGAAACCCTCTAAACAGCTCCAACTCCGCAGAAGATCCGCCTCCATACCAGACGCTGGGGTAGAAACTTTTCCATACAGTAGCAACTCACTTTGCCTGTAACAGAACCAATAGAATGAAGATATGAAACGGGAGAGCAGGAAATTCGTGGAAAGAAAGCGATCAGGACAAATCACGAAAAAGCACCAGGTTAAGATGGTCGGCCACAAAGGATTTGAATCCAAGATTTTCCGAATTCTTGTCCCAAGCGTGAGCCGCCCCACCCTGATAAGTCTTAATTCATGCTTGAACTACAGAATGATTCGCAGGAAGCCATTATCTCTAAGAATGACATTAAAGTGTTCAAAGCTAGCATAGTAAATACAAGATTTGATGGCATATGAAGGCAAGTCTTCCAAGTGCACACAACTAAGAACACAGAGTTTGTCATTTTCGCAACTTAAAATACAACTATATGAATATTATAATAGAAAAAGACTAAATGCTGTAATCATGACTCTATAAGTCTCCTGTTTATCCAATTTTAAGATTGCATTTAAAAAGCCTTAATTACATATAACTGCATTCCAGGTAACTTCTACACTTCCAAAACACATACCATAATGTTGCAGCAGTAATGTGCTTTCCTTCTAAAAGAATGGATATCTGTTTAGTTTATATTCAAAATAGAGGTCTGCAAAGTACTGCAGTGCTATATATTATTTATTCTTATACAATATTTTATTACTTAATCTATTTCGCTCGATCTCTGTTCCCTGTATACTCATGGGTCAATCTATATGACAAGGAACCTTACATAATTAATTTGCCTTGAAAAACATAAAGAGAGTTAAGATGTAAAGATTATTTTTCTTTAAGCCGCTTTTTTCAAGTGTTAATGGTAAATTTATCATCTATTTTTTCGAAGGACCCAACCGTAAAATACTCACAGACATAAGTATATTAGTTTAAATTTCACTAATGGTTAACCGAAAATATTAGCTGATTGCTTTCTTTTTGACAAGAAAAAACCAATTTTATTTTGATAATCCATTAAGAACTCTTATCAAAATAATTTCGTTCAAGTATATTTGTTGAAACACGCGGATGTTCCTAGTTACGTCTGCATAAGGTCATACGGAGGGAGTGAGAAGTCAGCTGTACTACTTTGACTTGAAAGTGCTTATGTATAATATAAATTTGCAACTCTATTGGAGCTCAAGATAAGAACTCTATTTATTGGTATATAGTTTTCTTTTTCTATATTAGAGTACGCTAGAGCACAAATCTAAAACCATTATTTATTTGTCTTAATTGGCAATTATGACTCCTCCTCCCCATTGCCTTTGTGGAAAAATTGTTCAGATATGCATAAAACACATTTTCTTCTAATATCGTAAGTAAATAGCTATTTTTAAAAAATCAGTTTATTCGGAAAGATGCGAGTTTTTAAATAGTTATGATTACGGTTTCAATTTTGAGGGGTCAAGAGCTTTGTTACTACAAAACAAATATTTTAATAAAATACGGTAACTTTAGTGAATTTTTGCATGAAAAGTATCAAACCTTGGATGTCATTTTTCACATGACAGTCGTCTTTATTTGTTGCATTATAATAAAAATATGTTGATTAATATTCTGAGATCAGTTATTCTAATTCTCTATAGATTTCACGTGGGATGTAGCCCGTGTTTAAAAATGTCACTGGAAGCTGGTGAGTATAATTGATTTATTCATTCGTAAGTGCGAATTAATACATGGTCAGAATAGAAAAATATAACTTCTCTGCAGCATATAGAGCAAATCTAGATTTTTCGAAAACCGGAGAACTTGCCTTGCAGTGTACATAGTGCCAAAAGTTTGTGTGGCGAAGTTCCACTAATTTGTATGTCTCCGGAATTTTCAAAAGCTCAAAGCAAACCATCGAGTTTACATTAAAGGCATTTACGTCAAAAAAAAGTATTTATTTATGAGAAGAGCAATATCTTCTAGCAAAAAAATGCATGAACACCAATAAGATAAAGGCACACTTTTTGGTCCGATAACATTTCTCTGCTTAGGTACCAGCTATACTTCATATGCCATCAAGATTTCTACTCAGCTTTGTTAGAATTTCTGATCCCTTAATTTACAATCGGAACTTAAGTGAGCGATAATGAATAGTTACAGAGATACCAAAAACTATGGACAATGAAAGCGAACCATCTTATCTGTTATTTATTCAAGTATTTTATGTCATAATTGTTAAGAAAACAATACATGTTCAGAGTTCTCCAGCCACTGAACGACTGCAGTCAGCAATACTATGAAGCACCAATAGTTTTCAATGTGTACATTGTGCAATGTCTAAACTACTTGAACTGTTTATCACCATCTCAGTCATCATTCTAAATCCCAATTTGATTTAGCGATACTTTTGGCTTTCAGAGATTTCAGACCTTGAAACGCGGAAAGGCAGCTAGGAAAGAGGAAGTAGGAGTGAAGTCTAAAGAGCAGTACCGAGAATTAGTAAGCTGCATTTTTGAACATTCACTGCATGGGTACCATCCAAACAAGTTTTTTACTTATATTTTTCCACTTACCTTCTTCTTTTGTTGATGATTCCAGCACCAACGAACGATCATAGAAAATGTTTGAAAGTTTTTCAAACAACATCTGATTTAAGCTGTCTTCTTTTTGAGAAAGGTCTCTGGGCAAGGATGCTTCAAGTCTTCTTCTGTGAGAGGCACTTCAAAAGGTTTTTCATCCCCTGGCTGCTTTTCCATAGCTAGCCCTCCAAAAAGTGGAATTCTGCGCATCTTGGACACTCCATCCAGAAACGTTACTATCTTCCTCTTGATGCATGAAGGTCCATCCACTTCGTTGAAACAGTCATCTATAGTTTTTGAAACCACACGAAACTCTGCGCTGTCCCACCAAGAGGAACTTGCTCTACCTTCTTCCACTGTATGCTCCGGCGTTTCTTCCAGATTTTTGGCAGAATCAGATGTATTAAAGACTTCCGGTATTGGCGAAACAACTGGACTCCATTCTCCTTCAGCTGGAAGAGAATTTCCGGTATCGACAAAGCTGATGGTAAAAAGCACTGCTGTGAAAATTGTGGTGACCTGAAGCATCTTGATAAATGACTGAACTTGCGTACACTACAAGATGTGGAGGAGAGGAATGCTATGCCTACAATGAGTTCGTCACTAACAGCCCTGCACTTTAAAGATGTTTTCATCAAAAAATTAAGTAAACATGTAGCGCAGAAGTTCGGCGTCTGATTGGCTGACGAAACGAGGACGTTGGAGGAAATACGGCAGACGAGGGGGAGATTACATTCGTGTCAGAGGCATGAAAACGAAAATTAGCGCGTGTTCTATGGACGGCTGACTCTACTTTTTCAGGTTTATGGTTTCATAATGACAAGCCACGTAGCGTGACACATACACCAAAAAGCGCTCTTAATTGTCATTTACAGCTTATAATACGCGGTTCCTTTATGAGTTTCAGTGTTTTGGGAAAAAAGATGACTGACCTACTAACACATTATTTCAGATGTGGAACTAACAGCACAAGTTCTGCAATGCGCGGATGACAGCAATATATCAACAAATAGAAGACGATCTGAATACTTAAAGTCTCAACAATAACAAATTAAAACTAAAATGTATGTATAAAAGAAGGCAAAAATGAAAACACTAAACTTCAGCGTGTAATACAAAACAATTGTCTTCAGTGTTTCAAATGAAGTTACTAATAAAAATATTCTATTACAGAAATGAAAAGTTGCTGAAAGGGAAGATTCTGCCACAGTCTAAAGGCAGCTGCGCTTGGATTCTATTTCCTGACTACAGTTTTAAAAATAATTTTCTCTTAGATCTTAAAGCGAATGCCTTGGAAACTTAAGCTGGAATTATTCAGTCGAATTATCATTCATCATCTGGTACAATAAATCTCAAGGTCAGAGTATTCTGATCATTAAAAATAATTATTACAGTAAGTAAATTATAGTGATAATGTGTGATCATTGCAAAAGTGTGCTTTCGCTAGTTACTTCGTCTTTCATGTTAATTAAGGATATTGCGACCATTGTCAACCACTTTATTTATGCCTAAGTATAGATTTTCCCATTAAGTTCAGATATAAATATAAGTATGACCGGTGTATCAAAGATTGCCAAAAGGAGGGATGGTATACTTAGCCCTGCTAACAACTAGACGTTTGTGCACCTTCGGGATGAAGGCATGAGATGAAGGTGGTACAGGGAGGACAGCATTCATGGGGATCCAGATGGCGTCCTTAACATGTTTCTCGCCGCCAGGGTGGCCGAGAAGGCGCGGACTAGTGAGTGGTAAGTGTGGGGTTCGATTCCCACCACCTCATAAATGGTAAATGTTGGGGAATGTATCCCAATTTATCATTTCATCTCATGTATTATCAGTGTCCACCGCCTGTGATGCCTCAGTAGTAAAAACAGGCGTTAAACCCAATTTAAAAAAATAAAACGTGTTTCCATATAGAACATCCCGATGCCGGTGAAGCTCCTCCCCCGAGTTGTGTGCCTCAGAAGATCCTCTTGCATTCGAGACGCTGGGGCAGAAACTTCGCAAAGCACCATCACACTGCTTGGGGCACAGGGGTATCCGTATCGCAATCTGCGGCGTTGTCATGGTTCTTTTCTCGTTGTTTTAACCAGAGTTCGCAATGTTGTCATCACTATCTGATATATTATGATTCTGCTCACTCACTAAGAGAATGACGAAAAACGAAGATAACAACATAAATCGCTGTTTAGTTGTCTAAAGAGATACGCTGTTTGGTGCAGCATGTAAAAGCGATGTACTATATTTGTTTTTCCAGCACTGTGTCCGCACTCCGAGGACAAGAGGAAATCCGCAGGTTAATCTTTAGAGTAGCAGGATAATACCAGCTCTAAGGGATCACGTGGTTAACGCAACGCAGCCTCAGAAATAGTCGCCTTAGTTTTCCAGATCAGAACCGCTGCTTCTCGGATCAACAAAAGTGCGGGTCTTACGTTATTTTGTATTTATTTTTATATATAATAAAGCGGTACGTTTTTACAAAATTGTTTGAAAAGTTTGTGTTACAGAGTTTCGAACACTGTTCTGGATCATTTACTTAGTTGGCATTAATATTTTTGTAAATATTTGCTCTAGAAAAAGAATTTTATTCGTTCGGTAGATAAAGAACAATAAATATACATCAGGATCAAGAGGAAGAGATGTATGTATTTATTTACTGCGACTGGGTTTACATCCGGAAGCTATGAAGAATAATAAAAATACAATGATTATTTACAACAAATTTCATAAAAAAAGAAACCACCTAACTTAATTACATATATTTTAACCCATAATTAAATAAATAAATCTAATTTAAATACATATAAAATTAATTTTTCACATATTTACATGCCAGTTAATTTAATTAAACACATTTCACCTAACTAAAACTATTTATTTAGATAAACATAAACCTCGTTAAATACCTAAAACCAAATGAATGCACATATTAACTTCATTAAATATATTCCACCTGAAACATGCCCATCAAGTTATAGACACCTAAATCTAATTAAACATGTAAAATTAATGAAACACACGTCAACTTAATTTTACACATGTTAACTTAATTAAATGCAACGTATAAGCTTGAATAATAATACAAACAAATTAAGCTCCAGCTATTCAATTAAAAGCAATAATTCAAGTAGTTCGGAAAAAACCTAAATTTTAACACTAATTTCATTCATATCTCTTCATATCTCTGAAATATTTCCACACATACAATTTTAGGTTATTTTTAAATCTTGTCACAGAAAAATAATCCTGAAAGACACTGCAGGTAATTAATTTCAGTTATTTAAGGGTCCATTTAAGAAAGAGAATTTACTTATATCTGTTCTCTCTTGCCTACGATTGATTTTAAAACTATGATCGTTTCTGTTATAGTATTTTGGTTTTGTAACTTAGTTGTAATATCTCACCATGCATTTTACTCTACATGCACTTTATATAATGACGTTATCATTTTTTTTGTCATCTCTCTGCTAGTAATTTCCAACTTAATACTTTAACATTTTTCAGCTTTTTCTAATTTTGCGGCTCTACACTAGACTTTTTCCACGATATTTATTTGATATATCTTGTACGAGATCACGACAAGTTGTTCCTTACTATTAAGAGCCGAATTAATGATAAATAAGCTATTTAACTGGATGTTTAATATTCTCAAATCAAAGTGTAACCCCTCCACGCTTTCCTCGTATCACTATCAATTTGTTCGTCCCATCCAAGTTTAGAATTTAAGTAAACTTTTAAGTATTTGCAGCAGTTTTCCTGGGAATTTATATTGTATCGAGTTTATAATTAAGAGTAATTTCTTCTCGACTTTTAGGAAATGTTACTGCCTTACTCTTAGAACCACTTATTTTTACCCTATGTTTATCTGCCTAATTGCATATTATTAAATTGCTTTGTAAAATGTCAATATCAGAAATTTCGTTAATTTTTCTATAAACAATACAAACGTCGGCAAATAATCATATATTTGACTTTATATTAAATCAAATATTGTTAATATAAATAATAAACTGTGGAGACCCCCTTGTGGAACTCCTGATATCACCTTACCGATAACTCACATTTTCTGACCTACCCTAACTGTCTGGTTTTAATCCGAAGTACAATCCTTTTCAAAGCACTCAATCTATCTACAACTAATTCATGTACACTAAATCAAAAGCTTTCGGAAAACAAATTAATACTGTATCTTACATTTATCTCATCTCATGCTCTGAACTAATGAAATAATTTGACTATTGCAAGAGCACTCTCCCCTGAAACAGCGTTGACGTGTAGGTTAAGAGCATTACGAATATATTCACTTATCAAATGTTATGACAGCGAACTTACAAGATTTAGGTCGTTATATTTTTTAGAGATATATTGAATAAGAGCATAAGGTACGAAAAGATCATCTTCCCTCTTAGCTTCAAGACTTCTATAACAAAATCACCAGAACCACATGACTTTGGATTTTTTATTTTTTTACTGTTTTCTCTCTTTTTGCTGATATTTCAAAAAGTAGATTTTCCCCCTTTCCTTCTTCTGTTCCAGTGTAACAGCTCCTATTTTGCTAAATGCTGCTACCAAATAAATAGTTAATTAATCACCTTATTCTTCGTCCGTTTTCACCCCTTAACACTGTCATTTCCTGGTAATTTCCCCTTCGCCGTATATAATTATTAACCCTATTCCAATTTTCATTGCCATATATTTTAATTGTTTATTTCAGAAAATGCTCTTGTCCTTTCTTGCTTTCTTTTTACTCTATAATGATTATAATATGCATTCTTCATTTCTGCTTGTCGTTTGGCGCTACAGCTCAAGGTGAGCCTTGGCCTGCCGCGGCGACCTCTGCATCCTCTACCTCCATCTTGCGACTACATTAGGGCAGTATTGCAGGGGGATATATGATCAGCATACCAGCACCCCGATTATATGCATTCCTAGCCTTTTCTTTTAAGTAACGATGTGCTGAATACAATACTCTGGATCGGGGTTACTTGTCATTCTTTTGCAAGGAACACATTTCATTAGTGCCTCAAAAACTATATTCTTAAATTTATTGCAAACATCTTGCAAATTTCCTCTAATTACTTTTTAATAAAAATATTTGCAGTGCCTGAGCATTTGTTTTGTTGAAATTTCAACCTGCTAATGATAATTGGTAATTTTTTATTTTCCTTATTGACCTCAAATAGAATGCTATTATAGTCGCTAATTTTCTGTATCACTTTGCAGGCGATGATGAACTTTTAACCTGGAGGATTTTTAGGTTCTATTTCTTCTACAATTAATGTGAGCTATCTTTTAATGTTTGTGTTTAATGAAAATTACTGAAAACTCAAATACCAGAAACTTGCAAGTATAAAAACGTGAAATAATTCAATGCGATTTCTTCTTTTTTCAACATTCACATGAAAAAATTATATAAGCTAGCTATGAAAAAATTAACTAACTATTTTAATAGTGTCTGAAATAATGTGCAACGAATATGTTGCATTTAACATTGTAGGTGATATGGCACGACTCCCCTAACCTCCCAAACGCCCTCTCACGATGCCATGTGGACTAGTTAGAAGTCCATCCAGAATGCTGAATAACGAATTCGGGCCCTCTGGATTACGGTATATCTGAAAGCTAATTAATTCTTGTTCAAAACGTGTATAAAATGAAACCTATTATCTTAAAGCAAGTAAAACACAAACAATTTTGGGATATGAGAGCACCATTGCTACCCAGTGAGCAATTAGGTGAGGGGAGCGTGATATGCAGGAAGTGGCTTCCTGCACAATATCAGAGAACCAGAACGAGCTAAATGTTCATCTGCACACTGCATGCACGTGCCAGATATTATCAACGTCACCATTTTTATATTCCCTCATATGCATTACTACACTGTTGTGTTTTTAAGGACAAATGATACTTGCATTTATAGTCTCAATAAATTATTTCAATGTAGAACAACATATTATCAAGTTGGGCCTTAGAAATAATAAATTAACAAACTGTAATTCTTGTGTCCTCCGAGGTCTAGTGATCAGCATGCCTTTAGTGTGATTCATATGAGGAGTATACAAGCCAGTCTGGAAAGTTGAAATTTACATTGTCTTTGGTGCCGCTGAAATAAGCCAATGTTGTGGAAGCTGCAAGGGAAAACAGTACAACACTCTACGAGGACGATATGAAAAGCTTTCGACATGTACCATAGGTGGTCATTAAAATTTATAAAATGATAGTTTTTACGTGGATACCTCAGTGTTAACATTCATTTGAAATATTAAGTCATTGTTTCAAACGGCTTATTTCATATAGCTTTCTAAAGCTGTGTTGCACATATTCTATATTTCATAAAATAAATAGAACTGTGCAGTGTAATTAATACCACAACAAATTCATATAAAAAGTTTTCATGATTTTTAACAATTAAAAATGGGCTGTTGAATTTAAATCAGCCTTGAAGTCGACCCATTGACGTTCAAAAAGTGCAACAATGACTGAATTCGTTTAATAGATGCATAACATGATATTGCATGAACGGTATGAAATTGCAGAGGCTATAAAAATTTAAAAGAAAAGTGTAGCTGAAGAACTGCTTATGAATGTGTTGTTTTAGATGTGTGCTGCGCTTGTTGACAGCAGATCAAAAATGCATTTGAATGAAAATATCACAACAGTGTTTGGAGAGTTTTAAAAACAACAGGTCTGATTTGGTGCGTTGACTTGTGACTGTGAATGTACCTTGGATCCATCATCACCAACCAGCAGTCAAAACAGTGAACAAAAGTCAGTTAAGTAGCGCCAAATAAGACGAAGTCTGTTCCATCTGCAGTGAAGGTTATGGTATATGAGGGGTAACAACGTTGAGGAGCTAGTACTTATTATAGCATTGAGACGGTTAGTATTTAGAAATGACGATTGGAGATTTGTACGTGAAGAAAATTTAGCTTCTGAGCATGAGCAGATGGGGAAGATGTAGGGTTTTCAACGGTTTTCAGGTACATTCGAGAGAGTGGACGTTTCATTACGGGCTTTACGAGGACAAGTTGAGGTCAGCACATCTTTTTATCATGTTAAATAAAAGAGATGTCTAAAGTTTGTAAATGTTTAAAGTTCCCTTAATTTTATATCATTTTAGTAAGGATATGTAGGATTCTTATTGATAATTGACGTAGTTACTCTCCTGACCCTGATTAGAATGATGAATGATAACAACATGATAGTTATATGAGTGACTCTACAGTGGCTGCAACAATATTTTGGGACGCAAAAGGAATTTTATTAATTGATTATCTTCAAAAGGATAAAAACCATAACCAGAAAGTACTATTCCAAGCTTTTAAACAAACTATAAGAAAATGTTCGTGAGAAAAGGCTAAGTTTGCAGAAGAAAAGTATTATTTTTCATCCACATAATGCACCTGCTCGGAAAACGAAAGATTTCAAGTATGAATAATGCATTTATTATCTACTAACAAGTATGTACTGAACATGCTTCCCTGTCTGAAGGGCATAAGTGACGTGTATTCGGACCATCCTAAGATTACTGATAAATAAGTCTGGAATTTTTAAACATAATAATTAGAAAACGTTAGGGTACTTTTCCGTTTTATACTCATTGGATCCAAATATGTGAACTCTGTTAATCTTAAAAAAGGCTAAGTAGGACTTAAGGACCTAAAATGACCAAATAGAATAAAAGTACCTAAACTAACACAAAAATTCTATATTATTCTCATTAAAATTAAAATTATGCGAATAAAACTAGGTTTGTGAATTTTCATCTTTTAAGAAATGTTATTAGGCCATAGTAAGCAAATTAACTTTGGGCTTGGAGAGCGTGACTGTGTTATTCATGTTATTCAACAGAGAACTACACATGTGTACCGTGCATTGAAATTTGTGGTACGTCGGTCTCTCAAGCCCGTCCGTCCCTGGCTCGCTACCGAAGTTAATACTTAAAAAATTAAATTTATTATCAATTTCAATTTTTAAACTATAGATTGTCCATTGTTCTTCAATTATTAATAACTGACCGTCAATAGAGGTTGAGAAATTAAACTGTCAACACCGAATTCAGTCATTGTTTTCGTGGTTTTAACAAATGTATATTAAATAATATTTTAGATTACTAAAAGAAAATCTTGAAACATAAATCTGATGCGGCAAAGAGTTAAGGAAGACTTCAATTTTGCTAGTAATGTACAAATAATTTCTTGTCAAGCTATTCAAAAATAAGAGACATGGAAACAATAAAAAGAGTTTCGCTCTAGAGAACTTAGAAATGGTTAATTATGTACAACAGCAGTGCCAAAATGTGAACTCAAACGTAAGTTTAATTTTCACCAGAATTCTGGAAAATGGCTAAAATAATTGTGCCACTGTTTAGATACAAGTGTTTTTGTTGGTTGTCACCATATAAAAACAAAATACTACGAAATTTTGGAATAATGTTAATATGTGAAATAATTAATTTTTCTGTGTTACAAGAATGTTGCTATTTTTAAATCTGTGTTTTCTTTTCTAACGCGTTGCGTGTGCAACTTTTACTTTCCTTCCTCTCTCTTAGCTTATTTGAATCCATCACCCACAATTTTATCTCACAAGAACTCTAATAATAATATATAATTATCGATATATTCGATTACTGGCTTATAGAGATCGAATGCTGCGAATGAGTGATAGAACGAATAGTGTTTAACACCCGTTTTTACTACAGAGGCACCACAGACAGTGGACACTGATGATACATGAAATCAAATATTGCGAAAGGATTTTTTTAAGGAAGGAATCGTTCCAGGTCTAAGTTTAGGGTACCTCCCCGGCATTTGCCATTTATGAGACTGAGGAAAACCTGGAAAAACCGTCAGTCAGGAAGGACGGTCCTGGCGGGATTAGAACCCCAGACCTCCCGCTCAAAGTCCGCGCCTTAACGAGCTCGGTCACCCGTGGCGGTAATGCTGTGAATAATTGTGTTTGATGTCATGCTTTAGATCGGGAATACGATTAAGATGTGCTAGTAAAATGTTGTATTTTTGCTTAACTATGTAAATCACCAAGGTAAAAATTGTACAACCTCATTTTTCTAGAATATTGACCATATTTTTAAATGCTGACGATCTTTAACATGTCTGGTCATCAGCTTCCCATTTAATTCAGGATATGAAACGGCCGATAAATTTTACTCAGAGGTCTCCTCTTTCAGGCTTGAGGTTCTTTTACATGTCGTAAATGTACGACACGGAGCCTACGGTTTTATTATTTCCCGTCCAAAGGAGGACATACTTAAGATTTTTACGCCCGAAAAAATCCATCGAACCTGGGCGGGAATTGAACCCACGATCTTGGGTTTATGTGGACAAATGAATACTGTCTTAGACAATCATTTTCAATGTCAGGTGGTTGAATATACTTTATATTTTAAGTTCCCAAAGGGGAAAATAAAAACAATTTTAGTCTATCATTGTGTATTGTTATTAATAAATAGTTGCTAAATTATGAATTTATGATGGAGCATTCTGAAATACAGCGCCTAGGAAATTTACCTTAAGCCGCCTCTAAACTTCATTTGGTTGACAAATAAAGATCGCATTCGAAAAATTGATCTAGAATAGCATAAGCCATGTCGCTTTACTAATGCACCAATATAATCATATAAATCTACACTCTAGGCAGCAGAAAAGTTACTCTGAATCTTGTATCTTGTATCAAGACATCAAGAAGCGAATATGTCAGTTAAGGAGATATTTTCATACCCCATTTCAAAGTACTATGTTCATTAAGCGCAATGCAAAATACAACAAAAGACTACAATTAAAGCAGAACACAACCTTAGGCTTAATATTGGGAATGCCTCTAGGGACTGAAACAAAACACGGTTACCGTCTTTCTTCGCAGTTGTTCAGTATTCCTCAGGCATATCGACAGAGCAGGACAAAGTGTCAGAGTCCTGACGAACTTTAAAACTAATCAAATGGTCTTTGGTTCTTTTATTTCTCTCCAGCAACTGTGATGCTCGTCCCACCCCATACCTCTTGTTCCCTCTCATTGGTTTTCCGTGACGCCCACCAGTAGGCCGTGTCTTAATGTGCTATCACTCCAAAAACTTGGCACTAAGAACGAAATTAAACAGAGAATAAATGAAGAAGATAACATTACAGAAATAATAACGATGATCAAACTCACGGCTCCGCTTGTTGATTTTAATTTTCTTATGCACCAGTGCCGCACTGAGTTACAGATTAGTAGCTAGCAATGACAGTAGTGGTAGTAGTAATAATACTAGGAGTAGCAGCAGTAGCAGTATTAGTTGTAGTAGTAGTAGTAGTAGTACTAGTAGTAGTAGTAATAGTAGTAGTAATAGTAGTTAGTAGTAGTAGTAGTAGTACTAGTAGTAGTAATAGCAATAGTAGTAGTAGTAGTATAGTAGTTAGTAGTATAGTAGTTAGTAGTAGTAGTAGTAGTAGTAGTAGTAGTAGTAGTAGTAGGATATAGTAGTAGTAGTAGTAGTAGTAGTAGTAGTAGTAGTTAGTAGTAGTAATATCAATAGTAGTAGTATAGTAGTTAGTAATATAGTAGTTAGTAATAGTAGTAGTAGTAGTAGTAGTAATAGCAATAGTAGTAGTAGTAGTAGTAGCTAGTAGTAGTAGTACAAGTAGTAGTAGTAATAGTAGTATTAGTTAGTAGTAGTTAGTAGTAGTAATAGTAGTAGTAGTAGTAGTAGTAGTAGTAGTAGTAGTTGTAGTAACAATAGTACTGGCAGTAGTAACAGAAGGAGTAACAGTGGTATTGGCAACGGTAATAATACTATATTATTACTATTACCTGTAGTAGTAACAGTATTAGAGGCCGTGGTAAAAGTATTAATAGTCGTGATGATAGTAATAGCATCAATAATAATAATAATAATAATAATAATAATAATAATAATAGCAGAAATGAAGTGATTACTAGTAGGTGTGGTATTAATAATAGCAGCAGTAGTATCAGTAGTAGTAGATATTCGTGGTTCGAATCCTAGTGGTGAGCCGAATTGTTCAAGTCTAAATAAAATGCAACCATGTATAAATTTGGAACTGCTCACGGAGAGTTTAGATCAACCAGAAATTAATCAGGGTGAAGAATTCTCCGTGATGTAAAACACATATTTTATAGCTCATTACACAAAAGTAAGTGTTTTATTTTTATTTTTCTTTCCTATAAGGTTCGTTATGAATAATGAGTCATTTTAAAAACCGTTTAATGCAATACATTTAAGAAATCCGTTATGCTCACTTAAAGGTTCTGTCACTCCTTTTGCGATGCTCAAATTTCAAGCGTTAGCAACAATTAAGTGCACACCCCATAAAATTAAGGCAGGAAAGAATTGTTGCTGAGAGTTAGTGTAGCTGACAGGTTAAATTTTTCTAAATGTTAGCCATAATTCCGAGAAGCACGGTCAAATACGAGCACTATGGGTAACGGTACTCAAACTTGCGAGGACGTGGCAACAAGAATTCAACGTCAGTGCAGAAACCAGACGGCTTCATCTCCATCAGGCAGTAAAAGTTCCGCAAGAGTTGATACTGACTCAGAAGACAGCTCGAGTATCACATAGCAGAAAAGTAGGCTGCAACTTGCAATGAGAAAAGTATTCTCTAAGACATTCCACGATCTTCATCACTCTTTGGCAGTCCGCGAATCTACCCCTAAGCAACCGAAACCACCACTGCACCAAAAGAAAAGAATGCTCTGTGTTTGGTATACTGTGCCAGTCAACGTCTGTATTCTAATGTTCATAAACGGCTGAAAACTAAGGAATGTGCACTAGTTAGTAGCAAAGATAGTATTTTGCATGATAATGTGAAATCATATACAGATTAAGTGGGATATCTAGTTCACCCATCCATTCTTCAACACTGCATTCTCTTTCCCTTTCTTTGGATAATCACAGCAATTCCGAACCTTTGCCGATCTGAAAACTGCACTGGATGATTTTTTGCTTCCCGTACTAAGGAACTCTGCCATAATTGAATGCATAAACTGCCATAATAATGGCAGAAGGTCCTTAATTACAATGGTGAGTGTATTAATATTTTTAAGTTTGTGTTTATGCGACATATTTTTTTTTGTTTTCCTTCACTGTATCGTACGGTTAATACTATTAACAGAGACAAATTTGTATTTTTTCAACATTTGCTACTGGAATAAAAGAATTAAGATGCCTTCACGCATCAGAAATGGTAGCATACGCTATCCCACAACAGCGCGGAGCTGTGATAATTCTTCTTCTTTTTTTTTAAGTGTATATCCCAAGTTTCATATATGTGTTTGTGTATGTAAGACAAAAAACAAGGCGAAAAGCAAGAAAGCCAGCGAGACGGGATGATTCTTAGATATCAATGTATTGCAGAGGTGACAATGACTTTTCGTTTTTTTTTTTATTTAATTGCTTTGTTCTTTATTTATATGTTTTTAATGCTACTGTTCTGACGTTTCAATTGTATTTTGTGATTTAATTTAGCTAGCATGTCGCAGTTGTTTGTTCTACCCCATAAAATATGTCCATTAAATAGCTAAGGAATTTCATTTCGTTGCTTGTTCTTATTTCAAGATCTTATTTATTTAATTGTTTTTCTCTTTTCTTTATTTCTACGTATTGCTCCTATGTCTAGTTCAATGGCAGACAATTTCGCAAACTAATAAATGTTTTCAAGTGACATGGATATTTATTTTATGGGAACTCAAGTTAGAGGAATTGAAAAATTAGTTTCGAGGATTAGGGCCGTAATGTTAGTAAGTTTAATATATAAATCTTGAATAATTAATGATACTCTGCAGATTTAAATAACACTTGCCAATTATTTATGAAACAATTTATTTTAGGAAAATTCACTTATACTTTTCTGAATATTCTGAAATTAAATGAGTTTTTTTAAAACGGAATCTTCCAAAAATATTCTTAAATTCGCAATTCACATGACTTATAGAGCATTGTCGTAGCGCTAACAGCAATATACTATACCAATACTTTGTCTTTGTAAATGTTACTAGCTGTAGTCATTTTTTTTCTGGAAACAAATTCTTCTCAAGATCGCCTCTGTGGTCTAGTGGTAGCGTTTGCGACCACTAATCCGGAGGTTTTGAATTCGGTTCCAGCTCAGGTCAACCTGTCTGGGTGAGATTATTTTCGGATTTTTTATTTACCCTGAGAACGTAAATATCAGATAGCTTAAAGACGGCAAGGACTAAGAGCTCATTTGTGCCATTCATTTCCTTTCATACACCTACAGTATACACGGCCGCAATCTGCAGGCGTCGCCAGAAGACCAATGCAGTCAAAGCATTGAAATAAATATAAATATAAATAACATACACAAAAAAACAGCACATCAAAGAGATTTCAATACCTCTCGCAGTTTCATGAAGCTACTCCTGAGCCGAAAGAAATTACATCTATTTTTTGTTCTTTTGTGTTTCATTATTTTCCTTGTAAGTTCTAATAGAAGTAGAAAATTGTGTGTGTTAGAATTCACTCAAATTTATATTTTACAGCGAAAACAGCTTAATTGTCCGAAGCCGGAGGAAAATCAGAATCCGAATTTGGATTTACTGTCAAAGTTACTTGCCTTCTAAACCCAAGATCGCGGGTTCAAACCCGGTCAGGATCGATGGATTTTTTCAGTCATAAAAATCCTAAGTATGACTTCCTTCGGAAGAGAAGTAAAGCTGTGGATCCCAAGTTGCACATTTACGCACAATAAAGAACCTCAAGTCTGAAAGAGAGGCATCTGAGCAAAATTTGTCAGATTTTTCGGCCGTTTCATGCCCTAGTTGAATGGAACGCTGATGACCTGAGATGTTAAAGAGCGTCCGTAGATAAACCAAACCAAACTGTCAAAGTACGTCATTTTTAAATAAATGCTTCATTTATGAATTCATTATTGTACAAATTGTAATTTTATATTTTTCTGTACAGTCTAAAAAGTAGTTCATGGTGTTTTTCCTAAATGTTAATTAATTTGAATAAAATAAATGTTTATATATATATATATATATATATATATATATATATATACATAAGGAACGTGCAGGTGTTTGGTCAAGAGTAGCATGAGGAAGAGAAAAATGGAAATCTCTCGAGAAGCAACTTATGCAGTGAATAAACAGCGCAGTGAGAAATAACGTAGCCAAAGAACAAATCAGAGTGTCTTAAACAGCATACGAAAATTAGCGTGGAGTAGTTTACCACGTTAGAAAAAAGCGAACTTTCCCTACTTGTTAGGAGGACTTTGCCCTTGAAGGGGCACAATCGGCTATCATTATCTTTATCATTTTATATATTTTATGAAAACATTCTACATATCCAAGGAGTTTGTACCGAATCATATATGTAATAACTTAGTTAAATTTCTTAATAATACAGTTTTGTTACAAATAGTTTTTAATTTGTATCTCCTAATTTCAAACTCACATATTACCAGTTCTGACAGAATGAAGTCCGGATTTAAGGTGGTACTGAGCATAAAAAATAATTTCATAATTGTACACCCTAACGTGAACAATTAAACACAACCCAAAATATATTCCTACTATTTTACTTGCATACCGAACGTGTGATCTTTTGGTGGCCGACTTCTGCACTTTAAGTTTATGTTATTCTTCATTCAGTATATTATTACTTTCCATTACTTTGTATTAAAGTTTTAAAACTAACATATCTTTACTTCAAAATAGCTCAGGAATTTTATTAACAATAACGTGTATGAGAAAATTCCATAGATTATGCCCCAAAACCAATAATAAATACTAATACATTGTGCTTTTGTAACAGCATTTTAAATTGGAAATGTCTCAGCAGTAAATTTGTTCTACTTATTAACTCATGTAAATGGAATTTTTAGGACAAATAAGATAACTTTCATTCTACATCTTGAATCTTGTATGTGTTATTTCCGCTTTCGTGGCCTTGAAGAAAAACTGTAATTACAGTGACACAATTTCGTCAGATAAGCTCGCATAAAGTTGAAACTAAAGTCACGTATATTTAATAGCGTAAAGACAGAAATATATCATTTTATTCTGAAAACAGATCAGTAGTAAAGAAATAGCTGTAGATTTACTGTTACAGAGAACAATGCTTAAATAAAAAACAAATGAAAAAATGAACCGATACGACTTGAAAACTGATAGATGATGCTAATAGACCGAAATTGTATATATTTTTATTCAACACCTACAAAAATAATTTTAGACGTGTAAATAATTATTATAAAACAGCATATTGGATATAGTACATTAAATTTACATCGATATGAAATCAGAAGATCAATTACCTAAATGAAACAAATAAGTTAGCGCGTACATTTATTGCAGGAAGCATGTCTCCATTCAAATGAGAACCTTTCTCATCATCGTTGTCACTTCATGTATTAGGAATCATTTCTGTTCCGTCTTAAGTTTTCTATCTTTGACGGGGACGACCTTTTTTCCCCTACATATCGGGTGTAAAAAAAAGATGCTACAAGGTTCGGTGGTAGGTGGATGGGTACCATATGATCATATGTTTTTAATAAACCCATGTCTAGAAACGCTTTGTTTAGCACTAGCTTATCTGAAATGTGGAGGAAGACAGTCAGCATGGATCACAAAAGCTACAAAAGCAATAAAAGAGAAAATTGAAATACTGTAAGTAAACATCATTTTAAACCGTCGGTCCTGGTGGTGTAGTGGTTACCATACTTGCCTCCTAAACCCAAGAACGCGGGTTCGAACCCGGCCAGGACCGATGGATTTTTTCGGGGCGTAAAAATCCTAAGTATGGCTTCCTTCGTAAGGGAAGTAAAGCCGTGGGTCCCGTGTCGTACATTTACGGCACGAAAAAGAACCTCAAGCCTGAATGAGAGGCCTCTGAGCAAAATTTGTCGGCCGTTTCACGCCCTCAGTTGAATGGGACGCTGATGACCTGAGCTGTTAAAGAGCGTCCTTAAATAATTCAATCAAAAAAAAAAAAAAAAAAAGCATTTTAAACCAATAAAGAAGATGCTCAGTGTGGCTGCCACCAACTTCCATACATTTTGTGCATCGCCTGGTTATGTCATGTCGAATTCTTGGAAAGATTCCCGGATGATTCCAGCTGCTACATGAAGTCGTGCCACAAGATGTCTCCACGGAAGTCTCGTATACCAGGATTTGCATGTACTCTCAGAAAAAGTAATCCAATGGTGTCAGGTCAGGTGCGTGAGGGGGTCAAACTACTGGGTCTCCATGATCAATCCACCGGTTGCCAACAGGTTGCATTCAAATGGCCGCCTACCTCATGATCGAAGTGTGCTAGAGCATCATTATGCATGAACTACGTCGCATGACGGATTTACAAAGGCTGTGGGATATGGTGAAGGACTACTATACATCACGTAACAGCTTAAGCAGTTAACAACACTTAACCAATGAATGCGACCTCTTTTGCTTGTCGCGAGGTCTAATGATTTGTTTGCCTCTAGCTTTCGGAGGCTCTAGGGCGTAAACAAGGCGTTTCTGGACATGGATTTATTAACAATATATGACCATATGGTACCATCTACCTACTCCGAGCCTTGTAACATATATTTTTTACACCCAGTATACAGCAAAGCCTGATAAGATGATCTATTTTGCAACATTTTTTGCCTTGTTCCACCAAACGTTTCCTAAAGTCTCTAACTTTTGCATTTAAGGAGAAAATTGCTAGTTATTCACGTATATCTTTGGATTTAATATGATTCAGAACAGAACATCGTTTAACCCTTCTAAGAAATTTCATTTCTGCAGAATGTATCCGGTTCCCCCCCCCCCTCAAATGAAAGTGAGAATTTTACATGAGCAGATGCACGTTGAACTGAATGTGTTCACAACAAGGATTCGTCCAAACGGGTCCAGCGAGCGGTAATTCAGTTTTTAAAGGCAGAAGGTGTTCGTGCAGCCGAAATTCATCGTCGTATTAACAATGTGTATGGGAATGCGTGCATATCTGTCACGCAACATAGTGTTCAGATAATGTGGTGAATTTCGTACAGGACATGTGCGCACTAAGGAAATAACCATCCGAGGAATCTTCTGAAATGAAATCAACAATCTCTTATCTTATTTGTCCTAAAAATTCCGTTCACATGAGTTAATAAGTAGAACAAATTTACTTCTAAGAAAGTTTCAATTTAAAACGCTACATTATGTATGTAATAACTTAGTTAACTTTCTTAATAATACAGTTCTCTTGTTACAAATAGTTTTTAATTTTTATCTATTATTTCAAATTCACATATTACCAGTTCCGACAGAATGAAGTCCGGATTTAAGATGTATTATTAAACTTCTAAATAAATGTGGGTAGGTTAAAAATACTAGAAAAATGAAAAATGAAAGGGATTTTTCAATCTTCAAAAAAGGAAACAGAAGTTATCCTGGAAATTATAAAAGCATAAGCATATTAAACAATGCTTACACTTAAATAGACAGTTTTCCAAAATGAAAGTCAGATTTTTTTTTTTTCTGTAATGATTTGTTGATTGGAATACTGAACATACAAGAATTATGGATGACATATCCACTACGTATAAATCATCTTGTCTACAAGCAAGTGTCCCAGCGCTTCATAAGGTTATGGAATAGACAAACATAGCCCAAAATATATTCCTTCTATTTTACCTTCATACCGAACGTGTGATCTTTTAGTGACCGACTTCTGCTCTTTAATATAAACGTCAATCGCATTGTTTAATAACCTGCTTTTTACATCTTCCTCTTTCTACTTAATAATTTATTCATTGTTATTATATTTTTGTTATTATCAAATGGGTATTTGTTTTTTTTTTTTCCCCTCCGGATTTTACTTGTTTTAACCACTTGCTTTGAATTAATTGAGTTATGTTCAAATTTTTTATTTATTCCACATTAATTTCATATAAAACTGATAATTATTTATTCTTTGATCGCTTAATCGTATTTTATAGTTCTTCTGTATCCAGTATGTCTATATTTTGATTTTCATACTCACGTAACTCCTCTTTCACTACTAATATCCCTTCTTTATAATATGTTATCCATTTTCTTTCGGGTTATTACATTGAGACAGGAGATAAATATTCTTCAAGCTATTGTTCCCAGTAAGATGTCTCACTGGCAAGAGCTGCAGTTGTTAGAACAGACCTAGTGTGGAGCAAGGATGCTGAGAGTGCATGTTGAATGCTAACAGATTATTGAATACAATGACTCCAAATGAACTCTCAGTGAACTTTTTCTTCTGCTACCCTAATGCGGCAAATTTAGCTGAGCATTTAGAAAATAAATGTTTATATGAATAAATTATTTAAGGGAGTTTGATGAAACTGGAAATTGTTATACTGTATTGTATTTTTATAAGCAGTTAAATAATTTCAAGCACTTGTGTAATTTACCTGTTAAACATGATGTGCCAGTTTCTCTGCCATAGTCCATTACATTGTTCTTTAGAAACTCAGAAAAATAATTTTCCCTTTAACTTTAAAAATAACCATATATGAAATTATCCAAGTAGTTAATTTCAAAATTAGCAGCACACCAGCAAAAAAGTTAATAAATATTGTCATTATTAAAGATAATTTCTGTCTTAGATCAAATAAAATTTTATTTACAAACAAGGCCGCTAAAGATATAGAAAATTATCTATATGCATTTAACGTTTCCTAAATTACCAGCACAATATAAAGTACAATTTTATAACAGTAATCTTATAAGGCTGTAAGATGGTATAAATAAATGGATGAGTGTTGCATTATATGTGACTCTATGAACAAAATACACACGAGAGAATAAAAACAAAACGTTTTACAACAAGAATCAACAACTATTAACACAAACTTAAAAACTTGCCACTGCTTTATATCAAAGAGAAAACAATATTAACTTCTTGAGAACTACTTATCAATATTTTTCTGCTTAAGGTTACTGTAACATTAGAACAGTGACTTTGTATGTTTTCAAGTTTATATTGACTCAATTTCATAAGATGAACTGATATGTGGGAATGACAATTTTCTAAAAAGATGCAAAAATTGTGTGAATGTAGCAGGATAACATTTCCAACAGCACCTCTCATAAGCAACATGCTTATTTTCATTATAATTGTAGTTGTAATTGCGATAAATTTAATCAATTGCGCGGATATTACATTCGTCACACCGGGAGTTACCGCTCTGGTTGCAGACTCCCTAGCTGCCTAGAAAGGGGCGACAAAACCATTATGTGTTATATACATTTTATATGTATTTTATGTATTTAATAGTATTGCTTATAAATGTTCAATGCTATAAATTTAAAATTAATAAGAATTGCTTACCCAATGAATAGTTTTTATCACTTTTAATATCTTGTTTAATCAAAAAATGTATGAAAAACAGCTAACTATTTATTTCAATTTTTCATGTTCTAGAGAACTTGTAGGTAAAAAAATACCTATGAAAACATGAAAACATGAAAAATATGAAAACATAATTTGCATTGAATAGTTTCTATGCTGATCATACATGAAGTTATATACTCACATAAATGCCAAGATCATACATAGGAGGAAATATAATACAAAGAACACTAAGGTGAATTTGCGCAGATTGTACAAATTGTTGTTTTAATTATTTAAGAGTAGTGAGTGGTAATAGTAGAGCTGCAGTTTTATAACTACAGAAACTTGACTGACAGACAACACGGACAATGTTTTATACAGATTTTGATTCTTCTCAAACGAACTTCGTATCGAGCGCTTTCAAAGCGACGAGAGGTCAGAGATACAAACAGCTAGACGTTTGGGACGCAGCCCAGCTTCGACTTTGAGAGTTGGCCGGTGAAATTGAATCGCGAGAAGCTAGCAAGCACCTTATTTCTTGCTCCCGGAGATTTTTGTAGTCAACATCAGTAGCCGTAGCAAGCCTGAGAAAGGAGAAGAGAGATAGGGAGGAAAGCTGTTGTTTTGGCTAGAGGAAAAAGATTTACGAGGCCTTGCATCACTGGATGTATGCTTAATTTTCTGGGAGAACACACCACCAAAGCAAACCAACAGAATAAATAGTAGCAAGGGGAGAAAGAACTGCCATTTTATGTGTAGCACAAGGTAGAAAAGGAAGTAACCTCTTTTAAAAAAATAGTCACGTAAGAGTTTGTAAAAACTTAGTTCTCATTTCTCCCGTTACTGGCTCAAGTTACGATTATGCAATAGATGAGTATTCAACCTAAGATCCATGATTGCTTGTCTTTACAAGTATGACGGGGGGAAAGAAACATTGATCGGTTTTCCTCTTTCTCCTGCAACTATCATAGCATTTGCAAACTCGGGAAGAGTTATTTTTTTCGCTTATAACTTAAAAATACATAGACGAATTAAATTTATATACATAGTGTTCCATAATCGCCATACATTTTTTCAAGTTATATCTTCGTGTACTTTCATGACAGTCATGCCATACTGGTTGCATCTTACAGGAGTTTCAGGCATGAACAAAATTAGACGTTATATGAGTATGTTTCTTTCGTATAATAATCTCTTTTAATTTTCAAATAAGCTCCATAACTAATATTAGATCGATACAAAATGATTAATGAAATTAAACTGATCTAGGATAAAGAGTTATATATATATATATATATATATATATATATATATATATTCGTTCCAGAGTGAAAGGTGATATCAGGAATCTGCCCATTTTGTGGAGGGGAGGAGGAATGGGTACACATTCTGACAGAATGCACCTAATGGGAACGCCTGAGAAAAATGCTGTTACCTGAAAGCTTTTTAAGACAACTTGAAGTTCATTGGCATGCTGGGACCTGTTTGCGAACCAAACTAATTGGTTGAATATGGGCATTTTCATAGCCTAAGTGCGCGAAGCTAGAAGTAATTTATTTTCTGGTTAGAACGCAATAATTAGTGTAATTATAAATAATGTAAAATGTTTTTCCATTCATATATCTGTAAATATCGTTCCTCTCATTTTATTGTTTATTATTTATTATTATTAATATTGTTTAATTTATATTTTATTTGTTTCTCTATCTAATTGTGTATCTTACTTAAGCATGTACAGTCTACGACCAATGCATAACATATATATATATATATATATATATATATATATATACATGTCTACTTGCCATAGAAGAAATCTAATAGTTCGAAATATAGCGATTTAAAGTGTGAGTTTCTCTTAGTGTTTTATCCTTTTCTGCCTTTATAATTACTGTTAATTTATATATATATATATATATATATATATATATAATTTTATAACAATAAAAATACACACTACTACTGCTGTTACTACTACTACTATTACTATCACATTGATATAATTTATTTTATAAGATATTTTTTCTCAATGCAACTTTAGGTTACACTCTTTATAAGATATTAGAATAAATAATCAATAATACATTACAACCATAAAAATAATAAAGTTATTTTGTGAAGAATATACATTGATTTCAAATTATTTTCATCCTATTTTTTCTCTTTGTTTTTGTCCAGGGATTTTCATGCTATTTTGCATAGTTTAAGGTACATGTATATTAATTTTCAAGTCATTATTTATATATCATAAATTGCTATATATATAGTTTGGAGGCTCTCACCTCCACCATAAATGAGTGTGGTTTTTCATAGTTAATGCATCATATAAAGGGAATTTTCTATATTTCTTTAATTTGCTTGTGTTTACAAAATGAAACTGATGTAAACTGATATTTAGTAGACTATCAGGTAGTATAGAAATATTTTCCAGTAGTTTGAGAAAGCATATTGATGAACTCAACTGCCTGTCTAAACTAACCGTTGTATTCTGAACCCTTACTATTTGAGCAGTTAACGTTTATGGTTTTGTAAAATGCAATGCATCAAAACATTAATAAAGAACCGCTGTTGGATTCAAATACAAATTGGAACGTAAAATTGTCACTGGCTCATTCAAAGCTACCTTGAACCAAAAATAAAATATTTACTCTCTTTCCTCCAACATTCAAAATTTAATTTCTAAATAGGTGTATGTCTTAAAATGAGCCGATGCACAGGCTATAAAAGAAAAAAATAGCAGATGACAGTCAGATGTGATGCCATCCATGTTCCTTTACTGGAGCCACAAAATTGCATGCAATATTCATAGAGTTGATACTTCACTCTCTATTGCTTGGAGAGAAGGGTCTGGATGAAAGAGGAAGGAGACAGAATGGAAGAACAGGAATGGGAAGGGGGGAATTTATGACCTGAATCCTGACCAGAGAGAAAAAGAGAAAAGGCCCTGCCTGGCAATAATATATAACAATCTGTGATTTGCTCTTTAAGCAGAACGTAAATGAAATATCAGTAAGAACTGATACCCCTAGCGTTATGCATGGAAACAGATGAAACTAGAAATGAGATTGTGTGTGTGTGGGGGGGGGGGGAATTAATACGTAAGATCTAAACCAGGTGGTATACGCGCTTTATGTAAAAATATAGCTGCCATTTCTCTATTTCTGAGTAAACTTTCAGAGCTATGTGCAGGTAACGCATCAATAAGTCTAAGATTAAAAGCATTGCGTATACCACCTGGTTTAAATCTTACGTATTAGTTTTATTTCCACCACACACTCTCATTTCTAGTTTCATCTGTTTCCATGCATAACGTTACCTTCGATATTCAATATTTACTTTTATCACCGTCACTTGTCTTCTTGCCATAGAAGAACTCAAGTAGTTCGAAATATAGCAATTACAAATGTGACTTTATCTTAGTGTTTTATCCTTTTCTACTTTATAACAATTATATATATAATTGTTATATTCAGACTTGTTGGTTTTAGAAACGTGTACTTATATTAATATTTAAACAAGTTCATTGAAAAAAAACTCCCATTTTTTACAGCAGCCTATTTTTCAGCTAAAAGTCTATACTGTATCTCCAGTGTTACTCTTAGGTACATAAACAGGACGGTGAAATAGTCGATTCCGCGAGAACATCTAATTTACCTTCCATCTAGTAAGATTGATGGAAAGCCAGCGGTGTAGCAAGAACTACCGTTAATTTTCCTTTCCATCCACTGTTATTGCACGCGACAGTTAGCTGATAGTTTCATTCCAGAGCTCGAAAGGCATACCGCCAAACGTAGAATCGCTAAGGAAGATTGAAGGTTTAAATTCGGCTAGTATCGACAAAATGGATCCTGTACCAGATACGTTATCTGGTTAAGAAGATGGAAAAGAAAGGAAAAGAAGCGATCTCGGCAAATTCAGAACTTACTTTTCTTTATGTAACAGACACAGAATTGATAAGTAAGAAGAGATAATTCAGTGTTTAAAATTATTCCCTGAAGGTTACAGTTTCAATGCTTCTTTGTCTTGGCATATTCTAGGGACAAACGGGATAGTCACACTTTACACTGCATAGCAATGAAAACCAGTTATGAACAAGGAGCGTGTGGAGATAAAAACTACTGGATTTCATGGTTTTGTCGCCCGTTTCAAGGCAGACAGAGCGGTAACTCCCGGCGAAGTGGATGTAACATCTGCATTATGTCCCTTGTACCTGATAAGTGGGTTCCTATAGATTACAAATAATAATTAATCCATTATACTAATCAAATTTTGCATATGTGCTGTAGGTATTATGCCTTTATTTCAGGATTACTTCAATTTGTGCCTTCCCACCACCCTGAATGTAGCAGAACCTAAAGCTAGCGCAGTCTTATAGGGCAGCAGAAGGCACAAACACAGAATCAACTTTGACAGTCTGCATTGTTGCTGGCATAAAAAAGTAAAATTATCACAAGTAAAGACTCGCGTAAAGCAGATAGAACCCTCCCTTCCTCCTCACTTGTCGATTGATTGACGTCAACCCTACTCGGTATCGATAGTGCGTGCTGTCGGCCGCACTGGCTCTAAACAACGATAATGCTTTCCTTGGTTGTCGCCAAATGTCTTGGCAGATGACCTCGACCTGACAACAGTTTACTTCCCTCTGTTGGTATAATGTAAAGTAGGGATGGCCACGCCGAGCCAATTCCCAGCTATACTACCATCTCAAAGCAGAGTAGCGAAGGATCGCAATATGTTATTGATTGATAGAGTATGGGGTGATTCTTGAGTTCTATCCCCGCTTAAAACTACAGTGATGCGGGTTGCAAACTTCTAGTTTCACTCAGTGGCATTTACCTTTGCAAAACATTACATAGCCAAAGTCTTGAAATTATCGCTAATGTATATGACGTTATGAGAAACAAGGCAAGTAATGAAGATGAAATCTGCTCAAAAGAAAATTCACAAAAGTTTAAGAACGGGTTTTCAAGACAGCTGAGGGGTCAGCGATATCAGGAACATGAAACTCCTGGCAAGAAATGTAATGTCTCCCAAAAATTCACTGCCTTTGATGCATTATTCGGTGCACAATACACAAATTTTCTTTTATGAAAGCTGCGCTAGGCTCAGGAATAATTGGAGACCTAGGTTTCAAGTGGAAAACAACATAACCTTACTTATCGAAAAACAAGATACAAAAACATGAACGTGAGACTTGTCAGTGACAATATATCAGTTATTGATGAATGTGACTGTTGCTCTGTGCGTGTAGCTTGATATCTCGGTGATTTAACATCATCATTATGTCGTGATAGCCGGCAGCGGTTCTGGATAGGTAAGTAGTAACTCGCAACTTAGCTTTGCATTAATGAATTGCACAAGTCCAGTTGCGTACCATTCACTAAAGACAGTATTGGTTTGATAACAGTACCAGGCTGTGTTTCAAAACATTATCTCCACAGAAAAGTAAGTCATATAAAATAAATTAGACGTTAACTACCAAACAATTTCTTCTACAGAAGTAGTATACGGATAAAGACATAGGTAATAGAAATTAGCAAAAGCTAGTAGCCTAATATTGTAGAATGTAGTTTTTAAATTATGTTCATAAAAACTTCATTAATTGTTCGTACTTAAATGTGTACATGAAAAACAAAATTAATCCAAACATTTAATTCAGCTAAATGAACAGCCTCTAAATAACACTTAATGTTGTTGATATTTAATACTAGTGAAATGTTTGCATACTTACATTTTTAACCTGCATTTGTGTTTAGGCGTGAAATATATTACGAGTAACTGAAGAGTGTCGAGAGAGAAAGATAATTTTTAAGTCTCTAGGGGGTGGGGTGTTGGAAGGGAGAATTCTTGTCTAATTACTGCCAATGAGTTTAAATCCGAATAGACAGAGTAGGCTGCGGGTGTTAGAGAGGGAAGGAACGATGTATAGGTCAGAAGGAAGCTTCTCAAAGCAAGAGATTTCTCTGTAAGGTCGTTTGAATTCCAATTTCCCCCACCCCATGCTAGAGGGCACACATATAAGTTTGCTACGTGTGTGTGTGTGTGTTTGAGCGCCTCCTCCCAAACACTTTACCTCGTAAATCCGTTCTCTGTGGCCAACTGGACCATCTCTTCTCCTCTCTCAGGGAACCTCTCTCGCGAAGCAATCACAACTTTTTACCTCTTCCAGATGACCGCGTAGTTGATCGCATTAACTAAATCCGTCCGTACGTCCGTCCTTAGCCAGAAAACGCGAGTGCTTGTGTCCCACGGGGGCTTCTGTCCTGGGCAAGCATTACTACAACTTGCCACCCTCCACCCAACAAGCTAAAGTGCAGTGAAATTCAGCTACAGACTGGGCCTAGGTGAAAAGAACACAAAACGGCAAGAGTTCATCGAGGGTGTCTTTGCATGACTAAGAAAGGAATGCTTTCTATACGTGTTGAAACTTTAAAACAGAAAAATTAAAGTATCACAAGGAATATACGTTTTTTATGATCATTATTTTCCCTCCAGTACTGAAAGATCGAATTATTTTTATACCGCAGAAGAGGTAATTTAACCATCGGCATGCGCGTTATCATGCGCCGATAGTATCGATGATGTACAAACTATATACTATTAAAGCAATTTTGCACGCCGACTATCTAATTCTTTTATCTCTAACAAGAGATAGTTTGCAGAAAGGCATTCACAACCTAGAATGTCATTGCCATAAAAATGTACGGTAGTAAATGTTAGCAAAACCAAAACAATAGCATTTAAAAATAGCTACGCTTATGGCAGAGATGAAAAAATGGCACTACAGTAGACAGAAATACAAAACTTTAAATAGTTTTGTTATTTGGGAATAACCTTTAATATCACCGGGAAATGGAGCAAGTACTTATAAACAGGTAGATGTTTTGTCGCAGAATTCTTCTGGGAAAAGTCCCTTTTCTTCTATTGATTAAAACTATCAAACAAGTGCAATATTTCAGATATATATTCACGAGCCTGCGTCTCCGACCTCGGCACCCTATGTCAGCAGCTGCATTGATCGTATAATCCTTCAATGACGACAGGCGATTCACTGGCATAAATTTCTCGGGGGCTGTCGCTATATTGCTAATATATATAAAATTCGGATAGAATATTTAAATAAAAATATAGTAACAACAACTAGAAGTTGAAAAATAAATAAAACACTGTTCCTTGCTATATTTCAAGAATATCTTGCGGAAAGGAGCAAGTCTGGAGAGAGAAGCTATAGAAAATGAAAACGTTAAATAAAGTATACTATATAAAATAAACAGCATACAAAATAGTGATGAATTAAACAAAAAATCGTACAAATTACTGAAATAGTCACATCGTTTTTTCCAAGATACTCTTTTTTTAATTCATTCAATTCTTTCTCATGGGAGCTTAAGAAATTGTGATCACATATATCGTATTTAATGTACTTTTAATCGTTATGGCGTGTTTTACATATCCCTTAATGGGGATGTTATTGAGGAATATGCTATTACAACCTTAAGCACATGACGTAAAAAATACGCATACAATTTATTAAACCACATTGATTCATGTCAGCCTTCATTAGAGGAAGGGTGAAGCATAACAGGTAAAACAAAAGCTACGCACTATGAATTTGTTTCGTAATCCTTATTTATCAGCGGAATAGCGTGAAGCATTCTGCTCTTTTACTCAAATTTGTTTGCAACTTTTCTATAACGATATTTTGTTCACAATACAAATCACAGTCAATGAAATAAAAATCGAAAGTAAAAATGATTCCGCATACAACAAAAGATTCGTGCTTGCGTTGTCACGAGTACATCAAAGAATGATACTAATTTCATGCTATCACTAGAACCTTAGGGAACAATATGTTTAACTCCCAAGTCTGCGTAAATACTGGACAAGCTCAGCTCTCGCCTGGAATCTTTTTTTTGTATGTTATAGTCTTTTAGCAAGTTTTAAGCCTCTTTTTGGCGTCTTAACGTTATAAATTCTTGACACAATATAACGTATCGGTTCTAGTATCGTGTGAAGGTGAGACAATGCTAGCGATAGCGTGTAGTTTGGAATAAATCGGTAGGCTTGAGGAGGATATTTCGGTACTTCGATCTCGCTCAAGGGTGTTTGTGTCTATACAAATGGGAGCTCCTTCGAGAGGAAAATACTAGTCGGCCAGGGTCCAGGGGCGGTGAAGCACGAACTAGACAAAATTCTGAAGCAGTGTTTGTTGCATGCCTCCGTTATAATTTTAAATATTTTGCAATAGATTATTTTATAATTAATAACGTTAACTTTACGTATACATTCATGTATAATTCTAGAATGATAAGGTTTTTTTTTTAATATGATAACTCTATTGCATGACTCAATGCTAGCAGGAAAGAATTTGAAGATGATGAAAAAGCTAAGTATACCAAAAGGTGAACATGAAAGACAAACTTTATATCTTTTTAGTGACCATGTCACACGAAGGGTAGTTATTCTTTGTGCTTTAGTAGCGTCAGGACGCTAGGTTGTCGCCTCTTATTACATAATTTAGTTTAAGCGATCCAATCCTTCCTGTATATTTTGAACTTTTAAAGCATTGCTTGTAGCTTGGACTTACATGTGTGAACCCCGTGGGAGTCTATAAACCACATGGAGATGATTTTGCACGGAAGTATATAAGGAGGCAGTTCGCCTCATTTGGTATCAATCTCTCATTCACTCGATCACTTCTTCAGGACACTTAGACAAAACTTCGAGCACTTCGACGCGCCTTATCTGCGATATAATCTGTTTACTGTTTCGCATTGTGTATTTGGCCTGCGGGCGCAGGAACCACGTGATCGGTGTTAAGAATTGAATTGCTGATTCGCTTAGGAAAATCAATATTTTTAGTCCTGCGTGAGTAGCGGAAAGTTCACGTAGCAAAATTAGAGGCCCGTTGACCCAAACGCGAGGACAGGCTCAGTTCTAAGATCGAAGTTAGATTCTAATTACCATCTTCGGTGCAAAGTAATGCTATGAGGATAGGATGTAGGTCAAGATCACTAAACCGAACCCCTTTATTTTCAGAAATGCCTGCTAATTAAACAATATTACTATCAATAAACGGTATAGTGTATAATGTTTCATCGTGTAATTATTGTAATAAAAATTATCCTCTCCCAGTGATGTTAAGAGGGGCCGAATAAAACAGCGATAATTACCCTGAGATTCTGTTGTCATGAAGCGTAGATAACAGGTCAGGCAATCAATAACAGCATCAAACTGCTTTAAAATTGGCCCACAAAGTGTAGGGCCGATATGTAAAAACTCTCCAAATTAGTGCCCAACGATGGGCTGCCATGCTCAAAGCGCTTCAGTCTCTAACATAGTTCCCAAATATAACATCTCGACGCCGACGGAAACCCAGTCCCTCCAAGGAGTTTGAGCACTTCAGAAGGCCCCTTCCGTAACAGATGCCGGGGTAGAAACCTTTCCAAAGCCCAAGTCACCATAACCCGCACAGTCCCACCTCGTCCTGGCATAGAACCAATGAATTTAAATTATCTGAAATGAAAGAGCAAGTAATTCTTAGATAGAAAAGATTGCCTAAGTGACCAAAGGAAACCATGATAAAAATCAAGGTCAGGATAGCCAGCCCCCAAGGATTTGAGCTCCAGTCCTCCCCAAGTGTTGTCACCTGATGCACCCCGTCCGGTTTGCTCGTATATTCTCATGGTACAATTACGTATTTCGTAGTCAAGTGCTGTTTGCTTGGTTGCCTCTTCAATATCTCAAGTGTGTTAGAAGAGTAATCAGTAGATTAATTTTATCCAAATGAACTTTTCTTTCTTGAGGATTATCCCAAAAGCTTCCCTTTTAAGGTAGACAGGAACAGTGACGGATGGAGTAAGAAATAATATAGATTAAAGGAAGAGCATGAGAAGATGGAGAAGTAAATTTCTTCATTGTGTTTGGAGAACGTTTAACATATCCAATCTCAGGATGTCTGAAGCTACCTGAACATATGAACTTGAAACATCTGTACAGGGAGCAAAGATATGACAGTTCTGCTGGGGCTCCAAACTCCTGAGGAAGCAGATGATAGATTTCGCGATATTTCTTCGCTCTTCATTTACGTAGTTTAAAGATCTACAGATTTTGCCATTTCGAGATGGGGTGGAGATTACTTTATCCTGCGTTGTGTCAGAAAACAGGACACATACATGGAAGGCGTTTGCCATCCCTGGGGAGCGACACGCCCCCGTCTGTCTGCTAGACTCGACACACCGATTGCTTTCACAAGACACGAGTGACACCCTCCAGTCCCACAAGAGCCTCCTAGCCTTTCCATCTCTCTAGAAAACATTCACTATACAATTCGTTTCCATCAAGACGTTGTGTGCAGGACAGGCTGAGGGGAAAGTAAAGGAAAAGATAAAAAATAAAATAAAATAGAAAAAGCAAGCAAGAGAGAGTGAAGAGAGATAGAAAATACGAAAAATCTTGCAGAAAATAAATGACCATCCTGTTATACGCCTAGACTCCCTACCCTTTCCCATCGTCGTCGTATTCGTCGTCGCCTACGCCAGAGGAGAGCCGTGACGTCGCGCCGCGCATATGAAATTCAATTCACTGCGATTTCTTTTCAACTGGTGGAAGGAGAGAGGGGAGGAAAAAAAGAAAGGAAAAATGACCTGCCAACAAGAACTCCGTGGCATTCATTCCTTTACTTGCAGCAGTAGAGAGCCTGCTTTTCTGCTGCAGTCAAAAGAATCATATTAACCGTTAGAAAATACGTAAACGTTTGTCTAAATAGTCTCTAGAGTACAACATTATAACAAAGTAATATAGCATTTGCTTTTAGATAGTTGAAAATGCACTTTAAGAGTGCACAACAAGCTTCCACATAAATATATATGTTTATTCATTAGCACATGCTATTGAAACAAAGTATGACAAAAATAAATTATAAAATGATTTTCTATTATAACGCTATCTCAACAAATGCCCCACGAGGACGTGCATATAGAATATATAGAACTTACGCACCCCATACTGAATGTCCATTTACACCGAGTGTTCAAATTTAATCGAACTATAAATGACGTCACTTTTGCGTAGTGGGTTTTCATTAGTATAATTAGTTGTTCTAGCTAATGTAGTTTTTAGATTTCGGTGTGGAGGGCGAGTGTGCGTCTTGGAGAGGGAGAGAGAGAAATAGTTCGTCACGCAGGAACTGCGTAAGCTAAACAAATTCCTCGTGTATTAGAATAACTTTAAAAATGGACAGAAAATACAAATTATGGCTTTATTAATTAATAAAATGAAATAAATTAGGGCATTACCGTGTGATATTAGGAGAACAAAATTATAATTCTCGCCATCTATAAGTATCACAAAAGAGAAACCACATTCACTTGCTAATTACATTTCACAGATGTTCTCGAACCAGGAAGACAATTAGGAACTTCCACTGAGAGCTATTGCTGACGTAGAAATTTGTGCAATATTAATTAATGCAGCTGTTAGCGAGCCAATGATTTTCAAGTTTTTGGAGTCATAAAGAATAATAGGCGCGTTAGAGTTGCTTCTTTGAACAGCGTTTGGCTTGGGAGAGAGCTGTGTATGTACGGGCCGATTTGCCCGTATCACGGCAATTTCAGACACTTGGATGGAGAGAGAGAGGCTCCTAGCGTTACACGCATTCAGACGCATATTTCGTTTCGACTTTCTGCATAAAATTCGAGTGTACGTCCTCGATCCTTCTGGGTTTCGAGATCAATATAGATTGTGATAATTGTTGTAAAGTAACCGCACGTTATAATAAATCTAACAATTACTACTCTATCTTTGTGCTCTTCCCCGAAAAAAAAATATTTATCAATCCTTGAGAAGGAACTTGTGAGATATTAATATAGCAATCATCGCTTCAATGACTCCCAGCTTCTGCCTTGGCAAGATAATATCGCAGCCTCCAGATCAACATTACGACCGATACAACGGAGCAGCGATCTAACGCACGATCTCGCATTACAGGTACAGGTACCTCTGTGATGTTAGTACTAAGTCTGTTTCTTCTTTTATCTCTTCCCTTCCTCCCTCCTCCCTCCTCTATAATAGCGATTGGAAGAAATTGGAATCTTGGTGTTGCGTAGAGACATTTGTGATGGATTTTGTGGTTTTCTCTTTGAATTTCTCTCGTGTCCCTAATTTCATTCCACCAACACTCCGCACTTTCCGCTGCCGTTTCACCTCTACAGTTCATTTCCTTTCATCTTAAAGGCTGACCACCACTTCAGCAAAGACTACTTCGGCATTTGTCGGCTATAGTGAATACTTTCATTTGTCTGTGTGAAATTCTAAGCTTCGCATTACGAGCTTGCGGACTGTCTCTAAACTTGGAGAGTAACAGTTGACATTTCGACAGGTGACAGGCAATTGTTTTACAATGCAATAACTGGACAAGTTTCTGTTTCGTAAAGTATAGCAAATTTACAAAATTGCCACGACATTCTTGTTATATTTCGTTTCCTAACTGATAAAAGGTGACAATTTGCCAGAAACATTTTGACATATTTTTCCATGAAACATAAAATTCGCATGCTATAGTGACAAACTGGCATATTTGTGCGATATGATCATTTTAGCCTTCAATAGATATACAAGAAAGCTTGTAAGATAATAAATATACATTTTTTTTTCGAATTGTACATTAGGAAGAAGTGATTACTATGTTATCATCAGTGCTCCCGTAGCTTATCTGACATTTATTTTGTACCTGAGTTAGCGTTGTCAACCATGGCTAACTTACCGTTTGTGTACTTTGTTTAGATTTATTATAAAATACGCGGTAAAGTTGAGGAATCGTTCTTTTAACATCTTTTAACATAGATTAATACAGATAATGATGTTCTAACAATAGTAGTTTCATTAGTTAATAACTATTATCAGGCAGATTTAACTTACATTATAATATAATTTATTATGAGCATTATAATATCAACGCAAATTAAGTAATAGCAAAGAGCTACAAGGCTAGTGCTTCACAGTCATTTGTTGACAATTTGTAATTATCAGCTTTATGAAACAACAAATTGTTTACCAGGCATATGTAACATTTTTAAATTATATAAAACAATTATTGTGACTATATACCGACAACTTTGTTAAACTTGTTAACTTTTATGAAACAGGACCCTGATTTCGATACCCAAATACCGCAATTAATTTTCCAGCTGACGCGGGTCTGCTAAAAATGACTGGCAGTAAGTCTGCCGACGAGAGCCAGGTGAGTTTTGTGTAGGGTTCGTTTCTTTTTAGATGTTCTACCGCAAAAAACCCGAACATTCCTCGTTCCAATCCATGTCTTTATCCTTTCGTACTAATACCGCGACAAAGAAGCAAGATATGATCATTTTAATATTAAAAAAGTAGGCTACAAAGTGTAGCATTAAAATAATATTTATAATGAGTTTTGCGTAATAAAATATAAATAGGAAAGCTCAAAAACACTAAAATGTTTTCATAAATTGGCGGCAGCAGAGAAGCTTTTGTCCTGCATGGGCTTTAAAATGTGCACAAAAATAACGAAAAAAAATTATGAAAAAAGAATTTAAAAGACAAACAGCACAGAAAATTAAGATAAATTAAAATATAACTCAGTTACTAAAGTATACTGTCTATGTAGATTAGAAAAAAAAGTGTATATAATATCAATAATATTTTAACTAATGCTGCCAAAAACGAAAAGTAACTGTACAAAAAGTTAACCATAAGCTGATATTGGTTTTATAAATGCAACAAATTTTACAGACAAAAAGGTACAATAAAGATCTTCTCTAAGAATGAAGTACACTTTCTGATTATAGACATGTTGAATAGTGGAAAGAATACTGCGCATATATTGGCCTCAAACATATACAAGAATCTTAAATTATTGAAATATGAAATTTATTAATATGCCAAGAACAAATATAAAAAATACAAATACAAACTACCAGGGGGCCTCCACCTATTTGACCCAGGCCATTTTGGGTATGTCCCCTCACAATTACAAAACATTTAAACAATAATTGGTTTTATACTATCATCTTTACCTAACCTCTAACATAAATAAACAAAGACAATATTTCCACCTTGATTGCATCAGACCCCAGTCCCCGGTTCATCAGCAGTAGCCTACTGGAATTCCAGGGAACCAGGCTCCAACCCAATCCAAGGTCCTAAATAAAACAAATGGTCCATTACTCTACCAATATTTTTGTTTTGTTAGCTAGCTATAGCCTGTACAAACTACTAAATCCTTTATTTCTCAAATGCATACTAAATACTACATTTGTTCACTTTCCAGTCCCGAGTTCAATAATTTAACCAAATTTAATAAAAATTAAATCCACTACCAACCATAATCATCTTTATCTAAATTCTAATATAATGATTTACTTCCCTTCTTAGTACACCATCCCATTTATTTTTAACTTTGCTCAGGAACTCTCGTTTTGTCCTTACTAAAGATGTTCATTAAGGCTATTTTTCAATCTAATTCAAACTAGTTCTTGTTCATAAACTCTTTCCTCCAAAGTCCCATCCCTTTGCACTTAAGATATACGATTGAAAGTATATGGAATTTATTGCCGACTGATAGATTAGATGTAGGCGGCCCTCTTGGAAGGAAATAAAACACAGGTAACGAACAATATTGGTGTATTGTGTATGAGCAAAAGCTACACATAACTGCTTAGACAGAGTTGCAAAACCTTCACAGGACTGGTCTCCCAGGCATTCCACGGTGTTTAGTAACCTTCGAAGAGTCTCCAAATGCATCGGTTCGTTGTCAGCGATGGGAAGGCATTTGTCCACCTCGCCACTGTTCGTTGGGCAGGGTACGCCAACCAGTGCGTCCCGTAGTTCTATGTGGTATTCTCGTGCATTCCTGCCGCGGAGAAATTGCCTATATTTTCACACACTCACGTGACCTTCATCCTGACCCTGTCGCTAACAAACTGAACTTCGAGGCATGCTGAGACACACGACTCTGCTCATATATACCATCTTGTGGCTTCATTCGCAGGTGCATTACATACACCTTTAATCGTATATCTTAACGAAACAAAACAGTTGCCGTGACTTATGACTTATCCTTCGTAGTGACAAGGAATTTTTAAAAAAATAGATCTAGTGAGAAATATGCAAGAAACTGCAAAATCATACAAATGTGAATCTGGAACATAGAAGGCGTTGGTTAGGGAAAGGGGTCTGTATTTTCAGATATCAGAATATGGTAATCCTATACTGCATTGTATATAACTTTCTGGAGGAAGTTTTACTTCCTAAATAAATAAAAATAATTAAAGTAGAAGAAAAATAATTGCATTTTTTCTTTCGCTTATTATAATTTGTTTTTCCTATTCTTATAAATAACTCATTCAAAATACCAATAAGATTTTACCAACAAACCAATGTGCTTTGTGATTGCTAAAAAATTAATTTTGTAAGTATAAATATTTAATTTTATTTGTTAATATTAGCTCTGTAATCAGTCGTATGTAGCTGGTTTTATTTTATATTATCATTTGTATGAAGTAGGAAGATTTTCCATATTGTTTGTATTTTTAAGGAGGAATATTTATCAAATATTTTTACAGTTTAAATATTTCTAGCTGTGCGATGCAAGGAAATATTGATGAAAGCATTCGTAATAATGAACGTGCCTACTTCATTTCACAGCACAAGAAAGAGAGACGCTGGCAGCAAACGAGAGAGAAATGCGCGGCTGATGGAAAGACCCCATAAAGAGAGAATGGCATGATGGGATTAATTTTTAGCCCCTTGTGATCCGAGGCGTCCATGAAGGATCCTTTTTTATTCTCTTCTTCTTGATCCAACGCTGTCGTGAACTTCAGATATTGCCAAAGGCAAGCGAGAAGAATTGAACCAGTTAAAATTTAGTATGGCCGACGCGGAATGCATTGCAATAGCTGTCGTTCAGCACTGAAGAATGGTCCGCGAGGAAGCAAAGGGGGCAGAGGAGGATGAGCAGTAGAAAGGTTGTATGTAGTAAAGTGGGACAAGAAAAAGGAGTAGGGGGAAAGAAGCGCCGCGGATCCAAATTGTAAAGGCGAAGGAAGAGGATTAAATTCGTGAGGCCATGAAACATGAAAAGTTCTATAAATTGGAAAAAAGGTGAGGGCGAGTGCGTATGTCGCATGCTGTAGTTCTGCATCTACTTCCCTCTCCCCGTGGACATGATCTTCACGATAAAACCAACTACAGCCTTTCTCACACGGTCTAAGCCGGTTGGCGGTCTCTGGAGTTGCCACATTTTCTGCGGCAACTGCAGTACTTAGGGAGAAAAATACTTAACTATTAAAAATAGATTTAGAGAGAAAGTGCTACCAAATGAAACAAAATGTGATGCCCAACAAATAATATCATAGCAATATGATTATATAATTTAACACCTAACCCAAGTTAACTGCCTGTTGATTGCACACTACTGAAGTCAAGATGTCTGCTAGTTTACTATGGCAGTACAACATGAAATTCCGTCTGTATATCTCTAGATCAGTCAGTTGTATAGAGTGTCATCCCCCCCCCCCAAGCAGGGCACAAAGCGGTCAATCATGAACAGCCATCGAGATTTCTAAGCACTAAAACCGGAATGAAGTTACGTTGGTATTGTACTGTAGAAAAGAGAGGGGTCATGAGCTACCTGTCACTTATCAGTTCTTGTTTACCTATTTGAGGTAGCTCGTAGTTGTGTTTGAGTGTACTCAACTTGATTTTCAGTGCTTAAGAACTCCAAAGTCTATTCATGACTAAAGCCCTGGCTTATGGCATTTTCCCCCCTTTATGACTGATCAGAGTATTTTTAACTGTACGGAACTATTACATATTATGGAAATTTTTCATTTTTTGTCTTTTTTTTTTTTTTCTCCCTCTGTCTATTTCTGCAATTGCAGTTTTAATGCTTTACTGCCGGAAATAGGAGTTTTTTCCCTCCCCGTTTTATAAAGAAAATGAACTACGGCCAACAATGCTCGTTCCTAGAAAGTAACGGTTAGGTAGATCGCTTGTAGTAATGTCTTTATCGTTGTAGGCGAGGGGAATTATTTACTTGTGAGCTGCCAATCTCAGTTTACATTAATGACTTGAAAAATAATACTGCAGTTACAGCGCGACGGTTCCGTTTACAAAGACTTCAACAACAACAATGACGTGACGAGGAAAATATTTTACATGCCGCTCCATCTAGATTATTTAAAAAAAAAAATTAAAAAATGTTGAGGAAAAAAGATATTTCTATAGTAAATTTCTATAGTAAATGTCATGAGTATTCTGTAACTTTTCTTGCCATATAAAAATTTTAAAGTCGTTATTTAAATTGTTATCCTTTTGTTTAAAAAAAAAAGGATTTACTTACAGACGTAGTTAATAATTTAAAATAATTATTATTTTGCAAATTTAATAATCGTTGCGTTTAAATTGAATTTTAGTTACCAGTAATAGTGTGTAATAATTTTAATTGACACATTATATATTTAAATGTCTTTTTCTACATTTTTTAACTTCCAGTCTCCAATCATGACTAAGGGGAGCATTTCTATGGCTTAAAAATGTTATAAATGCATTTATGACGTGATACATGTTTATACATGATCCAAATTATGGCCTAATTTAATATATTTATTCTACTTGTAATACTAATTGCTTATTCACAGTCACACGCCACACATATAGTATAATTCGTTTTAGTTTGCCTAACAGTATATAAATATTCCAACATTTCACTCTTAACCGTTTTCTCACTTTAAGTTAATGAGAAAATACCTAAATACTCTTTTTATGCACTGAAGAAAAGCTACTTGCTGACAGAGAAAGCCTTGCGTTTTATAGAATAAAGGACACGTACCGTCATATAGTAGAGCTGATGCACTCGACCCATGTCACGTGAAATCTGTATTACCTGCTGTGATGAGAATGACTTCTTGAACCAGTGCCGTGTAAATTAAACTTCAATTCGCATCCTAGTGAATTATTTGGATTCCAATTATCTTGAAAATGTATAAACTAAAAATGGCCTAAAAACACTTTCACTTTTACTTGTTACTAAGGACTTACTTTTCTCACTCATTCAGAAAACTAAAAATATCTTAGAAGTGATGCCTGCTGCAGAAAAAGATATTGTATCTCTCTCATTTGAACAGCTTTTTCTTTTCGAGTGCAAAGCTACCGTGTGGCAGCTCTATTAGTCAAAATCGCATTTAATATGAAAAATCCCCCAAATATTAACAAAATATTATTTTGTCACAGAACTAAACACAAAAAGAACTAAATTTTCATCAGAAAGTTTGTTTGAAATGTGGCCTTAGAAAAAATATGACATGTCATTGTAATCTGTTCTTAATCGTGACAACCAAGTTGCTCGTACTTGAAGAATTTGGGTGTGTGTATTTTGCTATAAAAACAGATAATATATTTTATAAATTACGCCGCATAAAGCTTAAAGACCATTAAAGAGTTTTTATTAAGAGTTACTCTAAACGACATTATTAAAAAGTCAAATAGTTTGGTATAATTGAACGTCATATACCATCTACACCAAGATATTCAAGGTCCTATGAGTTTTTAAATACTTTTATGAAGTGATTGTATGCTCCATTATTCCCTTTCACAAGTTATTTTTTTTTTTTTTTTTTTTTTGCAGAAATACCGAAAAAGAAATGTTCTCTGTGAGTCAACTTGACGTATCTTTATTCAAAAAGGTGAAGATTTTTTGATACTTTATAAGAATACTTGCTACATATTGAAATACACATAGAAACACAGAAATACCAGTAAGCGCTACATAAATGAAAATACCACACGCTTTAGCGATGAGAATGCGAAGAAAAAACTATCCTGTATGTAAGTATTGCTATTTGTATCATTTGGGGAAAAGCTATATCTGGACTCCCAAATATTAAAGGAGTTAATCAGTTTCCGAAGCCACCAATTTTAAATATAACAGTAAATAGTATTTTACATTTGAATACCTTCAATAGCACATATAACAGTCCTAAAATAATAATATACAGGTAAATCGAAATATAACAACACTGCGTTTTCAACCAGGAGCCTACCTTCCACTCAGGTTGACACGCACCAACCGATCTTAGGCCATACTATGATTATAACAAAGTGATATATTTTATTTTATTATTCTGTGATATACTGAAAATATTTTGAACATAAAATTTCAATTGGATTGATAGGAACAAACTGAAAGAAAAAAAAAGACACTAAAACAAATCGTTATTCATTTGAGCAAATTATAAATATAACAAGCCGCTTTCTTATCCTCTAAACGACAGTATCTTACCTCAATAGAGGATTGCTGCACCTTGTACCTCTCCCTGTCTTTTCACTATACGTTTAAGTACACTAAGCATAATCCCAGTGCTCGAGACAAGCATTATTGAGAAGACAAAATATGATCAAAGTTGTGTTTTCAAACAGATTTGTTAATTGCCAAATAAAGTAAATAGTTAGGTAAATGTAAGATTTACATTAAGATAATATTTTTGCTCACACTATGTGATTGCACATACCAGTGACAATTCGTATATTCTCTTTGCAAAGTAACGACAGATACCTAACTAATACGATTAGTATGCTAATAATTATAAAAATATCTATGCATATGTTTATTCAGTTTAGCTGTCGAGTTTGAATTTATTGTATTGAACACATAAAAATCTTGAACTTCTCAAAAGTAAACGTTCTAAAAGTTGTAGCTTATGTTTTGAAAAACTCAGAACACGGTTCTGCGAAGTGTTTAGATGTTATTCCTGACTGAGTAACATGGACATGTAGCCATTCCGATAGCTAGAGTATTTAGTTCCCAAGACCACCCTCCCGTGATGGCAGTGGTATTTGCGAGGAATAAACTCAACATTTTTTAGGTTTTCCTGCCGGTAACCGTTTCCACGGTTTCAATTTTTCCTTCCCTCCTGTTCATCTTATTTATTCTATCATTTCGCTTAAAAACATCTAGCTGGTGACCACAGGAGCAATCGTGTGATAGGGCAGAGCAGCATAGAGGTTTCCCAACCGCCTTTCTCACCTAGCCTTGAGTCACTGGTGAACATATGCCCGGATTCTAAACTACAAGCTTTCAGAGGGTGGGATAATTGTCGCGGAGCGGTGGTACTAGTGTTCGGCTATAGGAACTAGTGGGATGGGAAAGCGTGTCGCCGGATGATCTTAGCCGGTTAGCAAGACACTGTAGGGCTCCTTTATCTTATCCCAGTCCACAATGAGTGTTGATGCAATAGAACTCAGCATACGCAGCATTCGGGGCAGAATGGAACAGAACGGTAGAGTAGGACATAATGTAGTTTTACCCTTTTGGTCCCATTCAACTTGATTGATAGTATTTTAACGCTAGCACCGCATTCGTGGTTCAAGTTTGATTCCCGGATATATAAGACCTCTCATTATGTCCATGACCTGAATGGTGGATTAAGATTTAGAATTACGTTAGATTTAATTAAATTAAGATCTCTCCTGGCGTTTCATTCTAAACATGATGTAACCCCACCCGTGGATGTCTCATCCATACATCTCCGCCAATACCAGGCAGGGCAGAATTCCATTAAGCAAAATATACATGGTACAATGAGATCAGTGATGCTTTCCACCGCGGCGCGGTATTTTTCCTATGAGCGAGCGCCCACTCTTTTGCCGCGCCGTGGAGAGGGCTTACTTTTTTACCTTGCTGACTGTCGCAGTCGTAGCTCAGCTGTTCGTTGTGTTATTCGTTTTTTTAATTCGACAGTATACATAAAGTGTATTACTCCTCGTGAAAAGGATATAAAAGGTTTCGTTTTATCCACAATAAAGAAGTTTTTAATAAGGCTGCTATATACAAGGAAGTATTTTGCAGCGGGTATACAAAATCTTGTGGACCATTGAAAGCACTGCCTAAACAATTAGGATGACTTTTAAGCTTAGCTTAGCTTAGCTTAAGCTTAACTAGTGTGTATTTTGTTAGAAAGTGGTTAAGTAATAATACCATACATTCTATTTATATAAATCTGCTTATGCTTTATCTAAACACCTTTATTGCTTTTAACCAGTACTTCACCTGTTCGGCATTGACTAGCAAAATTCTAAAATATCTGCGGCCATTCTATTAAATAGTTTTAAAAACATATATTTAATCATTTTCATTAACTCTTTGTGTAGAAGGAAAGGTTTCCTGTTTCGGCCTTGTATTTCGTGACGTTTTTTTTAGGTCTTCCTACATCTGTAATGGAATACTGGCTCTTAGTTTTCCACCTATGTGGAAAAATATGTTAATATTTTAATGTAGTCAAAATATATTTTGTGTAGCTTTATTTTTATTTGGTTCATTCTAGTACATCCTTTTACTGCTCTAAGATACAGGTATCCATTTCTGCTGTTTGCATATTATTTAGTAATTTGTATGTGGTTCGTGTTTCGGAGCCATATAATAATGCTGGAACAGCCATTGTTTTGCAAACTTTAAAATGTGATTCTCTTTCAGTTTTCTTGTGAGTGTGTTTATAAGTTTTTCACAAATACAGTGAGATTATTTGAGCTACGGACCGCCTGAGTGCAGCTGCCTATTGGGGAAGTGCAGTCTATTCCACTTCTCTTATTTCACATTATTCATTCCGTTAGTTCTGCTACAGGGTTGAAAGTGCCAAGACGAGGTGTGCTGGTGTGGCGTGACAGTGGTTAGCGCTTTTTCAATAGTGTTTCACTAATACGACACCGCCGGCTCGGGCTTGCCCTTTGGAAAGTTTTCTGCGCCTATGTCTGGCATGAACTCCTTGAGGGTGGGGGGGGGGGGGTATCGCCGGTCTAAGAAGTTCTATTTGAAAACGATTGTGCCTCGCTGCCCTTGATTCATGGTCACCCGGTGTCTCCTCCACCTCTTCCTCCCGGAGAGGCCGCTACTGGAGGGCATAGACCTAACAATTCAATCCAAAGTTTGGGCATTTCGGTTATATTACAGAGTGAATATTACAAAATATAAACATATCGTTACAACTGACTCATAGCCATATAAAGTGTAGGTGTAGCACCTAAATTTACATAAAATGCGATTATTGATACATTTAAAAACGTTTTTTCATATCCATAGGAAGCAAATAATCGTGCAAACCTTCCTGGATCTCTACACAATGATCTCTTCTTAGTTTGCAGATTTCAAACCTTCAACACACTGTAAAAAAAAGTGATTCTGAGATATTCCCAAATATATCGCACTGAAGCTGTCAAATTTGAATAACTAACCATGTCGTTAGATTGAACAGAACGAAACAGTTCCCAATTATATTTCCATGCCGTTCATTACACTGGTTACACGTTAGTTTTTTCATACAAATCATAAAAATGTGGATTAAATGGAATTTATTAATTGCTACCTAGAAATGAAGTTGCAGCTTTATGAAATGTTCTGAAAAGTATTTCACAAATTGTTTCAGTAAACCTAATTTCACTAGCAGTGGTGGCAATAATACGTATAAGGGATCGATTAAAGGCTAACGCCTTTTTTCATCCGCTGTTCCCTTTCCCAGTGTCCTGACCTGGCTGCGCTATTTCATTCACGTAGGTAACAAGGATATTTAGTGAAGCCAGCCAGCTAGTAATGGCTCAATAATTATGAAATCTCCACAGACAGGCCACTCATGGCTTTCATACTACAGTTTTCGAACCAAAAATGTCACATTTTTATGTCTCCTTTGAAATAGCAGAGTGGGTCGCAGGAATGGAAAGATCGACGTTTCCGGTATGAAGCAGAAAGCCTTTAAGACTTTTCTGAAATAAATCTACGAACAACCTGCACTCTTTGGGATTATAGTTTATGTCATAAAAATTTAAGACAGCAAGGATGTCAGAGTTTCCATCTCACGATACCTGTGTCATGAAAAATACCTACGCCGAGTCAAAATAAGTGTTCTTAATGAAAACTGTTATATTCTTCCTTTGATTTACTAATATATGTTACCTATATAAAAAAACAAATTTTGATCATATCGACATTTCTATGAAATACAGCCTCAGGTGGCCGAGGTCGTTAAGGCGCGGACTCGTGAGCGGGAGGTCTGGGATTCGATTCCCGGCAGGATCGCCCTCCCTGACTGTGATTTTTTTCAGGTTTTTCCTCAGTCCGCATACATGGCAAATGCCTGGGAGGAAACCTAAACTTAGGCCTGGAATGTTTCCTTCCTTTAAAAAAAAATATCCTTTCCCAATATATCATTTCATCTCATGCGTCTTCAGTGTCCACAGCCGGTGATGCCTCAGTAGTAAAAACGGGCGTTAAATACCATTTCAAAAAAGTACTATGAAATAACGCAATATTCTATACTTTCCGAATTGCTGACACACTTCACTTTAACACGACAATGAACAAGATGAAGTTGTGTGGAGAGATTGGAGACAGATAAGGTAATTCAACAATAAATATCAGGCGTCTGACCCGCACACATTTAACGGTGCTAAAAGCACGGATATGGCAATAGTAGGCATTACTCTCTACTGAAGGAAACATTTCTTTCATATTTTAAATAGTAAAATTGAAATCATTAACTGTCCTGTCTTGCAAATGTTTTTTAGCAAATCTTAATTACAGAGAAATAGTAATGGTTTACAATATTACGAAAAATATTAAAATCATAAAATTTAGAATTGTGAAAAATTCTGACATGAAAACGGAAATTATTTTTATTATTGGCATGAAATTCTGATTCATAAATATTCATTTTTTTTTCAAAACAACAAAATCATACATACCGGTGTTATCTTTAAAAATTACGACCCCATTAATAGGATGGAAATCTGGACATCGCGCTGAAACATTTTCATGAAGAAGCAGCAGGCTGTTATTTGTTAATAACAATTTTTTCTTAGTTACAAAATCAGTCCATCAGATATAAAGTAAACACAGACACCCAAAAATAAGTCAGGATGAACTAAATGGCATTAAGACCACGACATTTTCCTTTCAGCACGGTTGCCACTTGTTTCCGAGTCTCACGTTGCATTAAATTTCCCTTGGTTACAGGCATGCACATTATATTTTATATTTAAGTAATTTCCCTGTGTTTTTTCTATCAAAACCAATAATAATTTATAAATTTTACTAATTTCCTAGTGCTAATACTTTAGACTTTTATCGTACATAGTTTCTAGAGATAAAACTTTTGATCTGGTCCGGTCCGGTTTGTATTATTCTTTTTGTACTTACTTCCTTTTAAATGTAATTGCCTTCCATTAAGCTTTGTTACATTGGGGTTACATTATGTTAGCAAACAAGTTCTCCCATGGGATTTCCTTTTACTTTAGTGTCGTCCCTCGGTCTTTTTGTTTTAAATTATATAGATATACTTCGAAAGTACCTTTTCCTCTATCGAAACAACAGTTTAGCATACACTTTAATGTAATTTTACTTAAGCACAATATATAAGTATAGATAGTCGAACTTAAAGTAAATGTAGACAATTATATTTTAGTAAGAAAGGTTATCGCTCAATGAAAATTCTCTATTTAAAAAATTAATCTATTAAATTAATTAAAAAATCTTACTGGAACAAACAGCTTTTAACATTGTCGCTTAAAATAATAAAAAACACGATTGTTAACAGGTGTTTGAGTGTTTTTAAACTTAGTGAACAGAGGAAGAGAAATGTATTAAGCTAGAAGATCAAATAGTTTTATTAGCAGAAATAGAAACAGAAAGAACAGAACAGAAAAGAATATTCTAATTATACTGGCAGAGTTAAGAACACTTGACAGAGACATATTGTAAAATTTCATGCTGAACTTCAACAGGATAAAAGTTGGGTTTTCTACAAATGAGAAATTTACTCATTAAGAAATTGTTTTTCATTAATAACTGTTCTTAAGTGTTGGATAACCTTAATAGTAATAACCAGAAAATATTTAATTTTTTTGATTTTTTGCTGCTCTATGTGCATTTTTCCCTAATACTATTAGTCCCAGCTTCCAAAAATTTTGAAAACAGTTTTCAAACGCATTATAGTATTATAATTTTTTGGAACCATTGCGTATAGTGTCATTATTTGTGCAAATTTGAAACCACTTTAACATTTTTTCAGAACTTTCATGTATTCATAAGTTAAAAGCTTTCACCAACCATTTAGTTCAGTGTGTTTTGCATATGAAAAACAATTTATATCCTACATAGTTTTTTTAAGAAAAATGCACCTAAAATTGAAAATATGTGTTATGGCAAATAACAATAGAAAATTAAGTGTGTGTGTGTGTGTGTGTGTGTCATAGCATGGCGGTCATATTTAAATTACCCCTTAAATCAATTAAATACCTTAAACATACAAAAACTGTACATGAGCGTAATCTGCAAACTATGTATATTCATATTATGCAAAAAATAAAAAATATATTTTAGTGCCCTTAAGGGCATAAGGTCTTCTGTTCCACTCAACCAATCTTAAACAAATGCCTGTGTTGATAAAATGCATATGTACAGAGGGCGTCAAAAAAAGTATACACACTTAAAGCAAAGAAAAAAATGTGTTAACATAACAAAATTGAATTCACACAAACAGAAAATTATGAGCACTAATCATCTTAGACTTTTACAGTTACAACAGTTGCTCAAAATGCCCATCATCGGCGTCGATACACTTCTGAGTACGTTGAAATGCTGATTGAGCAATGTTTGCGAAAGTGTTCTCAGCGATTGCAGCACATGCCGTTATGATTTCTTCCTGAAGTGCTGCCAGTGTAGCTCGTTTTCTACGGTATACAACATCCTTAAGAGTCCCCCACAGGTAGAAGTCCAACGAAGTTAGATCCGGAAAAAGCGGCGGGAACTTAATCGGACCTCGTCGTCCTATTCAGTGCCTTCGATACTTCAGAATTGCTTTACGCTGTTCAAATGATAATCTTGGATCCATTATTTAGTAGCAATGCTAGCATAACGTAATGTGAGTCACATCTGTTTACAGAACATCATACGATAAGCTTGGCTTCATTTGTTCATTGTTGATTTACCTGTCACGTAGCAACGCTATCATAATGTATGTGAGTCACATCTGTTTACAGACATCATACTACACATTACCGTTGTTTTTCGGTTCAACTTTGAAATATATTAAATAAATATTTACTGTGAAAGTGTGTATACGTTTTTGGCAACCTCTATATTTACAGGTTAATAACCAATTAAACTGCTGAGTCTTCTACAATCGAATGTAACCAGCAAGTAAGTGTCATATAAAAATACCTAGATATGCATACACTAATTTAAAGGGAAATTTTAAGTTAGTCTAGTAAATGTTGGAATTTTATTAAATCAATAACACTCTAAGTAAAACACAACTATAAGTCAAAAATATACAGGTAAAGTTAATGTTATTAAGAAAAAAAATATTATTTAGAATTAGAGAAGTGTTTATAAAGACTTAAAGGGTATAATAAAAATACGTTTTGTCCCCTTGAGGGTGTTACCGCGCTAAACACGAGTGTAAACATGTTTTATTGCTTTATTGCATTACATCCTTTTGAAAACTGGATCTCCATTTGTTTGAATAGCTAGTTTCTCATTTTATCACTAAATGCAATTGAAATCATACCTTTGGGTACTGAAGACGTTGTCGCGCTGATTTATGATGGACACAGCCTCCGTTACGCCGCTACAAACATAGGCTTCCTTATACCACGGGACAAGAGACTGAGACTATTCCGAGAAATGCAGAGTTATTCCAGAAGACTTGAATCTGACAGAAAAAAAAAGACTTCGTCCAGAGTTGATCGCTTTCTCCTCTCCAGGTTCTAACAAACCGTCATACAACAGCGGTTGAAGCTCGAAATCGTTTACACGTATGAGGTGTTAATAAGGGCGAGAGGAATGTTCGATGACTCCTTGGGGAGTCACAATGACCTGCTACGTCGCCACTTCTGGCCAGAGAGCAGAATCGCCCGACTGCAGTTCGCTCGTCACCACGCCCAATGAACCACCCAGGAATGGAGCTTTGTGTTGCTCTCGGATGAATCCAGGTTACCCTGAAATCTCCAGATGGTAGGGAAAGAGTCTGGAGACGATCTGTAGAGCAATTCGCAGAGTGCACATTTTTAATAGTGTTTAACGCCCGTTTTCACTACTGAGACACCACAGGCAGTGGACACTGATGATACATGAGATGAAATGATATATTGGGGAAGGATTTTTTTAAAGAAGGAAACGTTCCAGGCCTAAGTTTAGAGTACCTCCCCAGCATTTGTAATTTTGGGGACTGAGGAAAACCTGGAAAAAACCTCTATCAGAAGGGCCGGTCCTGAGATTCGAACCCCAGACCTCCCTCACGAGTACGCGCCTTAACGTCCTTGGCCACCCGTGGCGGTCGGAGGTTCCGAGATGGTGTGGAATAAAATCTCTATGGCGGCCCGAACTGATTTAGTGAGCAAAAGCCTCAACGCTATATCAACGAGGTTCTCGCCTATCATTGTAGTGCTCTATGCTTCATTTGTTGGAGATGAATTCATATTAATGCAGGACAATGCTCGTCCACACACAGAGCATATCTTATCGCGGTATTTTGATGGCATGGAGATTGTTCCAGCTAACAGCCCCGGTCTAAATCGTATCGAACGTCTCTGGGATAGATTGCATAGACGCATCCGAGGTCGCAATCCCGTTCAGGACACCTTCCAGAAATTCTGGGTAGCACTCCAAGAGGATAGTATCGATCAAAGAGACACCAGAACTCTAATTGAAACTATGCTCGAGAAAATGACGACCATAATTAAGGCTAGAGGGGCATGCCGTTGTTTTGTTATTTTAGGGTGAACTAAGTTGCTTCTTAGTGAAGTTTAGTGGACAAATATTCAGCATTAAAGAAGTAAACAATTGACTAAACGTTTATATCTTTCGTTTATGTAGGTCATTGCCTTAAAATTGATAAAAAAAAGTGCAAATTTATAAGTTACAAATTCAATAAAGTGTAATTTTTTAAACGAGGACTTCAGAACAATATTATTTCTGGAAATACTTCGAATTTTACCATTAAACTTCATTTTTGGTAACTGTTGTAAGTGATTATTTTAAATCGGTGAGTGTATACACATATTGATGAGAGATTAGATTAATGAATGAAAATAAATCGTTAAATGCCGGAGATCTATAGTTTTATAAGGTAGTTTTATTTATATGTATAACAACCTTGGAGTGTCTCACTATTTTCATATTATTTTTACTAATTTCTGTTGTTCACCGCCGTTGGTTAGTAGACGAAATAAAATACTATGACAGAAAGGCTAGAAAGCCCAATAAAAATCATTTGAAACTTCAGTGGCGGATTGATGTTAACATTTCAATAATATAATTTGTGTACGACACGGTAAGCGTTTTTTCATGTTTTCTAACGTAACATAATAGACCGTGATAACCAGAACTGCATGAGTTGAATCGAGTATTGTGTACGCTGAAAACTACATCACATTGTAGTCAACCTGTTTACCTACGCGAGATGTATGGGGAAGCTTCAAACAGACCACTGTCCATCCATTTCCCGAAGTGCCTCAGTGGTAATTGATTCCTTTGTGTCTATGACGCACGGGAAGACATCCGCATTGGCGCCCGTTTCTCCCTCTCACTCTGCGTGTGTGTGTCCAGCGACAAACAGAACGCTCACTCTAATGGAGTTCTTAACAAGAAGAGAAGAATCTCATTTCTCTCCTAGATGTCTCTTTTCTTTTCCAGGAATAAGACAAGAGTGTTTTAGGCGTACCGGTCCAACGCACAATTGTTGCGGATATAAGCAGCGGAAAAGTGATGAACAAAGAATGTTAAGAGGACTGTTAAATAGATAATTATCATAATTTTTACAAGCATAATTTCCAGCACTAAAAATCTCACATCGAGTGTTTCATAGCAGACGTACGTTGATAGCGGTTAAAAGCAAAGCAGATGTCTAGCAATGAGAGCTACCGAAGTTCGAATCCTACCCATGGATGAATTATTTTTATTTTTTGCAAGTAAATATAATGTTTAGTACTAACAGATATAACTTTTAATTGCAAATAGTTATTTAATTTTAAGGAATTTATACTCACACAAACAAAATAAAGTATTTTTCAAAATAAAGTATGAAATGTATAACTATTTTAAGTGAAATAATGGCAATTTTTATGTTTCTTTCTGGTTTTTTTTTTTTTTCACCTTCTCTATTTAGAATATTTATTTACGTGACAATAATTGTGAAAACGAAGATGAATAATTTACAATTTTGTGTTCGAACATAAACTTTAAAATTAAAATATATGATGTCCCATAAAAACATATTATTGATGTGTATTAAACATTAATTTTACTTACAAAAATTAAAAAAATAAAATATTCAAACATAACGAGAATTTGAACCGAGGTATGTAGGTATGTATGTAGGTATTTTTTATTGCTAGACATTTGCTTTTGTGTACTTGAACAAGAGCTAAGGGCGGTTCACATATATTGTGAACCCAACTTGAGCGATTGCTTCCGAAGTTTTGATATACAAAACACGAAAAAGAACGACGCATGCTGGTTTTCGGCCTCCTTAAGTATATCACATATACGCAGAAGTTAATAAGATTGTAAACAACAATGTAACTTTTAGTAAGTTCCTTGTAATGAATTGAAACATAGATAGGAAGAAACTAAAGAAAAAAAAATATTTTCTGAAGAGCATTGCTATCATTGTAATCATCATAATCATAATCATTCCTTAATATTATTGTAAAACGTTTCATTTTATATTGCAAAAAACTACACATGGATGTTTACGTAATTAAATTGCAATGTTGACAGACTTTCAGGAAATGAGATATGAAACCAATTTCCATTGGGTATCTTACTATAAACATCCAGAAAGACTAAAATAAATAGAAGATCGCTGAAATATCTATCTCTGAAGTTGGTAGGAATGAAAGTACAGATATACATATTTGTTCCCATAACCTATAGCTGCTTTATTAACTATAAAAGATAGGTGTAAGTGTATCATAGCTTTGATTTTATTCGGGTTCATAACAAAACTGACATTTATTGCTGATTTTACAGAACACGTAAAGCATTTATCATAAGTAATTGATTGAGTGAACACAACAATATTCTTAAGCAAATCTCAGATTTGTTAAAATCGTTCCGTTTATATTTAGTCCGCGTGTCTCTTTCTAATTAAGCTCGTGAAATAGTTCTTCAAACGCCAATATAGGTATTTCTTTTTGAACAGTGCTTAACAACCGTCTTCACTGCTGTGGTATGTCACTGACGACTACGCCTAGGATATTTTCATCCCAACTTCAAATAAGATGATTTTACTCAATCTGATTAAAATGGTGTGCTTTTCTTTCGTCACTGTCATTTTTTATTTTTATTTATCCGTCATTTATTATAATTTTATATTTTATTACCTTGTCATCCATTTGGAACAGCCGTCTCAAAGACGGGTTTTTCATATCCTTGAATTATTGCTTGCAGAGTATGCTGTACTGTGGGTTAGGAGGATAAATTATATACCGAAAGAAACTTGCGTAGAAAGTTGCAGATAAAATCGAGAATTTAGAATGCTATTTTTAAATTTTGATTTTCAGATACATCCTCATTCCTAATGGTCCGACATCCCTAATTTTCATAATGTTTTTTATTTTATTTAAAAAGTATATACCGAGATTTGTTGCGAAAAACAAATATTGGTGTTAATAGAGCGATTTTTAAATTATGAGTTTAAGGTAAACTCTTAATGACCCGATTTCTTGATTTTCAGAAAGTAGTTTTCTTATTTTATTTAAACGGTATGTACCGACCGAGTTTCGCTGCGAAAAAACACGTATTGTTGCCGCTAAAGCGATTTTAAATGTTGGGTTTCATTCTGATTTCCCTTATTTTCGAACATTCTTTTTATTAATTTATTTCAATGGCATATAAGGAGTTTAGTTCAGAAAAAAATTTAAATTACGGCTGCTAGAGCCATTTTAAATTTCCGCTTTAGGCTAGCTTCCCACCCACAATGATCCAATTTTGCCGGTTAACGAACTCGATGAATCGCTTAATAATTTATGGCTATATGCCGAGTTTGGTTGAGAAAAAACAAAATTTGCGACTCCTAGAGCATAACAAACACACATATGTATGTATGTATGTATGTATGTATGTATGTATGTATGTATGTATGTATGTATGTATGTATGTATGTATGTATGTATGTATGTATGTATGTATGTATGTATGTATGTATGTATGTATGTATGTATGTATGTATGTATGTATGTATGTATGTATGTATGTATGTATGTATGTATGTATGTATGTATGTATGTATGTATGTATGTATGTATGTATGTATGTATGTATGTATGTATGTATGTATGTATGTATGTATGTATGTATGTATGTATGTATGTATGTATGTATGTATGTATGTATGTATGTATGTATGTATGTATGTATGTATGTATGTATGTATGTATGTATGTATGTATGTATGTATGTATGTATGTATGTATGTATGTATGTATGTATGTATGTATGTATGTATGTATGTATGTATGTATGTATGTATGTATGTATGTATGTATGTATGTATGTATGTATGTATGTATGTATGTATGTATGTATGTATGTATGTATGTATGTATGTATGTATGTATGTATGTATGTATGTATGTATGTATGTATGTATGTATGTATGTATGTATGTATGTATGTATGTATGTATGTATGTATGTATGTATGTATGTATGTATGTATGTATGTATGTATGTATGTATGTATGTATGTATGTATGTATGTATGTATGTATGTATGTATGTATGTATGTATGTATGTATGTATGTATGTATGTATGTATGTATGTATGTGGCGGAAAAAATTTGTAAGTGCGGGTTTAACCCGAATTTTACATATTTTAACCTATGTATGTACGTATGTATGTATATATGTATGTGCGTACATACATTTATATATACATTGTCTTTTCGATGTCTAGTAGGTAGAATCGATGGAGATTTGAAGGAAGTTTTCAAAAATCTTTTCATGGGCACAACTGCAGTAGCTACCACAATTCCTCGGAATTCGCTAAAACAAAAGAGGCAATTCTATAATTTTATAAAATAATAATGCAATGACAGTACCAGTTTTGATGTAGGGATCGGAGAACTGGGACATCAATAGAAAAAATAAGAGGAAAACAGAAATGGCAGAAACCAAATTCATGAGAAATGTGGTCATTTGTGCCCTAAAAACCACATAAAAATGAAAATATAAGCAAATCACTTAAAAAAGTCTCACATAAATAACAAAATAGAACAAAAACCAAAATTGAAGTAGTATATTTTCCGAATGGCATAAGAGAAATTAGCTAAACAAATATTACATTATTACCGGAAAGCAAAACACCCATATTCCTCTGGAAAGATAATTTTTGGAAAAAAAGTAGTAAATTTGATCTTTATTGTTTTATATTCTAACCAAAAGGGGGTCAAATATTTTCGCAAAGAAAATTAATAATAAAAATAATACATATTAAAATCTCACAGTTAAATGAGTGTGCATTGCAAATAAACGTGTACTCTCTTAGAAAAGTACGCATTAACAAGATTTTTGTTTTGATTTACTCAGAGTAGACAGTAAAAATGTATGAATGAATTAATTAGCACAATTAACATTACAATTTAATATATATACAAATAATACCCTCAAATTACATTGCACTTAATCCTCAAAATCAAAATTCCCTCAGCATCAACCTAAACACTTGTTTCCTGCCTCCTTAACCACCAGGTTGTATGGCTGTAAGAAACCCCTTATTCTTTATTTATCTTCTTTTTCTTTCTTTCTTTCTTTCTTTCTTTTTTTTTTTTTCTTTCTATTTCGATCTCACTTCTCTTTAATTTTTTCCAGGAACTCTCCCATTTTCAGGATGCTTTCGATACCCTTATTTCTTAACATCTTTATTATCACTATATCCTCCTGTAAATTATCGCATTTATTATCCCAAACATCAGTAAAAATCTACGTAAAAGTCAACTTTTAGAGCATATATCAAAGTCTATTGCTTACACAGAAGTATTAATCAAACCCCGAAGTAAGTATTTAGTTTGTTATGTAACACTTTGGAATATTACTATAAAAGAACAAGATCGCAAGTGAAGATAAACCGAAAGGCAAAAGATAAGTATTTTCAATACTTTGCTACAGAGAACTAGAACAAGAAACGGATGTCTTCATTTTCTGAGAGAAAAGAAAAGTTTTTATTTTAAGCTTTCCGGGAGCACTCAGATGTTTTGTACTTCTTTGATACGCCTTTTCTTATTTTTCTTTCGTTTCTTGTTTTCTGTTACTTTTTCTCTATTCCCTGACCTCTCATGTGCACGAAGCCGCTCGTTATCTAATTGGACGGTCAGCCAGGAAATTGAGAGTGGGAAGAGTGGGGGGGGGGTAATTTTATCGTGGGGAGCTCGGGATTCGCGTGGTTGTGCAGCTAGCTGTTATTTCAACTGCAACTGAGTAGAAATTGTAAGAAACGTTGCCCTCTAACATGAAGTGAAAGAAAGCTCTGGAACGGAGTAATGCACAGACAAATCTGCAACAAAAGAACCGGTCCCTCCATAGGCGGATTTTCCTCTGCTGCTATGAGGTCTTCGTACAGAGTTACACTTCTAGTCAACGGACTGTTAATATGATGTGTTGACAGCATGCACTCTCAGTGCTAACCGGGCAAGCAGATAGTACATCGCACATTTCTCTAACAAGCACAATTTAATTCTGGATATATACTTGAAATGCTTAAAATCAGATCACGTTAATTATGGTGGAAGGACAAAATCGATCATGTATTAGTTGTTAAGAGTCTCACGTCTCAGCGTCTGCCAAGTGAACGTTTTCTTTTAAACTAATTTTGAAGTATCTGTTTTTTACATGTTTGAAAATTTTCTCGTCTGAGGCATCACATGGACGTTGGTAATAAAAGAGTCTCGAAGTTAGACAAAATGCCTTTTCCACCTGGGTGGATATATTTAAAAAGTCAGATAAATGAACATGTTTCCATGCATTTGGAGCAGGTAGGATCAGTTTTAATTTTGTCCTTTTGACCTATTTTGGCTTCTGTTTAAAACTGTTTAAAAAGGTTAAAACTTTTTTTTTTCCTGTTTTGGATCGTTACATTTTTCTGCAACTATTTATGCATTTAAAAAGCACATAAAAGATTTAAATATATCAAAGTGAAAAAAATTACAAAAATTAAATGACATGTTCACCTCACAAAAATATATATTTAGAATCTTGTTATATTTCTTTTCCAGTAGTCAAAATTTTCCTCCTCAACTCATTCGCTTAAGCTCTTTAAATAGCAGACCCTTCATTAGTGAAAAGAATGCACGGTTACTTCGGGCACATGAATACAAGGAAATAGAGAGGATGAGGGATGAGGGAAGTTGCAGTTTTGAGCTCCTGGCGAATGATCTTGCATCGATCTGCGCGAGACAATTCTATGAAATTTGTAGTGGGAGTATTTCTTAGTTCATAAATGTAACAAATAATTGCAAGCGAGAAATATGAGAGGGTTACAGATGTGTAATAAACCGTCCTTGTAATGTGTTCAGTAGGGAAGTAAGAGATACTAACCTGATTCCCCTATAAATGCATAAACAGAAAATGAACTGGACTAGAAACCACTGCGCATCCTTTGCTGATTCGTCAGGACTATTCAAAACTATTTTACTTTGTTTTAATCAACACATCCATGATGTCCTGAAAGGTGAATGTTCTGCTGTAACTGGTATGAGACCTTCCAAAATAGCTTGTCTTAAATATGCTCCAGTCACTTCAGTGGAAGTAGAACGTTCTTTTTCCAGATGAAAAGTGTTCACTCTGCAAGAGGCTGACTATGACAGTTGATACCTTGAAAAAAAATATCTTGTTGTAAATACGTTTTAATTAATAATGAGTGATATTGCTCTCTGTTTTCGCCTTTAATAAATGCCTATTTTAATTATTTTACTGCCTATTTTCAGTATTTTAAGTGCCTTTTTGCCTGCCTATTTTAACCAAAATGAATGCCGGAACTTCCCGCCTCTGGTGATAACAAAAAATTAAAATATATTTTTGTGGTGGAGAGAGTATGGTTGCCAAATGAGGGATAATTTACCAGTTTTTATTCTCGGCCGCAAAAATTACATCTGAAAGTCAATAATTTAATAGAAGGAAATGTTTACATCGAACAGGAAAATTTTGGGCGTGAACCATGAGACATTTTTCACACAATAAGCGTTTTTATTGACTACTGAAATTTTTCTGTGCAAGCCGGGAATAATTGCGTCATAAAACTGTTTTGAATGTGGTATATTCTGTTTTTCTAACCAGTTGTAGGTGTCATTTGATTTAATTTGCTTTTAATATGCCAGCACACGATCTTACAGAAGATGTAATATTGTTGTAGATCTACTTTTCCACGGAAGAAGAACAGAGAAGAAACTGTGTTTTAATAAGGCATGGCTTCAAGAAGATATTTACAAAGAATGAATTACTGAATACAAGGATCCAAACTACGAGGATAATTTGAAAAGTTCCTAGAAATTATCTTAGCTTCATACCTTTATTATTAAAAAGTTTATGATTCCCACTAACATTATGCTGATTTTTTGAATCAAGACAAAATATACACGAGAAAATGCCGTGTTTATCACAGTAAAAATCGTCTTGCATCAAAACAATGCTTGCAGTCATGCTATTGCACTGGCCAGAAAAATCAATGAATTGGGATACAATCTGCTAACACATCTGCCTTGACTTTACCCCCATTGAACTCTCTCCTTCCATGGAAGCGAGATTGCCTAAACTTCAGCATAGTACAGGTGACTCTTAACGTTGCACACGGTTCACACAAGTACAAGTTACCAATCGACTCGCTCTCTTTCGGTACCATTGTTGTGACCAGATTGTATGGAATTCGGTTCTAGCCTCTCTCTGCCGTCATGTGCAATGCTAGCGTCAACCACACGCTGATATCTTGTATACAAAAGAATCGTTTCTTCGCTCTAAAGAATTGAGGAAGAGGAAGAGAAATTAGCTACAAAACATTCCATGCTATAAAACACAACCATAGTTACAACTGAACTGATTGTTGAAGCAAACTTAACAGTCTTCTTTGTGCAGATAATTAATAACACCTAAGGTCCATCTTGGAAAAACAAAAATGAAAGCAATAGTTGAAAATATTCTTGGTCCGCTATAGTTGAATTATAGTAAATAAAGTATGTTAAAATCTTTTATACCCCTTTTCAATCAGTAACCAATAAAGGATATAGCAACACTTTCCTTTTAGTAGTGAGATTATTTTTATCCAAAACGGGTGTGAACGATTAATTGCTTGCTTTTTATGAATTAAATTAATCACCATTAAGTGTTCTAGTTGTATAGAAAAATTAAACGGTTATTATAAATAGCCACATGCTACTTAGTCATCAGCAAATATAGTATGTCCAAAATATTGGTCTTTGTTTAAATATAACTTCGCAGCTCGTCTCAGCAACCACCACTCCTAATAATTAAGAATATATATATATATATATATATATATATATATATATATATATATATATATATATATATTGTAGGTGTTAGCATATACAGATTAGAGAATAATTCTTCATTTTCTCTCTGGATCTCTTGTTTTGAATAGCTGAACAGGATAACATTTAGTTTTATTTTGTCAATTAGTATTTACCCAAGCAAAATGAATAGACAAATATGAAAAAAGTGCATTATCGAAATAAAAGAATTCGATAACTGTTCTCGAACCAATAACATTATTTGTAAAGCATCTTGTGGGTTGATGCCGCAGCAATATCTGCCCCACCTAGATGAGCTCCTCCCTCCCTGATTCCTCCCCCAAACTGTTTCTTGCAGAGAGCAGGAAAGCACGATTTGCTGGAGAAATAATGACTGGACCCTGCAGCCAACCGCGTCCTGTTCTGGCGAGGATGAGAAATTAATAATTCAGTAATTACTTTGCCCTGTGACCGCAAAGTGGATGGTCTAACAAACGGAATGATGGTCGTTCCTCAATGTCACTTGCAATGTTCTCTTTAAGGGGTTTTGCTACGGACGCTACAGTGTTCATACTCAGAAGAATGCCAGAACTGCGTTTGAACCTTGTCATTAACTTGTAACGAATAAGTCTGCAATAAATAGTTACAATTTCACAACATAAATTATAAATGTGTAAATTTATAAACATTTACTTAAACGTTTATTTTTTTCTTCACTTCTCTGTAGTTTCAATGCATCTAACAAAAATATTGTTATATTTCCACGAATCAAAATATTCAAAAGTATGAAGATTTTGTGATGGATATTAAATTAATATAAAATACTACTTTTTATTTTATTGTGGTACTTTTGGGAGGAAAATTTTAACCATTAAATAATGACAAATGGCTTGCAATTTACGTTCATTTTTATATCATTCTCTGAACCCTCCAAGATTCTGAGAAATGTTTCATGGATACCATTATCATCTTTTATAGGTTATGTTTCGATTCCAGCATCATCGTTTCTTATAATATAGTATCTGTTTTAGTAGCATTTTTATTCATTCTTTAAGGTTTGTCTGTCAGATGACTTCTGCATTTTTAATGTGTCCTAAATGGTTTCGACTCCTATTACTTCTGTTTATACTCTTGTTTCTTCATTTTCTTCCTGTATCCAGGCTACCAACCAAAGGTTATAGGTGTCTCTTTTGTTGTTTTTATATTCTGTGTTTGTTTTATCGTTCCATAAATATTCTGCATTTCACTACTTAAGCCAAATATGAAGTCTCATATCGGGTAAATGTCTTTCTTGTTCCATAATTTTAACTGTTATACTCCTTTAGATCTAATTTAGTGTTTTCCTTGCTTTCCTTGACAATATTTGAATCGTGATATGTTTTAATTAATTTTAAAATATTCCTTTACACGTAGTTTGTCCTATGTGTAGAAGAACGCAAAGGATATTTCGGTACTTCATCCTTGTTCAGGACCAGCTGGTGTATCCCGTCTTCAAGGAGTTCGAGCCCCTCATATCAAAGGGCAAGCCACTAGCCCATCTCGCCTGGCAATTTCGAACTCTGTGACACAACTAACGGAATGAAATGATGTGAAATGAAAGTGCAAAAGTATCGTGGTGAGGTTACGATTCATCACATTATTAGCCTAAGCCAGCGGTGGGCAACGCCGGGCCAAACTAGAGGCTTGCTACCCTCATCGCTTGTGGCGGAATGCAACCCAGTGTCGTCAAAACATAACACAATAGATCGATAACGCCCTGGAATCCTTCGCTGTTGTACTTTGCGGGCTTGGTGTAGCAGGAAATGTGGCCAATTCCAAGGGATTTCAAACCGGTACCTCACTAATGGAGTCCCAAACGTTACCGCCTGCTCGGTGTCCTGTGTAATTGTTATTATCTCTTGGTCATCAATATATAATGTCTTAAATAATTTGAACTATTAAATTGAATTCCTTTATTGGTTTCCTCGGATTATTTCATTTTAACCTTAATGTATAATTAAATAAAAGCTCAAAAGCTCATTTAAAATATATGACGATAGTGAGGGATATTCACTGCACAATATTGAATACAGTTTCGAATAATCCTGTTTCTGCTAATATTTGATTGTTTATTTGAATCATTCAGGTAGAAGAAAAACTGTCAACTCTCATTTACAAAATATTTAGTGGTTGCAGAATGTAGGCTTTTAAGAGTCAGAACATACAAATCAGTTATAGAGCCTTGGTTCAAAAGGAAGGAATTCCAGACCTTACAGCCGGGAAGATTTATCTTCTTCTTGTTTGAGGATTATTAATGAAAATATACTTTAGGTGCTACAAAATAATCGCAGCATTGACGATTTGTAAGCTTACAGAGTAAACCGCTAAGAAGAAGTCTTTAAACATCAAGAAATCGCATAGGTTTCACTAAAATATACATAGATATGTATAACCAACATTAAAGCAGATTTGAAGGAACAGAAAAACAGTTGTAATAATTATAGCCTGGAAAGCAGAGGAAGTTCGTTATCGACAGGTGTTGTGCATATTTATACTTGATGCTCTTCGATGATAAAACCTGCAGAAACAGACATTACAGAAAGGACAAATATTAAAAATCTCAGACTTCTGAACGCCCATTTTCGGTGCAAATATGATTCATATGGTCATCGCGAATCGTGTATAGGTTAATATGTCCGAGTACTGTGGGTTGCTTTATATCCTTCCAAAATATTGAGAATCATCAATAGACAGCAGAATTTAAAAAGAAAAGTCAAGAGTACGAATATGCATTTTAGATTTTGCCTTTAAAGAACATTTTACATCTAAAAGAAAGTATTTCAGGTCATTACTCAAAACTGTGATTATAAAAATATTCTGTTTTCGTTTTAAAAGCGTATTGAATTTTTTAAAAATTTGGCGTTTTCTCAAAAACATGTAATTTAACTTCAATTGAATTTAGCATATTTTTAAAAACGTATATTAATTGCATAAAATTATATTATAATCCTTACAGAAACGTTTGGGACTGGTAAACAACAACCTTGTTACGCTTACTGAGGAGTTATCGAAACCAAATACCTATGAAAGTGTAAATTAGCAAAGAGAAAACAGCTTCGATTAAAACAGTATCTCTGCTGTGACGAAATAGACTTCAAATCTTCAAAACAATATTATTAAAATCGCCTTCTTGGTTTAGGGTTAGCGTTGCTGCATACTGGCCAAGAACTCCGGGGTTCGATCTCCGGAAATATTCTAAATTAGGGAGGTCTGAAGCGGCACGCACTCAGCCTCGTGAGGAAATGAGAAGCAATCTTAGCGGTAGCGAACTCTGATCAAAACGCCGCGCGATGGCGACTGGCGGGATGTGGTTTGCTAATCACATGTCCTCCTGCAACCTGCACTCTATCAGCGATTTTGCAAGACGGAGATACAGGGTGCAGCAGTCGCTGCGGTGTTCCAAAAGCCTATAGTAGCTAAAATGGCCGTGAGGGAAACAATGTTATTAAGCGCGGTTCTTAATTTTTATAGACTGTCTAACAGTAATTTATTTTGAACGCTACATTATCCAAAAGATATCCAGAATACAGTTTTAAAAAAAAAAAGTATATACCGTTGTGGAGAAGGCATAGTGTTGTATTTTGAAAGAGAAACATCTAAAATTTATAAGAATTTCAATAAATAAAAAACAGTTTATTAACTGTGTGTATAACACATATAAATTTAAAGTTTAAACTGTCGTAACTTTTTAAATAGACAAAATATATTTAAAATAATTTGTCGGTATTTATTTTTGAAATAAAAATCTTAGAATATAGTTTTCAATTTGTTTTATTACTGAGATTACTGTTGTTTATTACGATTGTACTGTAAGAGGCAAGATCATATCGCTGTTTCAAATCCACTCCATTAATGAGATAAAATTGGTTTCCTAATACCGTAACATCACAATTTCTTTTCCCACTCACTCAACGAATTAATCAACCATGATCTCTTTCTTTCTTTCTTTCTTTCTTTCTTTCTTTCTTTCTTCCTTCCTTCCTTCCTTCCTTCCTTTCTTTCTTTCTTCTCTCTCTCTCTCTCTCTCTTTCTCTCTCTCTCTCTTTCTCTCTCTCTCTTTCTTTCTTTCTTTCCCTGCCTGTCTCGTTTTGCTACATCTGAACTCTTTAGCAGTTTTAAAAACCATTAAATGCTAGATTACTATTATACATAATTTTTCTGCATTTTCAAAAAATAGACCTGAGTTACGCTAACATCAAAATATCTTTAACATATTGGTAATCGTTTTATAAATTTGAGATTTATTATTAGAATTTCTTTATCTAAAAACTACCATTTTATATTCTGAAAACGAAGAAAATTGCGGAAAAAATTAATTCAGAATTGTGGTTTAAGGGGAAAAAAACTTACCCGAAATAGCGTCTTGTAAAGTAATGTTCTTAGCAAATAGTAACATTAAAGCTATACTCGCCCGCTTTCCAACCTAGCGAACCCTCTTTTCACTACGAATCCCCGCTGGTTACCACCCGAGGGGGAGTTGGAAACAGTGTATTACATTCCTCAGTAAAGAAAATAATAATAATTTCCATCAACATCGTATAGAACAGAGAGCTGGACATACTCACTCCATCTAGAAACAATATACGTCTATACTTCTAAAATGTATAATTTAAAAGCATTTATTCCTTATAAACATGTATGTAAAACAAACTATTTATCTACCGAACAGGGGTTGCTAAGACAAATGCTGAGATCGAATGTTCCGTTCTCCATTTCATCTCTTTTCATTCTGTTGGTTCTGTAACGGGGTTGCCAAGCGAAGTAGGTTGTGTTGTGTGTCAGTGGCTTGCGCTTTGTAAATGTTTCTGTGCCGGTGTCTGGATGAAAGTGGTACTTCTGAGGGCCTCAAAATCCTTAGAGAGAGAGGCTTTCCGGCTTTGCGGTGTTCTGTCTGTAAACAGTGTTAGGCACTTCGTTTACGTCCGTGCTTCACTGCCCGGTGTCTCACTTATCTAATCCCTTCCTTCCGGAGGTGCCCTCACTACATTTCAACCTATTTAAACACATTGTAGAACGTAGGCTCCCACAGGCACCCTCACTATTAAACCGCCACTATTTCCATCAACGAGTTAGTCACGCCCTCGTTTCCAAGAAGACACTTCTAGCACACCACTGAAGATGTCCACTGCAGAAGTGGATGAAACGTGTGGGAAGATGAAGAAGAAGAAGAATCACATTGGCCAACATCCTTACAGCTTGGTAGACTCAGTTTACACAATTGAATACATGTCAAATTAATTAAACACAAGTTAATCTAATTAAATGGATAACAACCTAGTTAAATGCATATCAACCTAAGCTTCATATCAACCCAATTAAATACATTCAAACTAATTAGATACTCGTTAACCTAATTAAACAAATTTTAATCTAATTAAATACATGTAAACTACAAACGGTAATCTGGATGACACGATTTACAAATTTATACAACTTTACTTTGAAAGTAAAATCTTTTGGTGGTACAAAATATTATGAATATTTTTAATTTTATACTTACGTTCAAAGTACTGAACTTATTTTTTGTTTGCTACATTGAGATTTCTCAGGAATTTACGCTAATTAAGAATAATTATATTAACACGTTTCCTTAAAGTGTCTATTTTATTTTTATTATCTATTCAAAAATATTTTCAATGACTTATCTACTGTATTAGAAGCATTTGCAGAAGTAAATCGCTCTCCTGCAACAAAAGTGTATCTGCAGTATATGTAAATTAATTTATGGTATATTTTTGCTTCACATCTCCTATCAATGTCTGATGTGTCATAGGTTAGAACCTATGACGAACACGACTAGTCAACATTATTGGATTGACCTCCGGGAGGAAAAGATGAGGTGAGAGATACACCGGGGATCCAGGATTCACGGGCGATGAGGCACGGAACTATACTGGATCCCTAACATTGGTTTCAGATGGAACAGTCTGATGCTGGTGGAACCCTTCCGCAAGGAATTCTAGACCCTCAAAGATGCCTTCCATACTAGATGCAGGGGTAGAAACTTTACAAAGTGCAAGCCACCATCACATCATACCAGCCCACCTCCCTGGCACTTTCAACCCCGTAACAGAACCAAAAGAAGAAATTATATGAAATGGGAGAGCGGAAAAGTAAATCCATGACAGCATTCGCCTAAATGGCATGGGGAAACGACGAAAAAACGCAAAGACAGGATGGCTGACTTCAAGGGATTTGAACCAGAGACTTTCCAAAAGAGATTTCTACGTGTTACCGCCTGAGTGCCCCTATAGTAGTCAGTAATGTTACAAAAATTAATCAGGAAATTAGAGAATACCTGCAACGCTACCCAAAATTAGTGGCATATGAGAGATTGTGTTTCGATACTTATGTTAAATCTGCGTTTGGGTGCTGAACGAATTATATAAGCCGCATTTGACATGAATATGGTCATGACAACCTAGTAAGCATTAGCGTATGGCCATCAACAACACCCGATATGGGACCGGAACCCGCAACGTTTAGATCATCAATTCTTACTGCAATGATCATGGCCACCAATAAAATATTTATTTCCATGATCTGTCCAAAACCTGCTATATAATATGTTACTTAACATGGGGTTAACCTCTGGTTTCTTTTTGTAATATACAAGTCCACATGATTTTGTCATTTACAATTTGTGCTGCATTGTTTGTGGTAAAAGTCATCTGTTATCTACCACAGTTAGCACTGACTTCTTTTTTAAGTTAAAACTTTGCGGTTCTTATGAGTGCCACTTATTCTTCTGATACAACACTAGTGTACACAATTTTTGCTGAACGAAAATTGTTCATGTTTTCTGATTCCTTACCACGTGGAATCTCTTAAACCAGTCTTAGTTTCGTTTCTTAGGGCTACAGTTTTACAGAAATCGATATTATCTGAGCAGTTACATAAAATAAATATTGGGAAATATTTAAACCAGACAATAAATGGTTCACTTTGTGAATGAAACATTAGGGCTATATCAGAGCATTGGACAAGAAAAAAATGACCACAAGGAAGCAATTCAGTTCCTGGAGAAAAAAATGTGAAGTATGAACCATTGGTTTCTCCTTCTAATGTCCTTCTTCCACCGCTCCATATTAAGTTAGGCCTGATGAAGCAATTTGTTACTGCTCTGAATAAGGGCAGTGATTGTTTCAACTTTCTTATTACAAAGTTCCCACAGAAAACTGAAGCTAAGATAGCAGCAGGTATTTTCGATGTACCCCAGATTCGTGAGCTTATGCAGGATGAGACCTTTCCTCAGTCGATGTCCGAGTTAGAGAAGTCAGCATGGTTGACATACAAAAAAGTGATAGAAAACTTTCTTAGCAACAAGAAATCTAAGATCCATTCAGAACAACAACATTTTAGAAACCTAGGGTGTAGTGCGTTTTCTCAACAACCGTGTTGGTTACTTCCCTGCAAATTTTGGTTCAAGAACAAGATGAGCAGTTTCATAAAGACATTAAAACGATGGAAACTGCCTATCTAGTCCATTGTAATGTGTATTTGATGGCTGTTACTGCTGGTGTTTGCAAAGAGACACTATTGGAGGACACATCAGGATTTCGGAAAAAAAGCTTTCTTCTACCTTCCTGAAATCATAATTCTGAAACAATTCATGCTGAAGGGAAGGAAGTTTTTATTTCGTTTAGTAAATGGCTGCACAAGTTGCAGCTTGTAAGCCTACATTTTAAATGCTTATGAAGGTCATCCTGTAACTGTAGAGCATTTTCTACTCAGGGCTCGCCTTTCGAACCGACTTCAAGGGGCTGCGCTGGAAGGCTAGCCGAAGTACATTTACTGTCTCATCCGAACACGACGGGCGCTTTTGACTTTGCTAGGCAACCTGTCTTCAGGAGTGCATATGCCAACCCTAAGACAGTTTTATCAGAACAATCAATCACAAATGTCCCTGAAAATGGCATTTAACTGTAATAACAGATGTTTTAGTACTGCAAAACACAAAATTCTTATGTTGTTTGGTAGACGTCATTTTGAACAATCGGTGCTGTTTCAAGTGAAACATTTGCAGTCTAGTTGCAACCAGTACTTCATACAAGTTCCTCCTCGGCCTGGTCACTTAGCAGATAAAAGACGACAAAGGAAGTCATTTTCGGACACTGTATTATGCATTCCACCGCCCCATGTGCGTCATGCTGGCCGCGACCGAACAAATTCCGACACTATCGATCAACTGGCAGATATTTGAATGGGATTCAAGGTATATAGCTAACGAATAATTTCTTTATTGCAGCGTTAGCTTCATAATCACCGATTGATTGCATTTATGTAACACTTTGATACCCTTACAGTAACACAACTAGGCTTTGCGTAATCAGTTTAAGCAAGTATTATACGAGGCAAACAAAGTACACCCAAGCTTTTTTCTTTCATATCATTGCAACGTGTATTTATAAGTATTATATTTAATTGTCAATACCAGCGTTCCTGTTCGTAAATATTTCCATGTTGAACTCTGACCCAGCCTATTTACTGTTATCGTTTCGTTATGGCGTTTTGTTTTTGATGATAGAAGGTAGATTTTGTTTGTAGAAATATATTGTTTCCTTACATTGCCCCTTTATGTCAGTTATTGATGAGCATTTGGGACACTTTATATCTTTTTTTTTTTCGTTGATGACATGAACTATTATCTATTATTAGTTTTTTTTTCCGCTAGCTTAGTGCCATACCAATTATGTATTTGTAGTTAAATGTGCTTAATTTCTTTTCATTGTTTCCCCGTTTTATCCGTCCATGTAATAAAATACGCGATATATTATAACGCATGTTATTAGATGTCTGTAATATTTTCGACTTTAGATCATCAATGCATTTATTAAAAGATCTACAGATAAAAGTTGAAATGGGTTTGTGTTGCGATACGAGAGTAGAAAGTTGACTGTCGCTATTGTAGGGCGCAGTAACAAAAGCGGGAACGTCTTCGCCAGCAACACAGCTTTGAAGTCTAGTGACTGTAGCTGGAACATGTTGATGGATTGGCACTGACGGGAAGGGTATCGAGACGGTCCAGGGAAACCTGAGAGTAAGAGTGGTCAACCAGCGTTGCGATGCAATTAGTAAACTGTAATGACCATCATTCCTTGTCAACCGTTTTCCCAGACTGTATAAATATCAGGTTCCTCTCCTAATTATCCCCGGGTTATAGGGATAAAACCTCTTCCAACTGCCCATTTAATCAGGAACACTAAGGCGAAAATTTCCCTGCCATTCCTTCACTCCATATTAATCTTCTTTGCCCGATTTTTCTGCTTCGTCGAGGCTTCTCTTCATATATTGCTAGCACCATCTTTCAACTGTTCAGGCAGAGGTGGTAAGTTTTAAAATTACTTGTCTAAACTGTAAAAGTATTACGTTTCTTTATACGTAATATATATTGTAACCTTGTTTAATTAGCTATTTTTATACAATTAAGAAGATTGCTGTAATTATTGAAGACCATTTAGCAAATGAATCACTGACAACCCGGGGTAAGAATATCAATCAATCATAGCTGCCAGTGACCATTATTTTATCGTTTCCGTTGTTTTCATTTTTGTGCTGTCACCTGTGTGAAATCGTTTTTAAGCAAATTCACCAAGATAGCACACTGAAATATCTTTATATAGCTTCTTTGGTCTAAACATCAGTGTGCACTAGAAATCAACAATCAACCTGGGGGGGGGGGATAATAAAAATGTTTTGAATAAACATCAGATACACAAATTGGACTTATAATTCAAAGTAACAAACCAAAAAATACTAAGCAAAATAGAAATGGTATGTGGAACTAGTTAAAACCTGGTAATTTCAAAATTGCGTTTTTAATAATTATACATTTAATTGTGTTATAGGTTATGCTTCAACTGTCTTCAGTTGGTTATTAAAGAGTTTAAATAAAAAAATGAAACAGATATTCCGTAAATCGTTTTAATTTCTTTTATATGTTTGAATGTTAACCGAAATTAAATGCCGAACTCAATGTTCATAACTATGAGTATTTTGTTGATATATTAGTTTATTTTATAGTTTTATTCGCTAAATAGTCCAAATAAATACAACTTGAACTCCAGATTCTCTCAAGATAAATTTCGTCATATTACTACAGATAATAGGTTGTTAAAAAATTAGAATGGTACACAAAATATTGTTTCTTGGTGAATGGAATAGTGAGACCAAAAAAGTAGCCCAAAAGTAAATGTGTTATCTTTGGTCAGAAAATTATCAAATATTAGTTATTTCTGAAAAAAAAAAAAAAAAAAGGAATTTCCTTCCATTACCATAAATTGGGACGTAATAAATATTTTGTAAAATCAATAGATAAAAATTGCACTGCGTTTAGGCATTTGAAATACAAATTAATACTGGGAAATTGAAAAAACGAATGATTTACCACTACAAACAAAGTAATTAGGATAAAGAAAAAAATTGGGAAATGACCAAAGCCATTGATTAAGTAACTTGGCAATCATTATAATTGTCGTTGTTTTCTTAGAAACCCAAAATCTTAAAATTGTTGTGAATTTACTGAAGTGATTCAATGTGACACGCCTTTAAAACTTCGCTATTTGAGTTTATACTTAGACTGCTTACCAAAAAATCTTGGAGCTGCCAGTGATAACCAAGAAGAACATTTCCACAGCTGACTCCTACAATGGAAAAAAGATAATTACTAAGGTAAATAGAATCCTAAAGAATTGCCTGAGTATTTATGGACAGGCAAAAGAGACATCCCACAAGCCAAATACATCGAAATAAAAAAAGAGCACCTTCAACGTTTCAGAATAGGATATATTTATCATTTAGTGTTTCAAATAACCTACTTGTTGTATAAAACTTGAAACATGAGCCAAGGCTAAACACTGCTTGATGCAAAATAACCTGAAATTATGTTCTAATTCTACAAGAGAGAGACTAAGTTCAGTTTATTTACTTCTCGTGACAAAAATGGAGGATGGCATTTAAATATTTGTCTACAACGTCATAACTTGCAAAACAATGGTTATGAAATGTTCTGATTTAATAACAAATGTAAACTTTCAAAATATGAGGATTGACGTGTTTTATTGTTCTATGAAATAAGTACATTTAATTCAAAGGATGCTTTCACATTGATATCGGCCGAGCGTCGCCTGGACTACAACACCATGTCCTTCACCATGGTACTGAATCAACATTCTAATCCATGATTTATTTACACACTGCTGGCCATTAAAATTACAACGAGTAAATCAACAGAACATTTTCTCAGAACGAGTATGATTCATCTAAAATACAACAGCAATACAGCAGGTGTCTGAATTTGATCAAGGGAGGATTGTGACATACCGAGGAGTGCAGAATGTCATTTCGAGAAATTAGTGATCGTGTTGGGCGAAATGCGTCCAACCACATCCACAGCGAAACGAATATGAGATCAGTGGATCGAGGTAGGACCAACACAGAGACGTGAAGGAGCCCAACAGCCCCGAACGAAAAGACAGAAATCATTACCGCGTGGTTGTTATGAACACTCACAATATGTTGCAATTTTCAGGGGAGATGGCATCCCCTATCTTCGCAATTTGTCATGTTTCGGACATATTGTACAAGAACCATCAGGTACGCGAAATTTGGTACACACATTAGTAAATGCGCTTTGTGTCTACTGACTTTTAATTGCATTGGTGGTTTTGAAAATATATTTTTATATATGTGTGATGGATTACATATATTTTTATACATTTTTCAGAGGATTTAATTTAAAAACTACCGCAAATATTGAGATAGTAGTGCAAAAATAAACCAGTAAATTAAATGTGCCTTGTGCAGCAACCTGTTAAAATTTCATATTCTTAATATAAATACTTTCTGGGTTATAGGTAATGCTTAAACATTTTTTTGTGAAATTTTGAAATGAAGAAAAGGACACAATACTGACATTTACGTGTACAGAAGTTGTATTTTACAAAATTTTTCAAAACACTTGCCAGTAAATTCAAATTTATCATGATGATTATCACCTCTTACTCTACCTTCTGTGTCACTTATTTTGAAATTGTCATTACATACACTAGAGCTAGTAAAAAAAAAAAAGTTTTCTTCTACAGATATTTTTATCAGTTGATTCAACGTGTAACTCGCCTAACCTAACTCTACAACTATCTTGAATGTTTACATTTTCCACATTAACATTATCATTAATATTACTAATATTAGTAATTAGTAATTAATATTACTAATTATTTACAGGATTTAGTTTACCTATTCCGGGGCCTCTTTTACGCTTTTTTAATAAACGTTTATCTCTTGACATTTTGCTTTTCCAGCTGATTTCAAAACAAAACTAAGGAAACAGCAACAGGAAGTTGGAACAGTTGACAATCTGTGAGCGTCCATCAGTGTGGGCAATACATAAATAGCCCTACCAGGGGAAAAAAATTACTTAAGCATGGGAATTTCAAAATACAACTGAAATATTTCTGAGTAAGAAACTACAGTACAAAAGGGGGCATGCAACCCTTTGACACATGATTTTTAACTGGCATTTAAACACTCTTTAGGGCTATTTTTACATAAATGCTACCTGATATATTATAAAGTATACTATTAGCAATGTAAATATGAAAAAAAAATGTTTTTGGACATATTCACTATATTATCTCTCCTTAATGATCAGCAGTATATATAAACCCTTGTAATTTAGTTGAGCTACCCTGAGGAAGCATGACTTAAGTTTTCCTGGCGGCAATATGAAAATAACTTTTCTCGGGCTGGAATTCACCTAGCTGATAGCCCAAGAAAAGTTATTTTCACCCTGAGGAAGGTTGCGGGGTCGAAATGGTCAAAAGCTTGATGGACAATTCAGATAATGCTTGGGTGATATTCCGTGAAACCATCCTTCCTTTCAAAGCCGAGAGGGTTTCAATTCTTTAACATTTAATTTTAACTGTAATTATGCTTTACTTTTAGTAATTCAATAGGGGTAGTTAGCTCCATTGTTTCTGGTAGCCAAGTCACCCAGAGCTCATGAACTATCCTTTTCGACTTACAGGCGGTTCTCAACTGTACTCCTTACTAAATTGCAATGTTAAGCTTCTATCACCCCCAACCCTTATCAAAATCATACATTAGTAAGATCGCAGTAAAGTTCAGTATCTATTTTGTCTCCTGTAAATGAGCGGAACAATAACTTGCCGCGACTGCAATGGACACGTTGATAGTATTTCGCGCTTGTACATACTTAAAATAAATTTCCGATTCTTTTCAGCTATGTTCGATAGTTGGAATGCAAATTGCAGAGTACAGTATTTCGCGTTTACATGCATAAAAATGACTTGCCTTCAATGTTAATTAAAACTGGATAAATGCAAGACTAAATTCTAGTCTTACAATTGGCGATATTAAAGCTAAAGATGAAAAGAAAAAAATTTTGCAAGTAATATCACAAGAGGGTCTGAGATTGTTGATAAATTCACGAACGTATTGAGTTTATCTGGAAAACTCAGATGCTCCAGTGATTTTTATTAGGACCATTTCACGAATAAAATAATAATTTAAAAACAATGTCCGTAAACTTGGCTTACAATATTGCAATAATTGTTTAATTGTATTATGAATATTTAATCTTTTTAAGCCATCTTGCAACAGACGAATGTCCATTGTCAGTAATCCCAATAAAGAAGGGCTAAATACGGGTTTAGGACTATTTCATGAATAGAATCATATTAAAAGTATAATATATATTTAAAATTCGCGAGCTAAATACGGGTTTAGGGCTATTTCATGAATAGAATCATATTAAAAGTATAATATATATTTAAAATTCGCACACAGAATATTAACAATTGTATAAAATGTTATACTTACTTGATAGCTACCCCAGAAACCGTGAGACTCAAATAGGCGAAAGTCAACAATCGCCAACGTTTGATTTACTCAACTGAGAAAAACAAAACAGAGGTAACATTTTACCATTCTGAATAACGTATTTATTAACATTAATGGTTGCTTAGGCAGATATTGTTACATAATTTACAACATGATTTCAGACTGTTTGGCTGAATACGCAAAAACAATTGCTTGAGTGAATAGCATTAAGTTAGTTATGTACAATTATTATTGAAAGCACGGTTATCAAATTTGATTAAGGGGTTGCAGTTTCAGGAATTATAGTGGGGGCATAGAGTTGGCTACACTCATCAGAAGACAAATGCATTTAGCATGGTAAAGGGATTTCATAAAACTTCACGATAATTTCACTGCGTTATCAGGCTGTGATTGGTCAAAATTCAAAATTTTATTCCATTTCATTGATCTTTTTATGGTGATAACACATAAGTTAAATGGTCAACGTAAAATTTGTAATTTCTTATAGTGTAATTTAACGTTTCAGCAGCTTACTTTAAGATCAGATGGAGAATAATAGTTGATATTACTATAAATATAATTTTAAATTGGTGAAATTGTTCTTAAATGAAAGTTATTATTCCTGTTTTAAGTTCCTGTCCCAAAGATTTATTGTTATAAACTTTTCATACACTTATGGATATCTCAAGAGAAATAATTACCTCTTCATTGGAATTTGCATAGTTGCCCAATTAAATAATTTAAGCTAGAATAAGAACAAAAGCGAACACATATGTTAAACCCAATTTTCGACCATCGTCCTTCAATGAATGTGTATGTGTGTGTGTGTGTGTCTTTACAGTCATACTAACTTTGAATATCCATTCCCTAAAGGACTTGTTTTCTTTTGCTGTTTTTCCTTATACCTGTAAGATCTTTCCCTGTAGGTTTTTGACGACGTTATATCCAGTCGTTTGATCCCTCTTGTGCCATACGTTGCTAGCGCCTGTGCTGTCTCTCACATCAATCAGTCCAGAGTAATTACTGAATTATTAATTCCTCATACCGACATCATTAGTTTGTGTTTGTGTGGCTACCTATTGGCTGAAACAAAGTAAACTTGGACTAAAGCTCTTCTCTGCTCTACTGATTGGTTCGGATGAGTAAAGGGGGAAAATCATTAATGGCAGTAACGTATACTCAATCCCTAACTTCATCAGCATGGCGAAAATAATTTCCCTTTGAAGAGAAAAGGCCTGTATCCTCTTCTGCTAGATCGAAGTGGTGTTTGATGTATGTTGCTCTTTTCTCTGAAAGGTAACTTTTTTCTATGTCAACATTTCGGTAACCGAAGTAAAAACTAAGTCGTATTTATTCCAGTGGTTGGTTAAATGGTGTGTGTTTGGTATGAAAGGAACATTAAAATTTAAGGGCCGCATATTCGACCAAATATCTGCGTTAAGATGTTCAGTCTGGCAAACATAAAAATTTATTGGAACTAATTGCAAAAAGCACATATTTTGGATTGTATTTATTGTACATAAGCCACATCCATTGCTCTAGTGTGGCAAATAATTCGTTTTATAAGAAATGGTGACAGCAATCATCAGATAGTGTGCTCAGCGGAACACAAGAAGTCCTAAGAGTCTGTTGCCTATAATCCTTGCCTATTGTTAGAAACAGACACAGTATTATCATTTGTAAACATTCTGCGTATGAGTAAAAAACTGTATTAAATAGAAACACAACCAAGTTCGTAAAACAATTTACCTTATACGAGGGTAGGTCTATAAGTTTCCGGCCTAGCCATTTTCAAGGTATGATAAAGACCAAAATTATATTTCACTTTTCAATATAGTTACCTTTTATAGCATCCATCACTTCTTCGTCACTTTAAAAATTTCCTTCCTCGAAACTCCTTGAGTTTTGAGAAGAGGAAATAGTCACCGGGAGCTAGATCTGGGCTGTAGAGTGGATTGATCGATTTCCTTAAACCCACATTTCTTCACAGCTTCCTTTGCAACAAAAGCAGTGTGCACAGGCGCGTTGTCGTGAAGAAGACGCACATAACCACTCAGTTTTCCTCACCTTTTCTCTTTGATGGAAGCACGAAGTCTGTGCAGTAGGTCAGCATAGTACTCCCCATTTACTGTGGTGTTCCTCTACTTGAAGTCAATGAAGAGTATTCCTTCACAGTCTCGAAAGATTGTGGCCATGATCTTCTTGGTTGACTGAGTGACCTTGGTGTTTAGATGCGGTGCTTCGCCAGGTTTACGCCTGCCACTCCATTGATTCTCTTTTGGACAAACGATCATAGTAGAGGACCATCTCGTGTAACAATGGATTGCAGAACTTCTCTCTCGTTACCACGGTAGAGCTCCAAAAATACCTGACAACAGATGACGCTTTGCTGCTTTTGGACTGAGGAAAGAAGTCTAGCACTAACCTTATTCATGTTTAAATGTTGATGAATAATTCCAAGAACTTTTGTTTTAGAAAGGCCCAACCTTGCTGCTATTTCTGTAACTTTGAGCCGCCACTCTTCCATAACTTTCCCTTCCACAAGAGCGATGTTTTCAGGAGCGAGCACCTCCAACTGTGGTTATCTTGAATGGTAGAAAAATTTGTATTTTATAAATTGATACCGTTTGTTTTCATGGCATCATCCTTTGTTGGTGTAAATGTTGGAGGGTTTTAGCTGGTGTTTCCCTTAAAAAGTTAGTTTTTTTTGTATAAAAAACATTTTTGCTGCAATTATTGAAAAACATTTTTTTTGCATAACTTTCCCATTTTTTTAGAATCTTTATAAGCCATCACTTTGAAACGTTTACCACTTATTCATAATATTATTGTAACGATGTGGATATGTTATGGTATAGCTAGGACAAAATGTGACAATGTAAAAAATTAAAATTTTGGAAAAAATAAAAAGCGATCAATTAAAAATAATTTATAACTTACTTCAGAGTCAAGGTATAGTAGTGAAAATAGATCAGTACATATAAATAATGTGCATCTGTATGCTGTAAAAGTTTCATTTCATTAACTTTAATAGCCATTGAGAAAATGAGAGCTGAAGTTGGTAAATTTAACATTACAAGGATAGACCTTTCATACTCCTCTTAGACGTTAGGCCACGCGATAAACACGCATTGTCACTGAATTGTTGTTTAAAATAAGCCTCCTTCAACGATGAGCTAAACATTAGCTTTCGGTGTGAATCTGAAATAATAACGAAGGCATTCAAGAGAAAGAAAGAGAAAGATCTGTTTTAAAAGACAACAATCGTCTTGTAATAATATAGCGAATACGAAACCGCTAATAATTGAAATAATATGAATTATATTACTAAATATATAAAAATAGAAATTTTATAACTGGTGGAGGCCATCTCACAAAGTTTCTAGAGGGGTTCAAGGGCATAAACTCCCCAGTTTCTGGTTCCTCTGTGACTAAAGAGATCCTGTTTTGGTCACGATTTGTCACCCGCGTGTCTAGTATGGAGCGAACCTTCTAAGGGGTTCGAACTCTTTAGGGAGTGAGGTCCCCAACGCGTCGGGATGTTCAATTTGGATATATGTTAGGGACTCCACTACGTCCGCGCAGTCACCGCCCAATGTTCCCCACCTTATCCCTTCCTCCCGGAGGTGCCACCATTGGGAAGATAATACAAATGGCCAGCCGTGAGCAAGAATGAAGTATCGAGGAATCCTTCCTGGTCCCAAGCCAATCAAACCGTTAATAATGCCACCGCGTCATCGTTAACTGGCGTAACCAATGCAAAAATAATAAATTTTAAGTAGAACTGACATATTTTGATACTTAATTTACATGACTCTAGGCTGCAGATTATAGTTTTTCAGTCAACTGTCTTCCGGTCTTGCAAGGAGAAGACTAATAACCTCTGTAACAAAGTTTCTCATTTTGAAATTCCCCAAAGTGTTCGCCTCTTCTATTCAGTTTGAGTCTCTTAAAAAGTTTACTATAAAAGAGGTTTGGTATTAAGAGTTGGTTCATCCCTTTGAAGTAATGTTAAAATTATCTGGGTAATTTCTAGCAGCTTATGGTTTTATCCCCAGTAAATGTTCAATCATACGATTGCAGTCATTGCTGACTGACAATGGCGTTTCCAAAAATGAAGCTATCATCGATATGTTCATAAAATCTCAAGCTAAACCATTCTTTGCGAGTGACCACATCTCATAATTCTTTTGAAAGCTTACATAGCTGGTTATCGCAGCACGGTGCAATAATAAAAAAGTCGGACCTGGTGGTGTAGTGGTAACCATACTTGCCTTCTACGCCCAAGATCGCGGGTTCAAACCCGGTCAGAATCGATGGATTTTTTCGGGACGTAAAAATAGTATAGCTTCCTTCGGAAGGGAAGTAAAGCCAGGGTCCCGTGTCGTATATTTACGGCACGAAAAAGAACCTCGAGCCTGAAAAAAAGGCCTCTGAGCAAAATTTGTCGGCCGTTTCACACCCTAAATTGAATGGGACGCTGATGACCTGAGATGTTAAAGAGCGTCCGCAAATAAAACAAATCAACGGTGCAATAATGGCTGTCAAAGAGTGTTATTTACATGCCACTCCGAAATCTGTCAACAATTTAGAATACTAGAACAGATCCGCCACACTGACAAACGTTTGTTTAATATATTGAATATAACATTGTGGTGTAGATATGCATTTAATATTACTTTTAATCTGTAAGCATTGGTTACAACACGCAATGTTCCTGATGTAAGCAGATTTTGAGTAGCAGGAAATCGAGTCCATCAGGTTTGGAGATGGCAACGCCTGTAATTCTTGTATCATTACTTAAAACACCAGCACCATAGAAAAAAAAGCAAATCTTCTCCTCGCTGGCCGGAAAACAAAAGTGCAGAAGAAAATAAGAGTGTCGCTAGAGTCATGGCGAGCTAATGTAATGCAATACATACCGGTGGAGGGAGCGTTATCACGTGACATAATGGAAATCCCATCACAGAATGAATTTCCCCAAGGATTGGAAAGAGCGTCACGCTCGACTGATGCTGGGCAATGATAATGGACCACCCTTGCAGCGGCCAGAACTTTTAATAGCTGCCCCTTCGTTTATTGGACGGTAAATCGACTGCTTGGGTCAGGCCAGAGAGGAACGAGGAAGAAGAGGAGGAGGGTAGAGGTGAGCGGAGGGGCGCGAGAAAAAATGGACAGCGTTAAAAAGAGACAAAGAGAAAGAAGAGGTTGGCATCTCACACAGAATCCAAGTGTCCCGATTTCAATCAGCTTAAAAGAGTCCAGCCAAGTCCGAGAGAGGTCATCAACTAAGATGGACCTTTTCTTATTTGGAGGAAGTCGGAAAATGACCGTATCTAAAGGGCTGGTCGATGGAATGGAAGCAGAAGGCGTGATACTACACAAGATAGTGGGGGTGGAACAAGAAACAGAATGGGGGGAGAAGATTGCATCATTGATGGGAGGTGCCATCATCCTGCCCTAGACGGAAGTAAGTGAATCTGCGCACTTTAAGAAAATTAAATAAAAAAAAAGTTGACTCCTCTAATAACATGGACAAATTTATACAGACGTACAGTAATATCAACAGGGTTGCTAACAAAGATCATTCCTGCAGTGTTTAAGCACGCAGAATGAGTAAGAAGTGTGCGATTGCTTAGCAGAGCGGTGTCAAATGTTTTGGGTCTTACTTCATTCGGGGTATAGAAGCAAAACTCACATTCTTCACTTGTCATCATTTATTGTAAAACTGGGTAGAAAAAGAAACTTAAATCTGGATGTGTATATAAAAATACTTTTCTATTTATATGTAATAATTTAACCTCTGAAAGCCTCTTTCTTCGTGAAAAGTAAATCTGAAGGCGAGAAACTAAATATGAAAAATGTGAGTTTTCTCCACAAATTTGGATACATTAATTGTATTATTAAAACAGTTAAAATCTTCCGGGCTAGTTTGTCGTGGCCCGTTTAATTTGTTATACCATAGCTTTCGCCAACTGCTGCGGGTAGCATAATTAGTGGAGACGATGAACAACACCTGACTGCTAAGAGACGACAGTATTGATTCCTTACTTATGTTGCCAAAAATTATTGTAGCACATTAAACCACAGCAAAACAGCCCGGAAGATTTTAACTTTTTGAATTGCAACACCGGCCGTGAAAGCTTAAGAAGTATTAAGTATATAAAATTTGCAACAAATGGTGATTGATAACGTTATTTTTACCTATACAGTTTTTTTGTTAAATTTTTGGAGCTAAAGCACCAAAAAGAATTATAAAACAATAATGAATACTTGGAGGGGAATAGAACAGAATAATTCTAAATTAATACTATAACATATAATTTTATTGACTGTCTGGATAATGGATTTGTTTATTACTGTTGTGGATATTGTCGCGATAACCGCTGGGTTTCCGTTAGCGTTTTTAAAGATTTGAAAGAGAGATGTGGTTTGAAAGGCCGTTTTTAATGGTGTGTTGAGATCACGCCACGGCGGAAATAACCAAAACTCCTGGCGGGATGAGTCGAACAGTCGAACAATCTCACAAAGTCGATGAGTTAGAGATGAGCGTAAAAGGTGTTTTCAAATATCTCTGACAACCGATCTGCGCTAGTTAGTATCTGTGATTTTAACTTGTGACTCTGTCACAATGTCCAAAATTCACACTTGTGAGGCTATAGCACTGGTCCATAAAAACTAAATTATAAATATACGCCAAATTTTGGTGTACCTGAAAAGTTATAAATATCGTGATTTTCATATAAATCATGTCTCCGGGATGCATCTGTTCAATTCGGTTTCAGTCTCAAAAAAAGTTACTACTCCATACTAGAACTCCATTTGCCTTGGTACTTTTCCATAGTAGAAATCTGCTTATGAAAACCCTCAACGTGCTCATCATAGACAGCCCCAAGATTTTCTGGGAAGAAGTCTGGGTGGGAGCCCAAGAAGTGAATTTTTAATAAATGTTGCAACCCACAGTTTTGTGAGAATTCACAAAATCACTATTTCGTTATAGTTTTCTTCTTTATTATTACCAAGGAAACCACAACAAACATTTTTAATGATTTCCACGCTGCTTTTTTCTGTGGATGTTACAATGCCTCAAAATTTTCATCGTTCATTAATGATAATATTAAAAATGCCTTCTTTCAATTTTGCAACTCTAATTCTGGGAATTTTAATTTTATAGATAAATGCAGCAGAAGTTTAATTTTATTACCTTTACAAAAATTTTCATGAGCCCCAGGGAGATAAATACGCATTTTCGGGATTCCATTAATGGAGTATTTGACACATTTTATGCCCAAAAATAAGGGATTCACGTTTAGGTCATTTTTCCTTATTGTGGTGAAACTTACCTATCCCTGCAAGAAACAGCAGAATTTAGTGTATAAAATTGCTATGGCCCCCAAATCTTCACAGATAAATTTGTATAATGGATTTTTTTTCTAACAGCAATTTTATATTTTCAAATCAATGGCATGCGCCCCAGGAATTGATCATTGCACTTAAGCAGAAGTAAAGCCTTCATACTAATTTTTGATGAATTTATGAACAATCGCCACTCATCTGGCTTGTGTCGATGTCCAGGAGCCTCCAAACATTATTACAAAAAACTACACCGCTCTCTTTAAAGAAGTTGTCTTTGAAACCACTATGGTTAACTTGAAAGTTAGTTCCCCACACGTGTAGCAGAAATTGTTTGGATGATATAAACACTTTCTTGGCACAGTGAAACGTTTGTAAAACTAATAATACAGAAGAAAACACTATATGTGTTGACCGGCTTACTACAATTTCAATACTGACTACTACTGGCTGTATGCTTATTATAACAACGCAATATTAAAACGTATTAGAACATGTTTGAACGTAATAACCTGCACAGAGATAGAACAAATTTTAACATGAATCAGTCTGCAGTGTTGCCAATTTATTCTGAATAAAATTGTCAATTCTATAATTTACAAATTTTACAACCATGATAGCCTAATATACAGAAGTATATTAAAATTACTGTCACAAAAATATGACTTATGGGAAAGTTTTGATTACATATTTGAATTCAGAATTTAAAAAGCTGAACTGATACAGTGTTCAGTTTTCTAGCGAAAAAAAACTTATGTTGATCAGTGTAATTCGTGAACACATCTGTACTTGGAATCGGCCATGTATGTCAACTAATAATGTATATTAATAATTAAATATGTAAAAAGTTTAAAATGGTGACTACAATATACATATACACGTACATATAGTAATTGAGGAATAAAATAAAATCTAAAATACACTATAATTCGTTCGTTTTATATTATGTACGTATGTACCCGTTGATTTCAGCCAAAAATTGTGTATCTCTTTCAGCAAGGAAATTACTGTATAGGTAATCAGCTGATCAGAGGAATCTGTTAATGAAGTGTTTTTGAAGTTAAATTAAGTTGGAAGTATATTCAGGTACATCAGTGAGTCATTTTAACAATGGGTTCATATTGTAGAGTTCTACTTTAAATAGATGTTTCCTGAAGTGACCATACGATTCGTTTTCAGTAATCTAGTAACTACTTTCAACTGATACCTTTTTTATTGGCTCTGAACCTAGGACTAATTTCCTAGCTTGTTTTTGTGCAGGAGGAATGAATATATTTAAGTTATATAAATTCACACAATTGACAGAATAACTCATTTAAATTATATCAGCATTAAAGATCATTCAATGATCAGAAAAAAAATATAAAATATCATTTCCTCTACATATCATTTAAATCTAAATTTAGTTCAACAAAATACACATAAACTAATTTTCTCTTCTTCATTATGTGAAATACAGGCCTTCGAGAATGTAGAATTAAAAATACTAATAAAGGCATTGGATCCTATAAAGAATGATCTACTTTCCAGAAACAAAAATAAAGGTATTGTGACCTTAGGCACTGACTGAAAACTATCCCTCAGCGAGCTTTTGCTGTGATAAAAGTTTATTTTTGCGTTGAAGATCATCAATTATTAAACAATTATCTCTTATTATTAGTTTAACAGAAAATATTACTTGAAGCATTTCGTAAAAGTTATAAACAATGCTTGACTTGCGATGTTTTCCTCATTTTCTTCAGTTGTTTATTTACACGTCTTTGACGAATGTCAAAGGCGTCGATTTATGTAATATTTTTGATGAGATCAACCTCCCTCTGATATACATATCAGTGACTCAACCAAAACATAGTTTGTAAAATTTCAACTCGATGTAATTTAAAACTATATCTCTCTCAATGGTATGCATTAATAAGTAGACAAATTAAAGTAACAAGGAAATGTAGAAAATACTCTTAAGAGTGCCATACATTAAGTTCGTTAAAAAGTTGCGAAGTGCATTAAAAATAGTAACAACGAAAATAGGCACACAATTTACACGATATTTGGAATAGCTACAATTGGCCTTGTCTGGTATTTAAGAAGTTATCTGTACTATGAAGGACACTTAGCTATCCGAAATAAGTGAGAATTGTGTGCTTATGTTCATATTATTGTTTTATGTGTATTTAACAACGTTTTAACAAACGTTATATATTTGTTTAATCATTCTACTATTATAATTTGATTTTAAAAACCTACAAAATAAAAAACTTACAAATAAACATAAGAATTACATATTTTAACGAATACCCGAGGAATATCTGTCGCCGCAACTCATATCTTACGATGGAATAGTCGGCATTTCCTTCGATATCCAAAGAGTTAGTTATATTTTCGGTAGCAGTTAAAACATGCCAATTGCATTAAGACGGTTCTGTCCCACTGATAACCTTAAGTAATTCTTCAGCCTTCTAAGACACGGGAATAATCTTTCAGCTATACAATTTGACATCAGAATAATTTAAACCAGTCGAACAAATTTTGTTAAATTCTGAAGAATTTAGGACGCACAGCTACCACTTCAGAAACGGTAAAACTGAGTAATGGTTATCTGGGGAGTTGGTCCACCTTTGATTTCCAAATGCCCATCATCATGTTGCGATACGATGTCAGGATCAATGTTGTATTTAAAAAAATTGCCAATGCCTATAATGCCATCATTTTTATTTGAAATGAATTGTTCAATTTTAACCAACAGATGAGAAGCGACACTTTCAAATTTAGACAGAAGATAGTGATTAAATATGGATTATTTAAAAAGGGGGGGCATTAGGCGGTACATATATATTTAAGAATAGCAAAGCTGTGAGAAGCACATCAAGAATCAATATTTTTGCGCTGCACCTTTGCTGTGTAGCTGTGGTTCTTGTAAGTGAAAAGATTGTTTTCCCCAAAATGTGTTGTAAGTGGATCCGATATGTGAGAGGGTATCTACCAGGCACTGAACCATATGCTTCCTGAAAGTTGGTACTTTCCTTTGTAACACAGTTTTTAACTGCATCAATGTCACAAAATATCTTGCATAACACACCCAATACAAATGAGTGCATTTGAAGAAAGAAAATGAGAAGCGAACCACCCAACTTTTGGACAGAATGACCTTATGTTAAGGCAGCATCATCTTATAAGTGCTTGAAGAATAAATATATTTCAAGCGAGATCTTCAGAAATACATGAACATACATAGTGGTCCTGTGATAGCGTTTTTCAATACTAATCTGGAGGTCCTGGGTTCGAATCCCGACCAGGCCAAATTGTCTATGTCGGTCCTGATGGTCTAGTGCTAAACACTTGCCTCGTAGACCCTAGATAGTAGTTTCAATCCCACCAGGTCAATGGATTTTTTCGGGCGTAAGTATGGCTTCCTTCGGAAGGAAAATAAAGACGTGGGTCCCGTGTCGTAGATTTACGGCATGTAAAAGAACCTCAAGTCTGAAAGAAAAGGCCTCTGAGCAAAATTTATCGGCCGTTTCACGCCCTGAATTGAATGGGGCGCTGATGACCTGAGATGTTACAGAGCTTTCTTAAATAAAAATCAAGCTGTCTGTGTTAAGATATTTTTCGGAGTTTTTCCTTACTCTGAGAAGGTGAATGCCAGATAGTTTTAAGGCGCCACGACCCCTAGCTCATTTACGCCATCATCAATTCACTTCACTTCATTCACCCCTATAGATTTAACACCTATAGCATTCAGTCTACGATCTACACACGTCGCAAAATGACCAATGCACTCAAAGTGACAATAAATAAAATATTTAAAAAATAAGTATTTTGTCAGATTTACCACATTCAGACTAAAAATTAAACATATATTGATATTATTATTACCCATGGGAAATATTGAGGGGACTCAACCACCACTGCCAAAACTTTGACAGGAAGGGGGGAGGAGCAGGCCTTTCAGGAGCCTATGGTTATTTTGTTTTTACCAAAGAATAAGTGATTTCAATATTTCCAAATGGCAATTTTAAAATTAGATGTTCTTGGATATAAACTCATTATAATATTCTTAATTCTAGAAACTAATACCAGATATACCAAAAAGTTGTTGTTATTATTATTATTATTATTATTATTATTATTAGCATTGCCATAATAGTTTAATTACAAAAATAACTATAACAGTTAATGACTTTCCAATGTCCATATTTTTACTTGTGTCTCTTCTGAGGAGATGTCATTTAAATTGCAGTCCATTAAAGATCTGAGAGACATTTATGAAACACAGTTGTTATAAATGGCTAAATGTCTCACAAGTTTGTGTAAGATTGTTTTGGTCAATAATAATCACAACTGTAGCTGTGAGTACCAAAATAGAACAAGTGCACTTTTTGGTACTAAAAGAATTATCATTATAGTCATCTGAGTTTCTCATTTAAAACAACACAACTTTTCAGCATTTTCCATATGTTATTGACATTAATATCACACAAATCCATGATGTTCTGGAAAGCAGGCATGAGCTTAAACAGATAACACTATTGTTAAATGTTCCAGTTGTTTCAATCATAATAGATCTGACTACATTCATTATGTATACTGAATAAAAGTGCATGTAAATGTGGTTTTACTAAATAGAGCTAAGTAAATGTAAAAAGGATGTCATGTTATATACAAAGCTGATGACTGGATAGGCATAATGCAAAACTCATCAAAAAAATGTACGTAGTTAAAGTAAAACAGAGGATGATTACCATGAAAGTATTTTAAGATCATTTTTTCTAAAATTAAGGAGCCACATCCTGGCACTAAAAAATAAGAAAAATGGAAAATGACATCTTACAAAATGACTGAATACAGATCAAATATCATAACAAGTGATACATTAAGAAGAATAGTTACAGAAACTTTCATAATAAAAGGAAAAGCTAGGTTTTGTGAATGTAACCTGGAGAGAGCTTACACAAATGAAGTTCCCCTGAAAGTTGCTAAAGTAAAGGATATTACAAAGTATCTATCCTGAATTTTGCCTGAAAAAGAATTTCTTTTTCAAGGAGTTCTGGACCAGTATGGTAAAATCAGGATCCTAATGCTGAGGATTCAGGAAGTAAAATATTGGATTCTAACTAAACAAAGGAAGGAGATACGCAAGGTAAATTTTGTGGTTTCTTGCATGGTATTATTGAGAAAATAAAGACTGTATTTGTACAAAGCGACAGTTTTTATCTCCAAATAATGTTGCATGCTAAAATGAGTATATTCCTCTTTCAAATCAAAGTAGTATCTGATATCAATGTTATAGACTAATGTGTTCCACAACAACACGTGTTCAAGATTTTCATCAATTTATTATAGACAAATTGTTATTTTAATTTTTGGCTATATTTGTAATTATGAAAAAGTTTACCTATAAGAAACAAAATCTGATTTTCAAGTTGTCATTTTCCAAAAGATATTCAGTTATTGTTGATTATCTCAAAAATCTATTCAAATAGACTTTGTACTACAGAAGTCATGGTTTTAATTGTTTGTTCCTGTTGCCCCAAATATTCAGATGGTTTTGAAGCAAAGAGCCTTAAATATTCAGATGGTTTTGAAGCAAAGAGCCACAGCTGTGACCAAATGGATCTGATCATTGATGGTAATCTTTTGCAAAATCAATAATTTATTTACCTATTTATTTGCTTTATTTAAGGAAGCTTTTTTAACAACTCTTTAGATTTACTCAAAGGCCTATTCATAAAATCAATAAAAGTTTGATATGAATTAATAAATATTTTCATTTATGTCTATTTGCAAAAATGATCTGCCATCCTCCAAATTTCTTCATGAAATTTGGTAAAGTATTTTCTCTCCAACTAGTGTTGTTCCACTAAAGACTATTTTCATCTTTTTCAGAATCCCATTCAATATAGTTTATCAAATTAAAATGCAATAAATACAATACTAATTTCATAAAATTTAAAATATACATACAATAATCAGTTATTGTGTAAAATAAAATTTGCTTTCATTTATTACTACATTTAGTACAGTTAAACTGCTAATTATTTGAGAAATCAAGCATATATTTTGGGATGATTGTAAGTACTACCTTACATAAACAAATACAAGTATGCTATAGTCAATATTTTGGGTACTTCCAAATGTAATTTCAGTTTAAAAACCTGAGATTTTTCTCTTTTTTTTGGTAAATAAAAAAAATTAAAAGGTTCAAAATTTTCTTTCTTGATCAAGCAAGAAAAATGAAAACTTTAAAAATAATTAAAAATTATCTTTAAATGTAAGTCTCCCATTAGATAAATAAAATAATAACTCGTTTTAGTAACCAAGTTGATTTTGTGTATCATTTCCATCTACTTTACAGAAAGTCTGAAAAATTTCTTCTTGTTAGGAATTCTGTCATTATCACCACAGTTGAGCAGATTATTTAGGCTGAATTTGTTCACTGGAGACGAAGTAATACTGAACAAATGGCAAAAACCAATGCACAAAACAAAGAAATTGCAGACAAGAAATTCAAATCAGAAAAGATGTTAACTGATTATAATGTTGACTACAAGAAAAGAAATAACGATTTACAGAAAATTCATTTAGCATCCTTGGGCCACCAGAAAATACTCAGAAAATTTGATATTACTTTGTCCCCAGCAAAAAAATTCAGCCCAAGTAATCTGCTCAACTTTGGTGATAATGACAGAATCCCTAATGAGAAAAAACCAGAAATCTATAGAATCAACTGCTCAGAATGCAACAAAGTGTATATTGGCAAAACAAAAAGAAGCATAAGACTCAAAGGACTGTAAAGAAAAATCAAGTGCAAAGAGATAGAAAAATCAGCAGTGCATATGACTTTTGGAGAGATAAACATGATATAGAAATGGAAATCAAATTACTGAAATTCTTAGATAGACCTTTGGAACTGAGAATATGGGAAAAAAATGTTTAAAAAAAATGAGGATAAGGTTATGAACTTTGATACTCCAAAAGAAAACAAATTAATCCAAAATTTTATAAAATATCCATGAGAGCTACATCAAGTCCATCCAACCATCAACAAATCTGGCAGTCAACTCACAGCTGATGAAGCAGGCAATGGAGTGTGAAACATATTCTGTATAATTTAACAGTTAAGTGAAGAATAAGAGTATTAAATCAACTAAGAATACATTACTAATTAAGAATATATAACTAATTTACTTAATATGGACAGAGAACACTTCAGAAATACACTTTAACTTTTATTATTATCCATCATTTTATTTGCCATTATTTTAGCAGCAGATCATTCAAATATTTGTACCAACACCACAGTACCATTCACACTCATATTTCTTAGAACTGTGGACAGAAGAAAGGAGCTTTATTTGTTTCTGGATTACTTTGTGAAATTTGCTACAATGTACATTTTTCATATTAGAATGTATTTGTGGAATTCCATTTACTAAGTTAAATGATAATCTATTCTTTACTAATGTCCACTCAGCATTCTTTAGAGAAAATAATCTTTTAACATTGATATTATATCCAGGTATAGAGAAGCAAAACTCTACTAAGAATGCTTTTAACAATGCTGAATACTGCTACACAAAAATACAAATTTTGAAAAAACGTACCCAACTTGAAAACATATCTTTAAATTCTTTTTCTTTATTGTCTAATAGGAAACATTACATTTAACCACCTGGCTAAAAAGAAGGCTGTCATTTAGTTTATAAGTGCATCATTTCAGAGTTATTTCAATAATATCCAACAGAGGAATAATCTGCAGCAATATCAGTCAAAATATTGAAGTTCAGAAAGAGATCCAATCCATTCTGAAACTTTGGCTGTTCATACTGTTTCAGATCAGACATAAACTCTTTAACCTTAGAAGTTAAACCTACATTAATATGCTTAGGTGGAAAACTTAAATTATTGCAATTTTCCAAAGCATGAATTTACATCATTTTTTCCCAGACTTTCTTCATATACTATAAAATCATGGACAATCCATGAAATGCATAGCAAATCTGTTTGCCTATTACATTTTCATTGTGACAGTCCTTCCACCTGCTACATCAGACCATAATGCATGGGGTTCATTGGTGTTTGCTGGGAAAACACTTGTATGAATTCTATAATGATATTCTGTTCATTCAATGTAAAAATGAAATTCATCTCAGAACATTATAACAATAAATGGCTAACTGATATAGATGGGTGAAATCTCTAAGGTAGGTCTCCCTAACTGAGGCCTTTTCCATATTTTTCTCAGCTCTCATTGTAGCAATGCAGAGGAAGTACCTAAATTTAGGCCTCAGATGCTTTTAATTTTAATTGTAATTAATGATTTATTAACATATCTTTTTTACATAGTTTGATATAGGAACTTTTCAAGTTTAGGAGAAAAGTCAACTCAACTTCTAGGTCTACCTTCAATTGCCCTACAGATATCTAGACTCCACTCATTCCATTCACAATAAATGCAGAATTGTACAGGTGTAACAAATATCTGTTCTGCAGTACTGAACTTTCTGTAGTGTGTATGTTTCTATTGAATATGCAGAACCAGACTTGCCGTCACATCAAACATCAGTGCACATAAGCACGAACACACACCACATCCTTCACACATTGTTGTTATATAAACTTCCAGAGTTTCTGTTTCTTGCAAGATATAAACCATGTTGAGCCAAGTACATCTGGATCTAGACCAAGTTTTACTATGAATTATATGCCAAACTACAGAAAGGGAAAGACAAGCCTTTAAACTGGAAAGAGGTATGCAACAAGCAGATCCAATCCCTGAAACTTTTTACAAACTTTTACATTAGAATAAATGTTTAGAAAACTGAACTGGGGGAGAAAGTATTTAATTACAGTGGATGGTTATACACTTACAAATATAAGGTTTGCAGGTTAGTGCTAATCATAAGAAACCCTAAGAGCTGCAAGCAAAGCAACAAGAACCTTAGCAACTGCAGCTAAAAATGCCAGACAGGTGAATATGAGCAAAACTCAGCAAATCAATTAATACCATTTTCAGATGATTAAACTGAACTAAAATATATATCATAATATGTCTGTTTGGATCAAATTATTAGCTTTCAAACTAACATGATTAAAGAATTGAACAAAAGAATTACCCTAGCATGGAAAGCATTTTGGTTACTAAAATTCATTCTAAAGAACAAGAATTTGAACCACAAAATAAAATTTGAAGCTCTAGAATCCTGTTTTTTCTCTATCTTTATTATATGGAGTCAAACATGGAACCTGACTGAAATTGAAAAGATATATCTCAAAGTCTGCCAGGAAGATGGAATGAGGAATCCTAGGAATATTCTGCAAAGACAAAATCTTAGACAACAATGTGTAACCCACCAGAGACTTGAGAACAGCAGATGGGCACATACCTCTATTTTTTGGGAACCTCCCATCAGAAAGAAACATTAATTAGAATATGCTAATTCCTTCTAGAAAATTGCAGGAGTGCAGATCTCAAAAAAATCATATGATGGAGTGGTTCAAGATGTTTTGTAAGATATTTTTCTAAATGTTCCAAAAATTCTTCAAACATGGGGGAATTATTTGAAGTGGGAAATACTGGTCTGAGAGGTTTGGTAACGGAGAAAGTTTTATAGTATTGGTTTGGGGTTTAACAGTTTATTGAAGAACATATATTAACGGAATGTGTGAAATATAAGGAAAACAATAAGTTTATTAATAGCTGGTTAATAAGATAAAGGATTAATTAAAAAATAATGGGATGTATGGATGGAGAGAGAATGCTTGGAAAGGAATTTTGAAGGCATATCAGATTACAATATTAAGATACGGATGAACAGATTCCACATGGTGCAATAATTAAGAAAAGCTTGCTCATTGTCTATGAAGAAATGAAGATACATTTTAGAACAGAAAGGTATATTGAGAAGTGCAATAAAGAGGATCCATATATTGCTTGAATCCAGGAACTAATGAATTAGCTAATTATGGAAGAATAGCTTAGAATTAGAAAAAAAGTCATGTATAGGAAAATTTTTGAGGATGATAACCAGATTAGAAAATTTGGTTTAAAGTTAAAAGAAAATGGGTGTAGACAGTAAAAAAAAAAAAAGAAGGAAAAATTGAGACCAATGAAAGAATGGGGTACTAGCATATTATAATATCAAAACATATAAACATTTTTTGCTATATTAATAATAAGTTCTTTTGCATCTGCCTCTTATCTTTTTGTGTAATTTTATATGTTAGGATGTGCTATAGTGATAATGACTAGGGTCAAAATCTATAGAAGTCTACAAAAAAACCTATCATTTAAATGGGTGTGATCAAATAATGCAGATAATCCAATGACTGTTTCAATGAATTATCTTTGTGCTGTACTAAAGCTCATTTTATAAATCATATTTTTTGTGTTAACTCTGTTTCTAGAAGTTTATATTGTACCGATTCCATACGTAACTCATGGCAGATAGTGGGCTTAGAAAAAGTTGGATCTCTGAGCATGAACTAAATCATAATGTCATGTAAATTAGTTTCCCATATGAGTTTCTTATATATAGAGTTTTTTCAGGAGGTATAGGGATATTTATAAATAAAGATAGTGGAGCTATGGTGAAGAACAGCAAGTTATGTCGGTAAAGGTATGTAAAAGCAATGTTAGTGGATTCTGCAAGGTAGTGAGACAGAAGGTAGAGGATATGGAGAAAGAAGGTAGAGAATATGGAGAAACAAGAAATCTGATCTAGTTTACAAGTTCTTTGGTTTTATATAAAACAGTTTAAAAGAACTAGGGACAAGAGAGATACATTGAAATTTGTGATCAAAATGGAAGGACAGGTCTGATATGGATGCATACAGGAGTAATATTCCTAAAAGGATTAAGAATGAAAAACAAGGTAAGATGTATTATGTGTGGGAAAGTAGATAGAGTGGTTCATTATTATTGGAGTGTGAGAAAATTAAATGGTGGTGAGATAGTATATGGGATGGTAAATGGATGAATTGCAGAAAGATGTAGGGGTAATAGAAATGTTAGTAAATAGGAGGGAGGAAATATCCAAATGATTGGAGAGTTTCTAGGAAAAGTAAAGGAGAAATGGTGAAGAATGAAGAAAGAGAAAGAGGTTAAAAAGTAATGAATGCGGTTTCTTACATACTCACAGTCTAATGATTAAAGTATGGCAGAAATCAGAGATTGTACTGGTACTGTTAGAATCCATAGTATAGATGTCAATGTAAAGTACATATTATAAACTGTAATATTGTTTGCTAATAAATTCATTCCTTAATATAGGGGTTTCAAAAGTAACATACTTCCATGGGTGGCCGAGATCATTAAGGTGCAGATTAGTGAGTGGGAGGTCTGGGATTGGAATCCCACCAGGACCATCCTCCCTGATTGAGGTTTTTTCCATGCTTTCCTTAGTCTTCATAAATGGCAAATGTCGGGGAGTTACCCTAAACTTAGGCCTGGAATGCTTCCTTCCTTTAAAAAAAAAATTCCTCTCCCAATTTACCATTTCATTTTGTGTATCAACACAGTGTGGTGTCTGTGGTGCCTCAGTAGTAAAAATGGGCATTAAACATTAATCAAAAAAAAAAGTAATGCATAATTTGCTTTTCAGGTATATGAAAGATTTTAGAAAAAATTCAAAGATATATCAAATCTTATTTCTTAAAAGAATTTATTTTATAAATGCAAAATCTTTTTGTAGTCATTGTTGCATGAGCTAAAGACATTTTTAAATTAGAGCCTATAATTTTATTCACATTTTCTGACAATGACTTCATTTTTAATATAAGTATGCTTTTTTATATTCGTTTGTATTCAGTTTGGAAATTACTGAATTAATGATGTCATAGCTAATGTACAATGATTATGAAAAGGTTTCATACTTATAAAACAAATCCTTTTAAGAATAATCTTCCATTTACCTGTAAAATAAATTATATGTTTCTTTTCATAGTACAAGTAGACTCATTAATAATATAACAAGTTTGTGACTCCAAAAAATATTTTTGTAATATAAATCACATTCTACTATGAGCTTTCTCTTTCATGATACAAGTAAACTAATTAATAATATAACAAAGTTTACAAAAGCTTGTGACTGCAAAATATTTTTTGTAATACATAACATATTCTTCAAAATTAATGTTTATCATTAAATTAGAATATTCTGCCCAACCCACTTCCTATGCTCCATTTCTTCAATTTAGAGTGGTAGCAATACACTTTGTCCACTGAACCTGAAGGTTAACAAGCTTAAAATACATTTCTATTGATTACAGAGACTGGGGTTCAATCTTGAATAACATAAGGGAAAGTTTCCCCATTCTGTCATGTTCAGACTCCCAAAGCTTGTTACTTAAAAGAACTTACCTAGGGAGTTTCTTTTAATAAAATTTTCCAGAGGGATAAAGGTGACTGAAACAAGATCGCCACCCATCTTCTGCTTTTTCAGCCTTCATAAGCCACTAGGGCTGCTCTTTAACTGAGAACTTTGCTTTAACCTAACACAACATATAATATAAAAGATGTATAAGCACAGTAACCAAACTATAATAAAATTTTGCACCCAGATAATGTAGCATGTATTAATTAACAAAGATTATATTAATTTACCTGCACAATAAATGGTTCCTGAATTCTTTTTGTGGCAATGAATTTCTTGCACTTAGGCTGCAATGTACAGATAACAACAACTTAGTTCTTTTCTTCCATTATTGCCTCTTTTTCCATGTTCAAAGAAATTATTGAAGGAATGGAAATGGATGCATCTACCTGGGATGAAAGTTCTGATTCACTAGTGGTAGCTGCTGAATGGATAAATGCCCCATCTGCCCCCATGATACCCTCTAGTGGACTAGACAGTACATACTGAAGTGTAGCCCCTGGCTGTAGTGTTGCAGTGATTTGTTCCATAAGGGAATTTTGATCTGTTGGAAGAGTAATATATTGACCACAACGACCTGTCAATAAAATAGGTGCTCCATTGTTAAATGATGCTAGAATTTCTGCATTCCTTAGTCCATCATCAACTCCATTTTCTGGAACTGCAGTGTTCTGAACATAAAGCAGCACTGGTTGGGTTGCATCATGTTCTTCAAGTATTATTTTGCCATCATTATCCTTCAAGCATGAATCAACTGCAACAGGATTTGCACCCTTGTCCTTGTTATTTACTTCAGCAAGTGTAACAGGATCTTTATCCTTCTCTGACACTTGATCTGATTTTGTCATCTCCTTTGAGGAGGAGTTTTCAGCATTGATGGTAATCATAAAGGGTTCAGATTGCAGTATGTCTGCGGTACTTGGAAGATTATCAGATTCTATTGTAGATTTACCACTTTCTAGTTCAGGCACATTTTCCGAATCCAAGTTATCATCAGAGGACACTGAAAGGGTTGTTTCCTGTGCTTGGTGCTGCCTCATGTGGCTTCTCCATGAGTCCTCACGCACAAATGCTGCATCACATACTGTGCACCAGTAAGACTTGTAGCAAAATGGTTTAGAATGTGCCAAAGGTTTTGCTGCATTACGGCTGGAAAGAGGTTTTCCTGGTACTGCTGATTCTTTGGCATTAGACTTACCTTTCTTTGAAACACGCAATTCTGGATGTTTCTTCTTCATATGTGTTTTGAGGTTTCCTGAGGAAGAAAAGAAAATAAAGATAATAATATCAGAAAGAATAATTTTATATTAATTCCAGTGCTGATTCTACCCCACAGAGCTACAAACAACATTCATCAATAAATTAAATATACACTAAAGAAACATACCCCAAAGTAAATATACAAACCATTATTTGTAATTGCTTACCAAAGGTTTTCTTGAATGCTATCACCTTTTTAATTCTCAAACATAAATCAAACTTTTTCTCTATTTGCCCAACCCTTAACATTCAAACAAAATGCAAATTCAACTTAAATAATCCTGTAAAATATTTCATTCTCCAAACTCTAATGGAACCAAGTAATGCCCTCTTTCCAGTGGTGAAGCATGACTTTTTGTATGGGTTAGGCTGAGACATGGGATGTTGAAATTAATGGAAAATCTAATTTATGATAAATACACCATGAGATGACTCTGTAATCTATCATAAAATGGTTTTATATTAAAAAGTATGACTTTGTGTGTAATAATTCAAGTGATAATTAAATTAAATTACATGCAATATTTAAAAAAAGTTTATATTCCATGACTCTTCCTTAAATCTCTTTATATATAAGCTCAATCCTTTGGTCCTTTTTCTGTGAAAACATATCAGTCACTCTTGAAATGAATTCTTGACTTTTGACTGAACTTTTTACTGTTCTCTATAAACTTAGTGAGACACTATGCCAATTTGCTGCACTTCACCAATGTGTGGAAATAGAGGAATTACTTAGAGATTGTAGAAGGAGATTTCAGTACTTTAGCCTTACTCATAGGTTGGTCGTTTATATGTATGCCTTTAGTGGAGGCACCTCCAGGAGAAAGGGATGTATGAGGAAGTCATCAGGTGGCCAGAATCTAGAGATGGTGAGGTATGGATATAGATAGGATCCCTAACGTATTTCCAGATAGAACACCCTAACACTGGCAGATTATTTGCCCCCCCATATGCAAAGAGCTCAAGCACCTCAGAATGGTCACATTAAAACACATTTTAGAAATTGGGACAGAATTTTCCTAAAGTGCAAGTCACCATCACACTGTACCAGCCTACCTTGCCATGGCAATTTTGATTCTGTAATAGAAATAATGAAAATGAAATTTTATGAAGTGCGACATGACAGTCCCTTCCCAGCCCAATAAGTTCATGCATATAACCTGGAGGATTTTTCCATTAGGGTGGTACTTAGAACCTAAATCAACCCATTAGACTGAAAATAATTCCATTGCTCACATGCACCTTGCCAGGTAGGCTACCATAACCCCTGGTAAGATGGTCTAATCTACCATCAGACTCCTCACTATGCAGGTGAGCAGCCGAGCATATTAAGGTAGCTCAAAACCCTCACCCCCTGCAACAACCAGTGTTTGAGGAATTAACCTCTGCCATTTAGGTACAGCAGAAAATTCGCAGAAGGAAATATGCACTCAGGATTTGACCAGGGAAAACCACAAAGTCAGGATGGTCACCTGAAGGTGTTTGAACCAGGGACCACCCAAATGCAAATACATCTGTGCCACTGTGCTCAATAAAGAAATAGAGAGAAAAACAGGTAAAAAATAAGAGCTATCAACTTATCACATGGTCCGCAGTTCCATGTAAACTAAAATATGATTAAGAGAGGTTTAAGAATAAGTTTTAAAAATAATGAATCATAAGAAATGATACTTCACAGTTAAAATAAAATAATTACATCATTTCATATATATATAATAAAACCCAAAATAGTGAAATAATATATTTTAAATTAGTACTTCCTGCATTCAGGTCCTTCTATTAGACTTCAGATTCTATGAAATTTAAAAGAAGTCAGATACAATCAGGAGTCCAAGGCTAGCCTATGCAGTAACAAAAACTTCACATCTCCATATCAATGAATTGAAAAATCACTATTATGCTTGCACAAAGCAGACTGACCGTTTGAGGTAATGGGCAATCTATGTCATGGACAGTGCACTGGTTCAAATAAAAAAATATTTCAATTGGTCCTTAACACATGTGCACCAACATTCTAATTTGGGTGTGTTATTATTGTGTTGTGAATAATTCACATGCAACTGTAAGGCTGTAAGATTGATCCTACCCAAAAATAAAATCATATAACTCTAATTCATGAACATTAAGAAAAAATAACAATCAAACAAAATTACTTAAGTCTTCCCACTAAATGAAAAATAACCTCAAAAGGATGAAGGTAACCATGTTTAGCTAACATCACACATGGGTTATTCAAAAGAAAATGAATTTTAGAATAAAAGAATGCTTTGGAGAACAGTGAATTTTAAACTATAGAACTATGGATGTTCCATTTCTGTTACTGTAATCCTTCGGCCTTGTATAGTTGATCACATGATGAAAGAATGCTCACAATAGCATATGGGATCTTAAGGATACCCTAATTATGAACAGACATAATGACACACAAATTTCATAATGTACAGCTTAAGCAGAAAGAATAAAAATCAGCCAGAAAAGAAGAGAAACTTATAACATAAGGAATCGCAAAGCTCTTAGGCTTTAAAATAATCTGTTGCAAAATGCTCATATAATGACCACTTGCAGATTAAGGATAAAATCCCTTTTAAATATCCTAATTTGCTAGATAATGGTCCTAGTCAATTCATACATTCACTTTATTGTTATTCATTTCCTGTGGTTGTTAGAAAAATGAAGCAATGTTCTTAATATATTAATTCCAAAAGCACCTGTACATTTATTTATATTTCTTCCTACCTCATACTTACCTTGCTGTCTACAAGAATATGAGCAGTGTTTGCATGAAAATGGTTTGTCCTGTGTGTGTATTCTCATATGACTCTTTATGCTGGATTGACTGATACATGTATAGGCACAAACACCACACTTAAGTACCTCCTCTGCAAGAGAACATATTATATGAGCTCTGTAATTGTATTATTTATTACTGGAGCATTTTTGCTCCATTACTTAGAACACCTAAATTAGCTCAACATAAATGCATAACCAAATTAAAGTTAAGCAGTTTACCTGCATGTATTTTTTCATGTTCTTTAGCTGCCCTCTTTGATGTAGATACATGGGAACAACTGTTACATGGTATGGATTTTACTTCCATGTGATTTAGCCGAAGATGAACACGAAGATTGGCTTTAAAAAAAAAGTAAAAATGGCATATTTATTATTTTAACTTATGTCATTTGGTCAAAAATCAATGCTTTATGAGCTAAAATAAATAATAGTTGTTTTATACCTAGATTCAAAAGCTTTATTAAAAAAGATTATACAAGAGTTACAGATGAAAAATTAGGATACTTTCATATGAGTAGAATATGATGATCTTCTTTCATATTATTTCACATTTTAACAATAAGGTGCAGAAGATACTGCACATCTCTTGTGCAGATCTCCAATTATTTCCCCCATAACTTTCTAAAATGATGCTTTTTTACTCAGAATATTTTAATTCTTATGTTACAAAACCTGTCATACACATATTACTGGAAGCTACTAGTTTACAGCTTCATGTATAAATTTGAGCTAGTTTTCCATGTGTTTCATGCTTCATCAACATATGCCATATGAAAAAGTTTGGAAAAAGAAAGTTCCCATGGCAATTAGTCAGTGAACAAAAAACATGATTTAGATTATCAAAGAGTTAGTAGTGAAGAGAGTTGCAGTGTAAATATTGCAAAGAGTAATACTAGTGCTTAACCTGTGCTTTTACAAATTGTTCTTTCAAGAAGATTAGTGTTTAAAGAAAGTTATTTGAACAATCTATTAGTGAAACTGATATTGAATATTCTTGGTTTAAATACAATAGCAATGCAGAGGAATATAAGCATCATGTTCTTCCATTTGCTATGACAGAGAAAGTTAACCCTGTATACAGAGAATGTTCAAGGCCAAATTTTCTACAAAAATGAAGAAATTCAAAACACAAAGTCATTTAATAAGTTAGTGGAGCAATAAGAGTGTTTAGTTTGACTCAATCATACTATGATTTCAATTATTAATTTGGAGTATTATTATTATTATTATTATTATTATTATTATTATTATTATTATTACTTATTTAAGGATACTGCTTAATTCTATTCCTGCATCATTAATTGCTTAAACATTTTTCAACATCTGCTCTCCCACTTCAATATAGACCCATCAGATGTAAAATTCCTATAAAGGCTTGAATTTTATTTTCTGTCATTTCACAAGCTGTTGAACTTTTTTTTGTTCAATGCCAACCCATTGTTCGCATAAATTTGTGGGCATACCCTATGGCATGGTGGTATTGTACCAAACTTCTGAAGCCTGGACACTCATAAGGTACTGCTATGTTATCCCAGGGGAGATGATGCTAAAGGTGATATGATTAGAGCAACCAGTATAGATTTCTTTAACTTTCTTAACATTGTATTTGGTTCAGAACAATGTCAGTAATTACAGAATCATCAACAGATATAGTAAAGGTGGTTTTCACTTGCTTGGCTGTTTCGACAACATCAAGCAGGCTTTTTACAATATTGCAGTTTTTTATCCTTATATTTGGTGGAGATTTCTCTTTCTTCCACTTTGTTCTATAAAGAGCTGGTTGAAGCAACTTTCATTTTTATTAACCAGGTTAATTGTTGGATCAGTATTTGAATCATCATATCATCATCACGCTGATGAACTGAAATGTTTAAGAGTGTCCATAAATAAAAAAATCATCATCATATAAAAAATATAATTCCTTATGCTGAGCTACTACTTCTTCCTACTCTTCTAAAGCCTGAAGTACCACTGTTCTAATCCTCTCTTCACCATTCCATTTGAAATACTTGTTCCCTTGGTCCATGCTAATAGAAAACTATAAAATTCTATTAAAACATAACCAAATATTAATACTCTGTGAGGGAGGCTTGACCAGTGCATGTACAAACATGGGGAAATTAAAATTAATTACATGTAGCACTATTGTCATACCAATGAATGGCTTAGATATCTCAGATCTGTACTGGAACTGACAGCCCAGGAAGACAATAACACTATCAAAAAGACAAAGGCACTTTGATTAGGAAGAAATATACACAATAACAGCTTGCCTGCAACATCCATTGTTGGCTTACAAATTTAACAATGGTGCTATAGGTCTTGCAGACTCATCCCATTCGTTACACGGTTAAGATTGTACTCTAGTCCCAAACAAAAATCAGAACCAGACCTGAGCACATATGTTATTTGCATGTATGAAAAATATGTTTATAGTTACAAAGAAAGACTATATACAAATACAAAGATGAAGAATGAAGGGAATTACTTACATTTTATTGCACATCTATAATCACAAAATTCACAGGCAAAAGGCTTCTCCCCAGTGTGCATCCTAAAATGTCGTTTGAGATCTGAACTTGTCTTGAATGCTGAAGTGCATATTTCATATGGACATACAAATGGACTATCACCTGCAAGTAAACAAGATTAATTAGATAAATAAACAAATAAGTGTATTGAAGAATAAGAATGATTTGAATTCCACTGAGATCAAAGGAATCATTTGGAACTGGGATTCAATCTGGGGTTCTTTAGCTTATTAATTTTTCTCCTCTGAGTTGAATTCCATTAACAACTTAGTTCTGAAACAGAAGAATGTGACTTGGCCTCATGCATTATTCTAGAGAACTATAGTCTTGTATTTAACAGAAGTTGTATTGACATACAACTTTTATACTGAATATGTGTTTTTTATGTTAGTGCTATTAAATCTTCTTAAGCAATTTTCTAATGCATAACGATCAAGAAAATTTCTTTTTAATACTATAAATTTAACAGTATTTTGCATAGAAAATGGGAAATGTAAGAAATGTACATGCATTTAACTGCTGTATTTATTTATTTACTTAACAATAATTAATGAATCATTTGATACCTAATCTACATGAGTTTAAGGCATCATATATATTGGCAGTGTGTTGCAGAAGCTGTTGCTCTTTCTCTTAAAAGGTCAGAATGCAATATCCATTGTTTGGATATTTCCCATTAAGTGTTTCAATGCAATAGATCTCTTGAGAACTACACATATATGGAACAAGGTGACCATGGTCTCTCAAACTTTTGGAAGATTTCCATGAATAAAGATAGCACCTCTCACTTGTACAATATTGTAAATTGACCATATAAGAATGTGTAGATGTCTATCACAGGAGTGTCACAATGTTGCATTTTATCTGTGACTGGATGCTTCACAAATAATACTACCTCAAATGATGCAGCATACTTTTGTGCCTTCTTCATGACTTTATCCATGTGAAAGACACACAACTTTCTCTAGTTGTCACCATTGTTTTCCAATCTTGGCAATTTCCTGCCAATAGGCCTTGAACTGTGTCCAGACACAGGATAGTAGAGATGAATATTGTTAAATTTTGTGTTCACTAGATGTTTCTAAATTGCAGACATCTCTTACTTTTACACTGAGAAAAACAGCTGCCTGTTTCTCATATATTACAGTAGACAGCTAAGGACTTCATTGGAACCCTTGTCTCTATAATGCTCTCTGTAGAAGAAAATGGTAGTATGGTTGCTGTTCAAGTTCACGACTCCAAAATATGCATCCACAACACTTCCTGGACAATAGCTGTTACTGGAGGTGGCAAGTATTTCTCAAAGTCAAGACATATTCCTACTGCTGTAGAACTGTCCTTCAGCAAATCTTAGCTTAACATCTGACTTGGAAACTGTGAATTTATAAACATTTTGTCCACACTATTATATGCATGGCTCATTAGACAGTGTCTAGAAATTGGACTTATGAACATATTCTCTGCGTAAATTTTTACACATTTGTGGTACGTGTGGAAAACGGCACATTACACCATTTATCTCAAAATTGCAAAAATTGGACTTATCAACTTCTTGCATTCAATTGTGAACATTAACAATTGTAATAATAATCTTTAGGTCATTATTTTATTAACATGTGCTAAGAAATGAAAATGTGTAATTCATCCCCTAAACAGTTCCACTGTATATGATTTTATTTCAAGCAATTGAAACAAAAGTACCTTTTTAGTAAGTTTCTCAAAATGAAGCATTCAAGAGTGTATATCATCATTGTTCTGGCAGAAATAACTAAGTCCAAAATTATGTTTTTCAGATATAATGATTTCTAAGTTTAAGGTTAATTAAAAAATAAGTTACATAATGTTGACAAACTTTGAACTTATTCTAGAATATTAGTAGGTATAGATATATGTATAACTAGTAGCAGAGTAGTTCAGTGATTTGTGCTTAACTAAAAGATGTAAAATCTGGACTTAATGAGAATACAAGGTATCTATTACATAGAGGCTTACAGGAATATCACTTCGTGAGTTCTGCCAGACTATAAAGCACCCTTTCCTTAATATTATAGTGTTAATAGCTTAAAACAATCAATTTTGGATCATATTGACTCTGATATGTTCATACCACCATTTTAAGCATGAATGAATGAATTACCCATTTATATCCCGTGAAGGCTAGGGACTCCTAAAAGGATGAGCTCATTATTAACTCATGAGGTGGGCCAGTCCCCATGAGATTTGCATTTGATTAACATTACATTGGTTAGCTTTCACTGATCTGATTTAACAGAAGTTTTTGAAGGTGTCTCCATTCTCTCTAGTCCCTTGCTGCTCTGGACCATAACACTCTGACTGTCTTTACGAAGAGATCTGCTCATCTTGATGTCAGTCTACCTCTGTGTCTCTTGCCAATACAAGTATCCCATATGGTAGAAATCTTCACCCATCTGCTGCTCTGGAATCTTGCCACTTGATCAACCATCTGCACTTCAGGCTGGTAACAAATTGTGCCACATCTTCTATGTTTGCCAACTGTCTTATTCTAGTGATTGAAATTTGTCTTTGAGTGATATTCCCAGGATCTTTCTTTCCACCTTCCTTTGGCAGATTTGAATACTTTTCTTTTGTTTTTCAATCAGGTTCCATGTTTGGCATCCATGCAGTAGCATTGAGAAGATGCAGGACTTTAGCGCTTCAAATCTATTCATTTTTTTTCTTTCTCCCCCCTCCCCAACAGTTGATCCATAACGATGTTTTTAGACCAGGATAAAATTATTTTTAGTGAGAGATTTTTTGTGCATGATGATTAAATAAGTTTTCCTTGCAGGGTGTTAAGTCTGAAATTCAGGCAACATTAAATTAAAATTATAATTATCAAGAATTGTTTTGAAATTGTAAAAAAAAGTACTGTAATTGTTGTGTAAATCAAAGGAAGTTAGTAAGTAATCATTTTGCCATGAATTGAATATGATGATGCTGTCCTCATCATCTTCTATATTTGAAAAAATCTGCTTAAGGTTGAACAATTAAGCAATAGATTAAAGTTATTTATATGTTATAATTATTATGCATATGTCTCTCTTATTATACCCTTTAATTAACACAAGTTTACTGCATAGTGCATTGACAAAATATCGATAGATGGGTCAAACCTCAAGTACCTTTGATGTCTCATATTGGGATATTGAAAAAATAGCAACTTTATGCCTACTCTAACAAACTGTAGCTGTACTATAACCTCTGTATTTTCATATTTTTGTTCTTTCACATTTATTAGATTCTAGAATGTAGCATGGTGAATGAAGTTTGAATCACATTATAGAAATTCAAAGCTTACATCAGTCTAAGATACTTTGCATAAACATTCGAACTGTGTTACTTGGTGTAAAAGGACTGTTATCAATAATTTGCAGCATACAAAAAAAGAGCATAACTTTATATCAGATATCTTTCTTTTTCATTCTAATAGCAAAAATGATTGCTAAAATTTACATTTTATATTACTCAGGATTCAAGAACAAAAAAAATGAAAAGAGCATAGTTAATCAGCATAGAAAACTAAAAGATTATTATTATTATTGTTGTTGTTGTTGTTGTTGTTGTTGTTGTCGTTATTATTATTATTATTATTATTATTATTATTATTATTATTATTATTATTATAATTATAATATTTCAATGGTGCTTATAATTCTGGAATAATGAATATGTAATATTGACTAAATTTTACATTATATGCACCCAGGGACCAATTAAGATCCATCTTTGGATTGAGTAAAAGCTCCTGCCAGAGGACAACAGTTGGTCTCCAGCTGATGATGAGAGCAAATGCTCTTGAAACACGTTTTGGATTTTATACAAGCAAGATATGATAGTATTCCTATGTTGACTGCTATGATCAAATGAATTTTCTGTGTTTGCAGCTGTTAACCAATGTTCCAAATAAATTCCATGGAAGCCAAAACAAACCAAAAAAATCTTTATTTTAATTATAATCTTGATACTAATAATATAAAGATTGATAATACCTGTATGTGTTCTTAGATGCACTGTCAGTTGTGATGAATCTCTTGATTTGTAAGGACAAATCTGGCACCTAAAATGAAATCCATCAACATGAAGAAACAATTAGTAAAATAAATACTTTTGAATAATTAGCAGTTTAATACATGCATGTAAAGAATTCCCATGAGTTATTTTGTTTCACTGAAACAGTAATAAGCATGTCATTATTAAAGTTTCACTATTTTATTTCCTTAGTTTTTCAGTGCATTTCTATTTTAGAATTATAGATAAAGTGCAGCACCAATTGAATATAATATGTATGGTGACTTTAAAGAACACTAAAGAACTTAAGGGGCATATATTAGAGTCAGAATAAAGCAATCTCCAAAAAAATTTCTCAAGAGTAATCCCGTGTTAAAATAATCTACATGACATGAAAGGAATTATATTGTGAATTCAATCTTATTTTGCAAAGAAAGGCTTTGGTCTGCCTATAGTTTCAGTTGCCTGTGACACCATATATGAATATTTTTAAAAGTTGTATTATTATTTTAAATTACTTATTATTACACCAGTTATGTTAAGTAACATGTTTGCACAACTTGATGGAGTTGGATTCTAACCTGTGCCCTTCACTTTCAAAAATAAGCATTGATGTTCTTGCCGATTGAACACTGGTGTTTGCTAAATTATGAGTTTTCAGTACTATTGCTGATGCAGTTATCACAAAATTGAATACTTACTATATATCATGGAATAACACTTTCACAAAATATAGGACCAGTTTCTTCTCTCCATGATATATAACATCTCTGTGGAAGTTGTAAAAATGTTTTTTAAAACCACATGCACAAACACTGCTGTACAATGAGATGGATGGGTAGATAGATAAAATTCTATATCATAGACATAAACTATTCAGCTATGAAAAATATGATAATAAGACATTTGGTTTTCAATATCCAAGGCATAAAACTGAGATAGGATGACAGCACTATCCTACTGTTATCCAAGGAGCATAATCTACTTTTTATGGCAAACTGAGTAAATTGTTTTGATGCAACAAAATCAGAAAAAAAATATTACTGTCACTACCTAGGACCAAACTTTAGAGCTTTCAATCTGTAGCCAGATAGCTCAGGTCTGAGTTACCATGATTACACTTTTATATACACTTTGACAGTTTTATTCAGTCATTCACAAGAGTAAATTTTCAACTGAACCAATCCAGTTAAATGATATCTATTATAATTTGATTCTTAAATCTTTGAAATAATTATGCTCAAATAATTCCAAGTTATTTTCCTCTGAAAAATATAGCAAGTAAATATCAATGTGAGCATCATATACCTGTGAAAAGTTTTACATAAATGAACAAAAACAGCTAGGAACTGAATCAAAGACCTGTGACATATGATGCTGCACTGTGATGCTGAGCTATTGTGACCTCTTAGCATGTGACACAAAGCCATACCTTCTGACTCTTACTCATAACCTTGAAGGTTATCTCAGTAATATGGTTATACATAGAAGTGATGTGGTCAAGTTTTGAGTTGCCTCTTAGCCTTAAATTTCTCCCAATAAGATAACCCTCAAGGTTTCCATGCATGAGTCAAGGGGATGTCCTTAGCCCACTGGTTAAAACATTTACATAGTAGGTTCAAAGATCCATGGTTAGATTTTGTGCCATAGCTTCAGACTTTTTATATTAGATGCAGCCTTCCAGTAGCCTTGCACAGCTTATATTAAAGAACAATTTACAAAATATGAGGAAACAAATATTCAGCTGCTTTTAGCAATGTTTAGTACAAATTAAACTATATTAATTATTAATAATCTCTTTTGAGTCAAACTATTTAAAAATACTCTTCCTTGTTTCACTAACTGGGTGTGTATTCAGGACATGTTTCATGACCTTTGTCCACATCCTCAGCTGTTAAATGACTGTTATTGAAGTTGAGTTGAAAGGTGTATGAGTTAACTCCGGTGGCCTTTTAATAAACTTGAAACTGTCTGCTTCATGGATGTCAAAATTCATTAGGTGTTGCTAGTTTTTATGTAAATTCTTCCCTGATGTTTAATTCCTTTGAACTGATTTGGCCACTAAGTCAAATGGGTCTACAAAGAAATGATCAACAATGTTTTTTTAAATTGTAAAAAAAAAAAGTAATTAAACAAATCACAACTATGCGTGATGTATCAGAAACCAATTTTTTTAACAAATTTAATACCGCCCCAAAAGCAAATCTAAATTTTCAAATATTACAAATTTTACAAATATTAACACTCCAAAACCAATACAGTATGAAATATGTATTAAAATTAAACAAAACAGATTCCAAGCCAAAGGAAAAAAATCTGGAATTTACCAAATTAATTATTGGAATTATAAAAAATCTGTATAAGAAAAATAAAGAGAAATATTGATATTAAGTTGAAGAAACAAGGAAATAAAAAAACTAGTATAGCATCACATTTTTGTAGTGAAAACAATGAAATACAAAATCATCAAATTAATGAAAACAGTTCAACAACCAAATGAAGTAAACATCTGGTTAAGAATTTACATTAAAAAACACAAGCAATACCTAATGAATATTGACTTCCCCAAGCAAACGGCTCTGTATTCAAGTTATTGGAAGGCCACAGAGTCAACTTAACTTCAACTAACTCCAACAGTGATTTAATAGCTGAGGATGTGAACACAGGTCCATGAAACAGTCCTGGTTAAACCTCCAGTAAATAAAGCAAGGAAGAGTGTTTATAAATAGCTCAAATCATAACAGATTATTAATCCATGCTTCACTTTATTAATTTTCAAATTATATTTCTTATATTATATATTATATTACTTATGCAAACTAATGAGTTATATTCATATAACAGAACATTTTCCTGTACCTATCATTTCATTTATTCAGTAATTGGCATTCATCTGAACAAGCTCATAAATTACATACTTGTATGGTCTCTCATCATTATGAATTCGCATATGCTTGCGCAGACTGCCGCTGTCGATTGTGGCATAACCACAGACATCACAGCGATGTGGTTTTATGCCAGAGTGTATGCGGAGATGCATCTGGAGCTTGTCTTCTCGACTAAAGGACCGCTTACATATCTCACAATGAAATGGCCGTTCTCCTGTAAATTAAATATACTCAAAATTGATTTTCTTCATTATTGAAATATTTTTAATAAAAGAAATAAAAAGAAGTTACAAAATGATAAAGTGCACATGATGAACTAAAAAGTATTGTGACAAGTTGTAGAATTTCAAATGCAAAATATACATATCAAATACAGGCTATAAATGGATATTTTAAGCATTTCTTATTGAAATTAAGTGAAATGGTTCTCTTTTGCATTCCATTTTACACTTACTGATTTCAAACACTCAAAGAGCTTCAAGATCCTAGTGCTCTGAGCTGATTGAGTCAAATGTGTTCTAATTTATAATGTTGCCCTAGAGCATATAAAAGAAAAAGTGTGCTGACTTTTGCAAATTCCCATTGTATGTGCTGAACTTTCAAAACTATGATGCAATGATCATAATCAGTGCTAGAAATGTTACTGACTTCTAGTGCTGCTCATGGCAGTAAACAGCTTTGTAATTGATATCTACCTTTTTTAGGATTGCATTAAGTTTCTGTGAATTAGCAGAATGTACTGTGAAAACTGAATTTCTTGAAGAAGATAGGGCAATCATAGATTCAAATGAGTGGGTAGAATAGTGATAGATATAAGATATCAAATATTAGTCATAATTCATATACTATGTAACCCAAGAAGTAAGGTCTAGTACTTATGTGATGTGATAAATTCCCAAGTGTCGAAAGTAGTAGAGGGAGAACAGACTAATTCATTGTGCTAAGATAGTATATTGCTTAATAAAATGTCATGTGCTCTTTAAAGATTCTTTCAGTGCTTTCTTCATAAAATTTCTACTAAACAAAGATATTTCATATTCATTTCACAATACTATTGGACTGGGTTGGCCAACATGACTCAAACAAAGCAATACACTATCTTAGTACACTGCCAATTTTGATGATTATGGGCAGAATATGATGTTAGCGATTTCTTAGAAACTATTGTTTTATCACCAAAAGTAATGGGAAAAAGTTGTTTGTTATGTTGACCAATTAAAAAAGAAACAAAACCTATGCCTTATGATTATTTTTCCAAAAATAAGTTTATCCATAAAAAATTTACATATCTAGGTATTTAAAGTTAATAATACCTACTTTTGTGATGGCTTGTTTTTGTTTAAGTGAAAATTACTTCCATTTTCCCTAACTTCTTTTTTCTAATTATTCTTGCCCATATAAGCACCATTCTGAAACTACACAATATGATATTGGCTAATGTTAGCAGCAACATTAGATACAATGGAGAATCAAATGCCAATTCCACCAACAATTTAATGGAATTTGGTGGAAACTGATGAAAACCAATTGGCTGAAATATGCAAAGATGTTAATCAACTAAACCATAATTTCAGAGTGTTCTTAGACAAATAATTTGAGATATGGAATCTATGATCTGCCTATTCAGATTTCAAAGATGTAGCATTAAGTTTGTAAAAATCAGTATTCCACTAACTAATAAAGCTTCTATTCAAAATGATACCTCATGATAATGAATGAAAGTTGTAGAGCATGTCTATTTGATGCAGTCAATAGATACTTGAATCAAGCAAAAGAGGATCTTTTTTCTCAAGTTCAAGCCTTGTTGATTGCATTTTTAAATACTTTTACATCTTATATATTAGCATATTTCTTAATTAAAAAAAAAACTACTTCATAGAACCAGATCTATAATTTTAAAACCACAGTTTGTTAAGTTTGTTACCTTATCTATTACGCCACACAGTCAGATGGATAGCTCCATTTAGACTAAACTGTTGTTCAGTGCCCTACTTCAAATGATTAGTCCAAGATTTTGAGATTTTTATAGCACTAAATCTTTCGAATGCTAATGATGAGCTTTTAAAAACCAGAACTTCCTTGCTAATAAAGAAGATCTAAAGACATTATAAGGCAAAGTTTTATTCTATTTCACTTTAACACTGACTTATCAGCATCTAATTAAACTACTTCATCACCATAAACCTTGTTTATGAGATTTCCCATCTCAAATTGCTTGTCTAAGACCCCTCCACAATCTCTGAAATTATTGCGAAATAGTTCATTGACAACTGATATTGAAAATAATATTCTCCTTCGTGGGAGCAGTGGTATTTCATACAAAAAAATTGGATATAATACATAGTTTGCCATTAAAATGAGTACCTGCAGTGAAATTCAGAAATATTCTCCTATTTGGAACAAAATACTCCAAACCTTAACTTGAGACAAAGTCACAAAATTGTAATATTTGCCAATATATTAATGTAATTTTCACTTTTGTGCATATAAATATAAGTAAATATTTTTTGTGTTTACTTTTCTTTGCATTTAGGATGTGTTCACATTTCAATGCACTAACAATATCTGAAATTTCTTTACCTGTATGTTTTCTCATATGACGCACCAAATCTTTCAAATAGCATGTTGAAAAGCTGCAACCCTCCACAGTACAATCATGCCTTTTCCTAATCTGTGCCCTTCTGGCAGATGGAGGGCATGGCAAAGAAATTTGCTGTTCCTTCCTTGATTCTTTCTCTTGAGTGGTCCATGCTTTATCTTTGACAAGAGCTCTATTGCCTCCCTCAGTCTTTTTTGGCTCCAAATCCTTGCTGACTGCATTTGATTTTGACTGCTGAACATTTTCAAGGCCAAGAGTCACTGTTTCTTCATTGGGTATTCCGATTGCTCCAAGATCAAGGGGATCTCTTATTTCAGGCATTATTATATCATTGTCCATAGTTCCCAAACCTAAAACAGAATCTAAAAGCACAAAACAAATCATTAGCATCACCATCATCACCACTAGTCTCTGCAGCAGCAGCTCAACCCCTCTAAAAATCACCATTAGAAATAACAAAAACAAGACATTTTCATGTATTATTCTTAATTAATATTTCTTTCACAGTATGCTTCAGTTTAAAGCAAAGTAAAACAAAACTTGCAATAATATACTTACATACTTTGAATCAGCTTGATGTGTGATTAAAGCATATTGTAAGTATTTCTGTGGCACAGCAGTTTTAGCATCAAGATTGCACATTTTAAAATTCTGCATGGGCAAATTCCATTACTAAGGATTTTTTCTTCATTCTAAAGGATGAGTGGCTTGCAGTTATTTGTACTTCTGACTCCAGGTTCACTTACCACAGAAATTATGCATTTTTCTTAACTAGTTAACATTGGAGAACAAATACTTAAGAATAGCCTTGGAGATATGTGGTGCCTAGTGGCAATTTTAAGGCATTTTGGTTGAAAGTGAGAATAATGCTAGAGGATGTGAAAAAAAAAATGTTATATTCACAAATTTGAGAGAAAATATTACATTTTTAAAAAACTTAATTTTGAAAGAAAAATATATATTGGTGTGTGCAACAAAAACAGAAGAGAAGTGATTGACTGGTTTCATTTAGGAATATGATATTTGAGGGCAGTAGCTGCAGACTCAGATTTATTCACCATTTGTAATAATTTTGCAAGGCTTCATCAAGGAAATAAAACATATATCAACATATACATTACAAATTGAACATTATTTTAGTAAAGGGGCACCAACTCTATATGTACAATTTTTCTATTATACATAAAAATTAATCACTGTTTTATACTCTTTCACTGCATAGAAATCAGTTTTATCAAGATAAAGTTTAATTTCTTTCATTTTTCTCACTTCTTCATTTATTTCTTTAATTGGGCAAAGTAAATGATTATACAAATCTTTTGCATTGTTCTTAACAATTTTAGTTTCTATGGGGCCTCTTAATGTGTTTCTGAAATAATTTTGTTTTGTTCAAAGGTTGTGTTTCTGAATATATATGTATATATATACATACACAAGGTAATAATAGCACATTGAGTGATATGAAAGAACTTTCTTTTTTTACTGTTTTCAATAATTCTTATGCTTTTTTTCATCATCTAAACATTTTTATATATATTATTTCCTGCTACTCCCTATTTAATGAGTAACATAATTTAGATGTCAGTGTATAAATTGTATATTCAGGATTTGTGTAACCTATTTGAATATGTATGTATATATATATTTGTGTGTGTGTGTGTGTGTGTGTGTGTGTGTGTGTGTGTGTGTGTGTGTGTGTATGCATATACACAGAAAGAAAGTATAGCACATAGAATGCTGACTGATATAGGGAAAGAGAAATAAAATGATTGGGGAATATTCAGGAAAAGTACGGGATAAATGGATTAGAATATTTAAGAAGGATGAGAGAATTAAGGAATGATTGAAAAATAGTGCTAACAAGGGAAATACAAGAAGTGGGGGGTTTCATTTATGTAAGTAACCTGAGGGTAGCTGGATGTTAGATTTATTAATAGTATAATGTAGGTTAAGTATATTAATTTGTTAAATGTTCATAAATGATTACTAAAAAAAATTGGTAAATAATACTGGTTTGTTTTGTTTGTGTTGGTATTTATTTATGAATATTGTATGTAATCAAACCTGAGTGTTCCCGAAAGTTCAGTGAATAATCACTGATCAGCAAAAGACCAAGATATGATGGGTAGTGAAATGAAAATTGTTAACTGTTTATGCAGAGATATTACTAGTAAATAATTCAAGTACACAAACATACACACACAGACCCTTATTCACTTTGTTACAGGTATTTTAAATATGTTATTTTCCATTTTAAAACATTATGCCTAACTAATCCTAAAAAGTTTGTTTGTGTTACTTGATGAGTTTGTTCATTTTATATTGTTAAAGTGATGTTGGCTTGTGTTTTATAACTTAGTTCAATCTTCATCCATTCTGTTTTATTTCAAATATTGTACCATTGTTTGATCTTTTATAAGAGGTACACTACATAATAGAACATTTTATTGACCATTCAGAAAAGTGGTAATACTACAGTTGCATATTTGTAGACCTAAGTATATCATGAAATACTTGTAAACAAATTGCAGCATTATGATATAAGAGGAATAACACATAATTTAATAAAGTCATACTTAAGCAACAAAACACAGTAATTAATTGATATCATTGTATGATTCAGTTGAACTACACACTCTTAAAGCTTCACTTACTTTTCATAAATGTATGGAACCAGTTTCGAGAACATTTAGTTCGCATCTTCATGTTCTCGAAACCGGTTCCATACATTTATGAAAAGTAAGTGAAGCTTTAAGAATGTGTAGTTCAACTGAATCATACAATGATATCAATTAATATGATTAGCTTCACTGTGCAAGTTCCAAATTACATTTAAGTATTAAAACACAGTAAGTTAAAATTACTCATGTAAATGGTCAGCAAATAAAAAAATACTTTTTAAATGTTCAACCAATGAATTATGGGATACCATAGGCTCTGTTCTTAGATCTCTTCCATTAATTCTCTATATAAATTATACACCACTGGTAAAATTACGTTATATGCTAATTATTGTACTTCTATAATTAACATTAGTGAAAGCTCACATTCTGGATTACTTTTCAAAATACTAAATAAATTATACAATTTTTAAAGTCAAATAATTTACACATTAATATAGAAAACACAATATACATGATCATATAAACAGTGCAAAACAAAAATTAAATTCAGTTAACAGTAACCATAGAGGTTATTTTCCATACATATAAAACTGTGTGCAGAATAGCTTACGTCATCAACATGTACAAAGAAATTAAAACTAAATTAAATAAATTGATCTAACCTGATATAATTTAACTTAACTGAAAAAATAAAGTATTTTTCTATTTAAATTAACCAAGTAATGTGGAGTGATGTAATACATATACATTTTGTTAACAAAAACTATGTTCATGTATCATACAATAAAAGCATTCCTTTTAAGTTCTGGCATTTTTACGCTAGTTGAAACTGCTAATTATTTGAATATTTATTGCAGCTCAATTCTAAGTCTAATGCTTGTCATATTAGTGTTTAAATATAAAACAGGCATTGAATTCATTAATACCAAACTAAAATATTCATAAAACTTTGCTGGTAAAAAAGTACAAGTATGTCTCTTTATATAATGAATTACATACCTGGCCTTGAAGGTCGCTCTTCATGATTAACTGAAACCTCCTTGTTGGCAAGCTGATTGGCAAGAATCGTTGCAACAGCCTCCTCATCTATTTGAAATTCTCTTTTGTAAGGCTGCTGTTGTTGTTGCTGAATCATGATGGCTGGCATTTCTCGAACAGCTGGATTGGTGGAACTTTTATGCTGAAATGTGACTGCAACCTGCTGCTCTGTTTGAGCTGCAAGTAATCGAGATCTAAGGATATTGGAATCTCCATTTTCTTGTCTGTAGGACAGAACTCCTTCTCTTAGATTGTTACTGTCTTCTTGCTGAGATGGAAAACTTGTTCCATCCACTATCACCCGAAAGATTGGAGAGTTCACTGATGAACTGTTACCTCCAGAAGAATTTCCATTGTTTATATATGCAAGTGTTGGTTGTGCCACCATGGCACCAGATGTAACAGGAATTGATTTTTGTGAATTCTGCGAGCATTCTGCTCTTTTGTGTGTAAGAAAAAGATTGATGTCTGAAAAGTTCTGCTTGCATGCTCCACAGATATGTATGTCATTTTGACTGCTTGGGGATATAGCTGGAAATGATGCTGCAGCCACAGATGGAATTTGAACTGTAACAAAATATTTTAAAGTTTAATTCTGAAATATTAGGGTATATAAAATTTCCTTTGATTGCTATATTCAAAATTCATAAAAGTCCTGCATGAATAGATTTGTATGACATGCTAAATTAAAATAGAAATTATGTATATTCCTAAACAAAGACATAATAGCACATTGCACACAAATGCAAACATGCATGTGAATTGAACCATTCCCTCCTTCCCTCCCCATACACAAATGCATATCACACAGTACATACTATTGTGACCAAAGGAACAGATTTATCAAGGACAATAAAGACCATATAGCTTTTGTCATAATATTCTTTAATGCAATGTCCTATAAAACAAATGGTTAGGTAAACCAATTGGAGAGACAATTACAGAGAGGAAGCTTCATTTGAATTAAATTTTTAGCAAAAAAATTTGTAGACATAATTAATAATGATTAAATTAATAATTATTAAATTAAATATCCTCTAATTTATATGCAAAAGAATATATAAAATTTAAAAAAATTCCTACAATCAAATGTATGCACTAAAATATATAGCTTAAAAAATTAAATATTAAGGACATGTACAGCTGACTCAAAGACTTTGGTAAATCCAAAAGGATCTAACCCCACTTCTGGAGAGTGCAAATACTCTGTCTTCAGAGTACCTAAAACCAGAACCCTCTCTCACCATCTCCCTATCTCTACTCTATATCTCAATTCACTTCTTAACCTAACTATATCACAAAATACCCTTAGAATTTGCTCTTACCGCTTACCCTTAGAATTTGCTCTTACCGCTTATAGCCTAACATCAATGTTGTATGTGTAATGGGATCTAATCACATATATTAATCCTACTTTTCTTTGGAAGTTAATTTCAAGTAATATTACCCTATCTATATTCTTATTTTTCTTATACATTTTTCTTGCACATTCCAAAAAATCACTCCAATCTCCTGATATCTCTATTACCCTTCCCTTTTAGTCAGCATTTTTCAAAATACCATTTCACTTTGTAAATCATTCCATTTTTCTGATATATTTCATTTCTCTGTCACTTTGTTTCTCTGCATTCTATTATTCAATGTAAATCATTCCCTTTATTTCCATGCAAAGAACACAGCTCTAAGTCATCCATGTACCCATAATTTGTCACAGAGATTAATATATTTTTCTTTATGCCATTCTTTTTTTAAATCACATTTCAAGATATTTTTATCTTTAAAACTACCAAATATCTTTTGTTTTTCCATATCTTCTACCATACCCTTTTTATTTTAAACAAAAATTATTGAACTATATTACTGATTGCCAAGAAACGAACATTCACTTGTTTTCATCTTTTTATTCACATGTTTCTGAAACTGCACTCTGATGCTCTTTCCTAACAAGCCCAATATATTATTCTTATTTGTAAAATACCATTTGGATTTTAAAACGTTATCAAAAACTGTTTTATTTTCTTTACAAAATGGTGTTCCCTCTTTCTTAGTGTGAGTGCTTTATTTGCTACCTTCTGTAATCTTGAAGGCAGTACAATCTAGGAGAAAGTAATCGAATACACAACATAGGCTTCATCTTTTCTTTTCTTTTGCCATTCTTATTTTCTGTCTTTCCTGTTTACCCACATTATTTGTGATATTTTAACATGCACATAAAACTTCTAACAGTGTAAGTTTAACTCAAAGAGATTACGTTTCACTGCAGTGTTTCAGCAATTTTGAAGGAAAGATTCAGTTGCCTGCTCACTATTGCACACTTTTGACTTAGTGAAAATTGCAGAATCAAGCCAACAACTCCAATACTCTTTTATCATCTTTTATATCTTAAAGTGGTCTGGGTTTCAGGACATTCAGATTATAATGTAGTAAAATCTATGGTATTACAAGACCAGTGCTGGAAGCTACACCTTTCTAAATTTACATAAACATCTTTCCTTCACCAGAAAACAGAAAAGTAATTTTTTAAGCAGACAATACATCATCATATGTTGGAGTGATGACATAGAAAATTTAGAAGAAAAAATGGTGAGTACAACTATGGAAATCTCAAATATTGCATGTCCGTTACTTGGTCCTCATTTCAAAAGAAATAAATAATAAAAAAAACTGCAGAAGTTTAATGAGCAAATGACTAATTATTAGCATACTATTTTTCTTTCTGAACAAATGGAGCAAAAAATGTGCAACATGCAAAAGCATTGTGCAAAGGACAGGAAGGAAAGACTAAAATAAAAATAATCAACAGTATACAAAAAGGTAAATAAATAAAATAAAACTAATGTCATAACAGAATTATTATCACAAAAAGCACTAGAAGAATTAGACTCGAACATTTAAAGAAAGACAAAATATATCCTAAACTTAGGTATTCATTTTTTTTCACTAAACTCCATTTACTTTCATAAAAGTAAGACGCAGCTTCGTAAGTACAATATTTCAAGACAAAATATATTTAAAATATGATAAAATGAGAGTTGTAGAAATAGTTTTAAGTTTCTTTTGCCATTTCCAAGGGTTGAAATTTCTTGTCTAAGAAAGGATTTCCAGAACATCAATATTGGAACTTGGGATGCAAAATAGCAGACTGTCATGAGCCCTAACAATTCCTCAGTATTCCTGAACTAGTATGCTAGTGCTAAATAACTGGCAGATCCTACAACTTAAGAGCCCCCGTGTTCTAAAACAACTGTTCTCAAACTGTAGTCTGTGGAAGCCTAAGGTTCCAAGAAGGCCCTGTCAGAAGATCCATGGCAATGGGATTTATTCTTGAATGTACTGAATCAAATAATGAATTAAGTTAAATTGAAAGATGATACAAATTTACTATATGTATTTATTTAGATAAAGTTATTTACAATCAAATTGAAAACAACTAATTGCTCCAGAATGAGTTTTCAAATGGGTAAGCTGAAAACATGGACCAAGAGAATACTCATCTACACAGTCACAGTTTCCCTAGAAACAGCACGCATCTTTCAGGAGAAAAATGTTCTCTTGCCTCTCTGATTTTCCCAAATTATCAAAGAAGGCCATGAAAGTATTGATGCCTTTCTTAATAACTTACTTGAACCAGTAAGCTGAACATCAGCAATCAGATTAAAGTTAGTTATAGGTGAGATTGATAGATATTGTGAACAGTGGGGACTGAAGGTGAACCAGGATAAAATAAAAATTATGGTGTTTAAGAAGGGTAATAAATTATTATGATGAGTCTTGGTTCAAGAAAATCAGAGAACAGTTATTTTGAAACAGGTTAGGAGATTTTTGGGTAAAAATTGGTTATTTTAGAAGAGATTGTTCAAGGGAAGCAAGATCAAGGATGGAAGACATGGATAGACAAATTTTATTTGTCCAGATTAGGAAGAAAAGCTCTCTAGCATATTACAAGGAATTAAAAGATGACTCAGAAAAGGAGAAGTACATTTTAATTTTCAAGAAATATTTAAGAGAAGGGCCAGACTGATTTTGATTAGGTGTTTGGAAATTAAGAGAAATAAGGGGAGATGTTATTCTGGGAATGTGTCCCATCTGTGGAGAGAAGAAAAATGAAATTCATATTATCTTCCAATGCAAAGCAAGAAATGATTGGGGGGAAAGATTAATTATAAGATATGGTTACTGAGGAATAAAGGAATTGTATTGATAAATGTTTTTCCAGACTATGAGCAGATAACTAAATTAGGGGATTTTTTATGTAAGATAAGGATTAAATGGAAATATTCAGTTGAAAGATATGGAAGTTAGATAAATTTTAGATGATAAAGAATATCTATATAATATTGACCTTTTGTAGATTGAGCTAGTTATGGTTCTGGCCAACTAACTATTAAGCCCAAGACCATACCTACGTATGTACTTAGCATTTTAATAAATAAATGAATAAATATAATTATATTTATATATGTATAAATAAATATAATTATCACTTACTTATGTGAAAAATCATTCCCTGCACTCATTTATCTTAAAAAAAGTATAGAAACCATATGGAAAATACAAATTTCTCCTATTTAGCCCAATATATCATAGCTATGAAGTAAAATAAAGCTTGTGTTGCTGCCAAAGGAAGGTAGCAAGTACTGGAGGATCTCTCAGCATACTTCTGCTGACATTATTAACAGGAGTATATCCTCAGGAGTGTATAAATAAAATATGCATATGCATATCTTCTGAAACTTTCTTCATGGTGTTCTTTTTTTCATTTTCCAATAGAGTATTTGTTGCATCTAGTTTCAAACATGACTAAGCCCCTCTGAGTGATTTTTATTCAGGACAAGCAAAAAAGTTCATATGAAAAATGTTTTTAATTCATTATAATAGTTTGTATAGACAAAACGTATTGCTTTTACTGGAAAAGGGATATGTGAAACTAACAACAGAATCTTCAAAATGCAGCAGTGTCTGTCACTAGAACATATTTCCCACTCCCTGGTTGTGGGTTTAGTTTACCAGGAAAGACAGGGATATAAATTCTCTTGCTTAAACAAATTAACATACTGACATCAACCTATAGAAAATACATTAAATACACGTTTTACAACAAAAATTTAAAAAATGTCAGGAAACTCTTCATGTTGAATGTGTCAATTTTACATATTTGAAATGAACTGATTATCTTCAAAGAAATTATCTAACAACTGTTGCCTCTCTACATTATTGGCCTCAACAACACTAATGCACCACTGCAAATTATCAACTTTCATTTCATTCAGTATAATAGATTTTAACAGGAAACTGCTTACATCTTAACATTTTCCTGTTGTACTGATATTTCAATTGATAGTGGTTTTGGATTACCACCCACAAAAGTATTGTTTCCTGGTGATGTATTTCTCTACTTCAATATCAGAACGATAGTGCACTCGTACTTTTACAAGAATATCTGCTGTATTAAAACATCACGCAGATAAAACCTTGTGCAACGAGAAAGCTTGTAATGTGGTAATGTTACCTTCACAATTTTGGTGGCATCTTCTTTCCAATCAAAAACTTCTCAAACTTTACCCAATACTCTGAACTGCTCAATGCATTTGAAAGTATTGCGGATCAGTTATTATTTCCCCTCTACTCAGTTTTTAAATGTGGGAATAATAATAATAATAATAATAATAATAATAATAATATTTAAAAACAAGTTCAGTGATTAAATTTTAACTATATCATAAAGTCATGCCCACTCTACATTATAAATTTCCCATATGCTTACTCAAAAGTCATTAACTAATATAAAAGTAACTAGGCCGATAGTGTTTATTAAATTAACTTTCATAATAACTGAAGTAAGTTCTGAAAAGCTTTGAAACCCATTACATCCCCTTCATTTTCTCATCTAGGGATGTGCACAGATAATACTTTCACGGCCGGTGTTATAATTAAAACCGTTAAATCTTCCGAGCTGTTTTGCCGTTTAACAGTTGATCAGGTATAGTTCATCGTCCACTGCTGATGCCAACGACAATAGTTGGTGAAAGATACGGTAACATATTAAACCATGAACCTCGGCAAAAGAAACAGGAAGATTTTAACGGTTTTCTTTAAGTGCACAGATGTTTAAAATTTAAAGTGTAATGGGAATATAGATTTCGTCTTATTCGTGATTAGTTAAGTTTATGAAATCTAGAACCTAGCGGAGTGACTCAGGCGATAATGCTTGGGATTGACACTCGGGAGGACCCGGATTCAAGTCCTTTAGGGCCGGTCATCTTGACCTGGAGGTTTTTCGTGATTTCCTCTGGTCGCATAGGCGAATGCTGGATGAATTTTTTCCTTTCCACAAATTTTCCGCTCTCCCATTCCACCTTATTTCATTGCAGGATCGAGGTAGGCTGACGATATGTTGCGGTGGCTTACGCTTTGGAAGGTATCTCTCTGGCGTCTGTTATTGAAGGCTCTCGAATTCTTTGGGGGAGGGCTTCGTCGGCGCCGGGGTGCTCTATCTGGAAATAATGTTAAGGACTACGTCTACGTTGGTGCATCATGGCTCTTGGATTCTGGCCACCCGGTGTCTTCCTAACCCGTTGGAGCCTTAGACACAAACGATCAGTCTTTGAGCACAGTTGTAGTACATAAAATGTCTCCTACGTCCAATCAAATGCATTTTTCAACAACGCAACTCATCATGAATTATGCCTTTTGTGGAGGTTGATGCAAGAACTAATTTCACCTATTGCAATTTCAAAATTATAAGTGTTACTATAGAGTTTTAATTAAAAAATTTTAAAATCCGACAGCGTTCAAATTTCTTTGTTGTTTCATGACATAACTTCTCGCTTTAAAACTTAACTTTACAATATTTTGTTACCTTAATGCGTACTAGTTTTATTGTTGCCATTTCCGGTTCCCGCCTGCGAGATTTGTGCAAGTTGAAACATGTTCAGTTCCGCCTATAAAATGGAGATGACATGCGACGAACAGTGTGTTGCTCTGAAATTCTACTTTCATCTAAACAAATCTACTGCTGAGGCCTATGCAATGTTACAGGAGGCTTATGGAGATTTGTTTTTCATTAAACTTGAAGATGGATTAAAATGTTTAAAAACGGAGGTAATCAATTTCAAAGAAAAGTGGATTCGGTGCTCAAGTTTGTGTTCTAGCGGAAGAAAACATTAACACGCTGCTGTCATTGTGAGAGAGGATCGTTGAATAACATTAAGAACTCTTTCAAAAATTCTGAAAATGTCACTGGGTGTCACCCACAAGTTGGTAAGTGTAAAGTTATATATGAGACGTGTTTATATGGGCTCCAAGACTGCCGATTCCCCAACAAAAAAATGTTCGAGTGCAGTTTCGCATGCAGTTGAAGGTGACATTACAGGAAGATGCGGAGTTTCTTTCAAAGTAATCACTGCTGATGAAACTTGGCCACAGTATTTCGGTCCTTAGAGCAAACAAACTACAAAGCTGCGTGGAAATATCCATCATCGCCAACACAAAAAAAGGGAGGGATGAGCAAAAATTGTTGCTTCTGTAGCGAAAATCATGGTCATCTCATTTTTAGATATCAAGGACTGGTTTGTATATTGTGTCGCTAATTGCAACCACGAGGTTGGTAATCAATGCTGGGCGTTTCCAGCATTACCAGCATGTAAATAAATAGCCAGTCAGAACCATTGCTCGCAACCTGTCCCAGCGGATCCAGCTCCAAGTCTTTAACGATCTCTCCTCGGATCATCTCCCAATAGTAATCAAAACAGAGGGCAGCCTATCCCATGTTGCTCAACAGGCTCGGCACAACTTCAGTAAAACCAATTGTGGTGTTTTCGTATACACAATCAAATGAACACCTCCGTGACCTCCCTATCAACATGACCGAGGAGTTAGACAATACAACCCAACACCTCGAACAAATAACCAAATACTCCATTAATACATGTCCCTTACCATACTAATCAACATCTCCCACTGGATATTTAAGTACGTATTTGCGGCCATGTGTAACAAAGTTCGGCGACAGAGGTGTACTATGGGCCCCAGCGGCTGAACATTTGAGTTCCGCCAGTGCATTTAGTATTTTCTTAAAGTGCAGGACAAACCTTAATAACCTCGCCCCATTCCACCGAATTTCGAGTGCCTAGTTTAAAAATTAACACACTGTCATGAAATACCTAGTAATTCCCCATGGTTACTTTCGTACTTGAAGATTGAGCACAAACTATAAATATTTCCATTCTCATTAAGAATGAATATCTGAAGATGTCTTAGTTAATAAATAACGTACAAATTACTAAATTATTTACTTTCACTTCCACATCCAACACATGGCATTAAATAATATTGAAAGAGATTCTGGAGTTGTTTTCCTTAGCGAATTCGTACAACTCATTCCTCACGTGTGTCATGTCAACGTAACATAAATAATAAGTAATCTCAGTTCCAGGGAAAAAGGCTATCAAAGCTTGTCCCGTGCTATAGCAAACGCTAGATACCCAATAAGACTCAATGTGCTGCCTAGCCAAAACGTTAATTGGCGATAAACCACAAATTCCACCGCTCCACCATAACGCACAGATAGCCACTACAGATCTCTAAAACCTGGAATCTGACAGATACGCTCTAGGCAACACATGCTCCTTTTTGACGCTACGACCGCAATCGGAGTAACTCATTAACTTGAGCTTCGGAAATTCAGTAGCCCATTTCGAATTTTCCTAATAAAAAGTCCCTGATATATTATCTCGTCATTCTTCTAAAATAAGGTTGGCTTAAGTTCTCTCTTATGAACAGCCAGACTGTAAGAACTTTTAATTGGCTACTTACAATGCACACTGTAGGTGATGTTATTTGAGCAGAAGTCAATAATCAAAACTTATATGCATGTGCAGGTAGCAACTTGTCGTTAGTTTAAGGGAGGATCTGCATCGAATGGTTGAGTTCATGTGTTATTCGGTGCTTTCAATGGCGTTAATTGTTCTTTGTTAGTTATATCACTACATAAATATAGTCTAAAAGAACGGGTATTTACACATATAAAAACGGATTTTGCAGTGAAGCGATTATCGCAAGAAAATACCCTGGCAGTAACGTTCCAGGTAGAGATACTGTTCGCCAACTTGTTAAAAAGTTATGAAAGACAGGACCTCTCAATGCCAAGATATGTGTTCCGAACTGCTGTGATCTTACGGAAGAAAATTTAGTTGAAATACGGAAATTTCCCAAGAACGTGTCGGTATCGACGTCATTGTCAATGTCCTTTTAATAAAGATTAGTGCTTTTATTATCACTTTTTAACTGCAATATTCGTTTATTTAGGTTATTGTTATGCTACACACCATTAATTATCTTTCTTCGGCATTTGTCATTAACTTCGATTTTTCAGCCCATTTCTTTACTTCTTTGGTTTAGGTCTACGCTGGCCTCTACAAATCTCTAATATCGTCCTCGATCATCTCAATAGTTGCGATCTTTCCTTTCTGTCGCAAATATAAGTAATGTTCTACTAAATGGTAGCTACTGCAGTTTTCCACTTTCTTAAAAAGAATAAAGACCATTTCCTGACAACTATCACCAATTAGCCTCCTCAACTCTCTCACCAAAATTCTGGAGAAAATAATTATGAACCGAATCAACACCCATATCATTAAGCATTACACTGATTTACACAATTTTCTGATTCCTTACCGTATGGCATCTCTCAAACTAACCTTAGTTTTGTTTCATCGGGCTACAGTTTTTCAGAAATTGGTATTGTAATAAAACATCGTTGTTATTTGTTCATTGAGCAGATACATTAAATCAATATTCTGAGAGATTTAAACGAGATAATAAATGGTTTACTTTATGAATGAAACAATGGGGCAAAATCAGGGCTTTGAACTGGAAAAAAATTAGCCACAAAGGAGCAATTTAGTTCCTGGAGAGAAAAAAAAAGTTAAGTATGAAAAATTGGTTTCTCTTTCTAATGCGCTTCCACCATTCTATATTAAATTAGACCTGGTGAAGCAATTTGTTACTGCTCTGAATAAGGATAGTGATTGTTTCGACTTTCTTGTTACAAAGTTCCCACAGAAAACTGAAGCTAAAATATTTTCGATGCATCCCAGATTCGTGAGCTTATGCAGGATGAGACCTTCCTCAGTCAATGTCCGAGTTAGAGAAATCAGCATGGTTGGCATACAAAAAAGTGGCAGAAAATTTTCTTGGCAACAAGAAATCTGAGAATTATAAAGAAATTGTGGAGGAAATGTTACAACATTTTAGAAATGCAGGGTACAGAATGAGTGTTAAAGCGTATTTTCTTAACATATTAATTTCTTCCCTGCAAATCTTGATGCAATGAGTGAAGAACAAGATGAAAGACATTAAAACAATGGAAACCCGCTATCAATGTCATTGGGATGATTGTTCAATAGTGTTTAACGCCCGTTTTTACTACTGAGGCACCAGAGGCGGTGACACTGATGATACATGAAATGAAATGATAAATTGGAGGATTTTTTTTAAAGGAAGGAAGCCTTCCCGGCCTAAGTTTAGGATACTTCCCCGGCATTTGCCATTTATGAGGACTGAGGAAAACCTGGAAAAAATCAGTCAGGAAGGAGGGTCCTGGCAGGAATCGAACCCCAGACCTCCCGCTCACGAGTCCGCGCCATAACGACCTTGGCCACCCATGGCGCTGCCCTTGGAATGAGTAAATAATGGCTGATTACGAAGACATTGGTGAAGTACTTATCAGAACTTAGAAAAAAAAATAAGTTTTATTTTTTCTAATAGTGAAAAAAGTTTGGAAATTCATAATTACTAACATATAGCTTTCTTTTTTCGATATATTCATTAATATTTAAGTTAAACGAAACCTATAAAAACAACTGTCCTGACTATATGTCTTAAAACTTAATAATATATCAAAAATGTAAATGCATTATTACATTTGATGTGATTTTGTTTAAAAACCTAGCCCGATAGAGTAAAATTGAAAACAAATTTGAATTCAGGGCATTCATGTTATATATATCCAGGTGGAAAAATAAAAAAAGTAAGAGAAAAATATTTTTTGTAGACCTATGATAATATTCTTATCCCGGAGCAATTTGGCTTCAGGTCTGGATATTCCACCACATTGCAGCTGCTAAGAACGACAAAATATACCATTCATGGTTTTAACATGCGAAAACTGGTGCCATATTTCTAGACACAGAAAGAGCATTTGATCGTCACCTAATGCGCACATGAGCTGGCAATCGATCCTTTAATACCATTATTAAGCACCTGTCTATCCATATATCTCGCGACCTGTCAGCTCAACTATTAACTCAGCCACTTTTTCCCCTAGACACCAAAATAAGCTGGAACCCCAAGGCAGCCTCTCGGGACCTGAGGTTTTCAATCTTCACACAAACAATATTCCCCAAACCGCCGACTATACATATTATCATTGTAATAGTCTATTTAACAAACAAATATTTTAATCACTTTCAAACTTCCTTCACAACACAATACGAGAGTTTTAATCACTACCAATAAAAATCGTAACACCAGAATATTTGCAGGTGATGGTCCATTCCCTAAGCTTGCCGAACATTCGAATTTTCTCGTACCACGTTGACAAGGGAGCCACCGGAGTAGCAGAAGCAACATGGCGGCACTGGTTGAGAAAGTGAAGGCTTGTGCTGTGATAGTTTCGTACATTTGCAAGGGAAATAGGACAGAGAAATCCATGATCATATTACTACTGTGTATCGGGAAGGTGAACCATCATATGACACAGCTTTCAGTGCTTTCGATGTGAACAGACAACTCTCGAAGATAAACTTGGAAGACCATCTCTCACAGAGGAATAGGAATTTGTGACAGGTCTGCATTAGTCATGGATATGTTTTTATCACCATTCCACAACCAGTTACACATTAAAAAGGGTATCGCACGGTGGTTTCCTCGATTGTTAACACCAGTTCAGAAACAGCAACGCGTGTATGAGGCAAGGAAACGTTTTCAATTGTGTCAAGACGAACAAAAGGCGTTTTACGACAGCACGAACATGATGGATATGTGTTGGATTTATCATTATGACCTGAGCAAGCAATGGAAACAAGAAGAGTCGCCACCATTAAGAAGGCCAAGTCCCAGCCATCATCAGGAAAGGAAAATATGAGCATATTTGGATTGGCCGATTATACAAAAATAAGTGCATCACGTCATTGTCGAGTACTACCGGAACCTTATGAGAAAATTACATGAGGAAATGTTTGGAAAGAAGTGAAAATTCTTCATGACAACGCACCAGATCATTTTGCTCAGGCTATGACACACATTACTGCAAGATTGCTGTTTGAAATTCTCCCTCATTCACCATAGTCACGACCGACTGTGGTACCTCAGTAGTAAAACGGGCATTAAACACTACTCCAAAAAAAAAGGGGGGGGCACTAGATCCGGCACCGAGCTGCTACTTCTTTCTACGGCTGAAAAAGCCACTTGGTATCCGATTCCAAGATGATTATGATGCCATTTCATAACTTCCTGAACTGTCAAAATAATACCTTCCAAGATGAAGGTATCCACTAAGTGCATTGTTGAAAAAAAAAATGTGAGGCATATGTACAGAAGAGCCCAGGGAAAAAAAATTGTTTTGGCATCTATTGGGCAATAATTAAAACTTTATGACTGTCCCTTGTTCTCTTATAGATAATAGGTATTACTTTACACATATGAGGGAACCAAAGCAATACTGACATGGTAACGATTTAAGCAATGTAGGAAGCTCTGCATGCACATTGAAGTTCGGAGAAGTCTGTTCATTTTAAACAGAAAATTGACACTTGATTTGGATGACTAACACTCCCCTAACACTCACATCAACCAACTAATCTGTGATATCACACTTTCTTCTTGTTACATAAGAGCTTTTAGTTGCAATAAATTTATTCCTTATTGTCTTTCTTCATTATTTACATAAGTGAATATATTTAGATTTTAGCAACAATGTTGACATATTATATAAAAAAGATTTATTCATATCCTATTAAATTCAATTTTTTTTCAGAAAAAAAATTAAATTCTTAATAATCGGAGGCGAACAACAGAACTACAAAATTTGGTTCGACAGGCCAATAAATTTAATGAACATTTTTCACCCTACCATGTACAGTAAAATAATATGAATGGTTAGCTGGAGTAGTGGATTGAACTCTCTGTTATGTTTGCATTCTGATATTTGGAAAGGATATTTGACCATGTGCTCAAACATTTATGGACCTTGGCAAAATTTATGACCCTTACAGAGATACACTTCCAGAGTTAAACTATGTTTAAAGTACAACACTATCCAACAGTCTCTGACTTCAGGCAGAAGAGGAAAAGACAGGCAGTCAATGACAAGAGATAGTAAAGTCGTGTTCTGGATCTAAGGTAGTGATAGATACACAAAGTGAAGGCAGAATGGAAATTTCTACTTTCTTTTAAAGGGAGACATGAAAGTTGATTGCATAGGGATGTCACATAGCCAAATCTATAAGTGTTAAAGATGAAATAAATGCAGGCATTATAAGCATGTTGTAATTGGCTGATTTGCCCAATATTCAAATTAGAATACAGGACACAATAATCAAAGTGAGGCATCACAAGCACTCGAATCAGGTGCTTTTTGAAATTAAGAGGCAATCTTATCATCATAAATCTGAATCCAAAAAGAATTTTATGGAATGATGACATATCTTTCCTTTAGATGAAAATATTCTAGACATATAATTTACACATATGTGAGATATGAATTTACCTTTTTTGGTTTTCTAAGGAAAAAAGTCACAGCATATGGAAGTATTCATTGTTTGGAAAGAAATTGAAGCCTGCAATTTGCTGTAGACGTAGATAAGAGCTCTCCTTCTTCTTCTCCTTTCCCTGAGCAATACCCCTTACTGTCCAAACCTTGCCAATTATTATTTATTTGGCAAGCTTAAGAAAGCACTGTAAGAATAAATATTTCACAATGATGGGTTCTTTGACAACCAAAAAAATTTTTATCTAATTGGGTACAAAAGCTTGTCAATGGAGTGAAAAATAAAGTGTAAATGGTGAGACTATGTACAGAAAGATCTGTATATTTGATGTGTAATTCAGTAAATACATTTTCCCCTTAATTCCTAAATGATCCTCATGGCAGTGCTATTTGATGAACTAACATCTATGTTCATTAAAAGCTCATATAAAGAAATTATTTCCTCAGTATTCCAAGCTTTGTTTTTAATACCTTATGACTCTTGCAGTATAAGATGATGCTTTCACTCAACAACTCAAGACAGTTTCTTTTGCCCTTCTATTTCAGCCATTGAGACCGTGATGTCGCATAGTAAGTATGGATGACTTCTCATCACTTGGTCCAGATTTTCTTTAGTTTGCCAAATGTTTTTCAATGATATCTGGGATCTTCAGGTTGGCTTACATGGAGCATTAATTTGTTGCAACTTTAAAAAAATTGGAACCTTTCTAAAGAACTTAAAATATTTTCATGAGGGGTGTAACACGCAAAAATAAAGATATCATCAAACGTTAAAAAATTAAAGAACTTGTGGCAACTTGTGACTGAGGAGATATGTTAGTGGCCTTATGGTCCTAGATAAACCATTGAAATATATATTCATCTTTTCTGAATGTAGTGAGCCAGAGTTTTTTTTTATTTTGGGACCAGCTGCTTCAGTAAATGTTTTTTATTTTGAGGAATTTTCACAGTGAAATATAACATTAAATTGTAAATAAGACTAGGTATCACTCAAATTTCACTAATTTCCAACAGTTTACTTGCACATGTTTTGTAGCTGATTGCATTCATCTTCAGTATGCATAAAATCATTGCTAACTTTCTCGTATGTTGCTCTGCAGGCTTTACAAATTTGAAGATGAAACATTATTTTGGTCCCAGTAAATACATACAACTTAAAGAACCTCCTAAAAACCAACATAAATTATAAAATTACTCTTGGCAAATAAATAGGCATATATAAAATCAGCTGTAATGACTGCAATAAGAAAGACATAGTTAAAAATAAAAAGAAACATTACTCTTCGTTTCAAGGAGCATATAAGAAACATTAAATATAAGCACACTGAAAGTTTACCCTATAAAACATCATTTCTGAATTTAACCATGCATTTAAAAGAAAATGAAAGTTTCTAAAAGCAATCCAGAAGGCAATAGAACTAACAGTTTGGAGAAATTTGTTTTTTTTTTTTTTTACAAAAAAAAAGGGTTTGTTAATTTTGATTTACTGAAACATGATGACCTCATCATGAAATTTGTAAAACCTGGAGTGTGACATCAGCAAATCTCATGCGAAAGTTGATAGAAGAAGAAGGCAAACCATCTTCGAAACATGCACCAGTAAATTGTTGGCAATTGTGAAATTTGAGTGCTATCTTGTATAATTTACCATTCAATGCTTCAGTAAGATTTTTCTCAGTGTTCCCTCATGAAATAGCAATCAATTAATATTTTAAGCACTTTAAGAGTATTTGGGACTTCAATTATCATTCCATTCAACATTCCAAACAGCTATCATTTCTGGGAATAATGAACTACTAAAATCAATATTATCCATGCATACAAAATCAAAACAAAAGCATTCATTGTTAAATCCCAGTTTAACTGTAAATATTATAGTTCAGTTCTACAAAATGTAAATAATGGAACTTTGAATTAGTTGCAGCTTTTGCTTGAAAAAGAGCACTAAAGTGCACAAATAATAACTTACTACTCTTGCACCAAATAGTTACCATTGTTAGAACATTTTTCTTATAACATTTTTGTGAGTTATTTTTATAGCTTTCCATGTTTTTGTTAAAGCTACTAGTAATTGGTGTGACATATGTGCACTATGAGCCAAAACATTACAATCACCACCATCTTATGGGAGAGATACCCAATATCTCCAAACAAATGTACATGTTCAGAACTAGTAGAAGAATGTAAATATCATGAATACCAACAGGAAAAGCTCATTGAGGATATAGGAAAACTGAATAAGAGAAGTTATAGGTGCACATGAAGGTCTTACAATTTAAACAGGAACCTTAAGAGTTTGGCTCATCAGTGCATATGCCATAAATTGTTTTGTTATATTGTTGTTGCATTGTGCATTGAATTCTGATACCAAATAACTATATAAAGATAAGCATAATCAGCTAATCTGTATTGAAAAACACATTCTATTATATTAATGCCTTTTCAAAGAACTCTTTGCTTATGTGCGCTAACTTTTTTTTATCACATTCTCATTATGCATTTTGTGCTTAAAGCAAATGGTTAAGCACATTATATATTTTAAGGTTAACTCCTTTCCTTCCAGCATTAATGTATGGACAATGTATGATAATAATATGATATTCAGCTGTGCAATATAATTGATTTATCTATATTGTGTTATTTGCTACCATTTTTTTTCTATTTTGAACATAAAACACTTATGTAAAATTGTCACTGCTTCAAGCGATTTGTAAGAAATTTGTCTATATCATTACCATGCCATCTGGTTCTTTGGAATTTTTAATTAAAAAATATAAATTCGATAAAAATAGAAAATGCTTTGTATAGAATTATTAAGCTCTACATTCTTCCAAAACTAGCTTTCTTTTTCTGTTTAAAAAGCAAATGAAATGAATATTCAATCACTCACTTATTCCCTGGCATGCTCATTCACCCACACACTCTCTACCACCACGGGTGGCCAAGGTCATTAAGAGGACTCGTGAGCAGAGATCTGGGTTTGAATTCTGTCAGAACCGTCCTCCCTGACTGACGAGGTTTGTTTTCCTCAGTCCTCATAAATGGCAAATGCTGGGGAGGTACCCTAAACTTAGGCTTGGAACGTTTCCTTCCTTAAAAAAATCCTTTCCCAATATATATCATTTCATCTCATCAGTATCCACTGCCTGTGGTGCCTCAGTAGTAAAAATGGGCATTAGACACCATAAAAAAACACCACACACACACACTGCATCATTTACTCATGAATAATCAACTAATATGCTGATATAATCTACACCAAATAACCAAAATACAGGTTTTTTGCATTACATTCAGAACGTCATCAGAAATGTAGTTTTGCTGAATGTTTTTTTATTTAAAATAACTCTTCAACTTTTCTTTTCCTTTTATTAGCCTTAGAGAAGTATAATACATAAAATAAAAATTGAAAATAAACTTTTTTTATCACGTTCAGAACGTCCTCGGAATCCGGTTTTTTCCTAATTTTTTTTTTAAGATAACTCTTTAACTTTCCTTTTCCTTTCTCTATAGTCTTAGAGAATTATAATACACAGATGCCAAATAATTTAAGGATATTCCTACAATTCTATTCTTAAGAGTGTTGAAGCTATCCAGCTACTGGCATAGTCAGCAGCTCTTGAGTGCAAGTCAAATATATTCAGCTAGTGAGAATGTTGTTTACTTGGTTTAGCAATTAGTGTCTATCAGTGTAACTGTGCGTGCATATGTGTGTGTGTGTGTGTGTGTGAATTAGGTGGAAAGAAATAGTTGGTAAATATTATATAAGCTGAATCACTGTTACAGTTATAAATAAAGATAAAGAGGATAAATGCTATATAAACTGTAGCTGGGTTGAAGTTATAAATAAATAAATTGGATATAAATTCAATTTAAATGTATTGTAAATTTGTTAATTAATGATTAATGAATTTAAGAAGCACTGAAACAGAGTAGGAGTTTAAAAGAGATCAATAATGAAGAAAATAATCAAGGAAAATAATGGATAAATAACCCTCCGATGATGGCAAAGCATTATTTGAGATGGTGGATGAACCACTGTCTTCTGGAATTTCAGTGTATAACTACTGACAAACTGAAGACGGAGGTTAGTAGGTTTATAGATGATTGATAGGAGGTATTTTAATTTTAATTATTTTATTTGCTATTGTTTCTTGAATTTGAATAAGAATAAATATGTTTAATTTATAATTTAGTAATGAAATTTATTATACTATATTGTAATTTCAATAAACTATTCAATTCAATATACTATTCTTCAAAGTCACAATTGAAAGTGGCCTTGGGAATAAGTTCCTCTAACTCCAAATTGTGCATAAACATTGCTAAAAAGAATGCTAATAATGTTATCCATGTTATTAAATAAAAATAGTTACAAAAGATCAGTGATTCCTATGTTTACACATATTGGGTAAATAATTCATTTGCATAGTACTTTTAACTAATGATCTTTGGGAATAATATTATGGAATCATTTTGCAAACTGTAAATTAATAAATAAATAAAGGTGTCATATATTTATATAGTCCTTTTCTTTAAAAAAAAAAAGATTACCAATACTTACTATTAACAAACGTTTTGCTATATAAAAGTGAAAACTTTGCAACGAAATACCCATAAAATTTTATTTTCATATATGGCTGGTAAATTTAGTTCTATTCAAGGAGTACATGTTGCCTGACTATTAAAATTTCATTATACTTCAAACCATACTATTATTTAGGACCAACTTAAAAATGCAGGTTATCCTCTCACATTTTTTATGCTGCATCAATATTCACACAACATTCTGTGTTGTGTGAATACTGATGTATCAAAGTTCTCTGTACAATTTCACTATATTCAAACTAAGGTGAATATTATTGTTATTGTTTAGTTTAGTTCAGTTTAGTTCCTGGAGCATTCAGTGAGTTCATGGAGCAGTCACAGAGACCTACGAACATAGAACTTGTCATATACAGTTACCACAGTAGCTTTCAATCTACATTTACAAACATTTGTCTACATCTGCATAAATAATTACAATAAAAATGAAAAAGAACACCTAGAACAACACAACCAAACAAAAAAAAAAAACAAACAAACAAAAAAACATACAAGTCACTCATTCATATAAATTTTACTATATATAAGTTTACATACACATTGATATATTGTGCAGTATAATATTGTCATTCATATATTCGTTTACAAAATAATAGACCTTTTTACATAGGTATTTTATAAGAGCAGATTTAAAGGAATTGTCATTGTTTAGTAAGGCTTTTAGCTAGAGGGAAGAGCATTGTGTACTAAAATGCATTCATAATAAATGCCTTTTAGATAGCATGAAAGTGCTGAAGTTGGGCAAGTAGATTTGCTTTTTGTCTAGTATTCTTGTCATGTACATTTTGATTTTGAACAAATTTTTGTTTATTTCTTTTATAAAAGTTCATGAGAGATAAAATATATTCTCAAGGAAGAGTTACAATTTCAAATTTCCTAAAGAGGCTTCCACGTGAATGTATGCTATGAATATCAGCGATTATTCATATGACTTTTTTCTATAACATAAAGAGGCTTCCACGTGAATGTATGCTATGAATATCAGCGATTATTCATATGACTTTTTTCTATAACAGGAAGACATGTTCACTTTTAACTGAATTTCCCCAAAATATTAGACCATACTTCATTATTGAGTTGAAATAAGCATAATAAACTAGTTTTAAAGTCTTAATTGACTCCAACATTACTAATGCACGTATTGCACTGCTAAGTTTAGGTATGATAAGATCAATGTGATCTTTCTAATTCAGATGGTTATCAATTATTAAACCAAGGAATTTAATATATTTGGTTTGTGAAAGTACACTGTTATTACAGTGTATCTGTAATTGCAGATCTGGAGATCTGTGAGTGATGAATTTCATAACTTTGTTTTATCTAGATTTAGAGACAATTTGTTTGCTTTGAACCATACACACAATGAACTCAGAACCAGATTTAGTTTAATGGCACAATCATTAAGGCTCTTTCCATTAATCAATATGCTTGTCATCTGCAAATAGAACAGTATTTCCTACGTCTTGGATATATAAGGAGGGACCATTTATATATATCAGAAAGAGAAGGGGATCCAGAACAGATCCTTGAGGCACTCCATGGTTAACCATTCCCCACTTTGATGCATTGTTTTTTATTTTTGAAGGAATAATTTATCTACTTTTTGTTTCCTTTTGTCAAGGTAGGATATAAACCATTTTAAATGTTAGTTTTTTATTCCATAGAAAGCAAATTTATCTACCAGAATTTCATGATTGACACAATCAAAAGCCTTTGCTAAGTCACAAAATATTCCTCCTACATGTGCTCTTTCATTTAAAGCAGTTAAAGTTTTATTAGTGAGTTTATAGATTGCATTTTTTGTTGAAATTCCTTTTCTAAACCCAAACTGATCACTAATTAGAATATTGTTACTTTCAAGGTGATGGTAAAACTTATTGTACATTACTTTCTCAAACACCTTAGAAAATGTAGGTGAAATAGCTATAGGTCTATAATTAGAGACATTTATCTTTTCTCCCTTTCTGAACAGAGGCTTCACTATATTGTTTGGCATATAAAGGTTTTTGTAGTATTCTAAATGAAACCCGATAATATGCATAAATTCGTTAAAACAAAAGTTCAAGCGTTTATCTTTTATGCGTGTTTAAAAGATTATTTCCGTAGGCTATCAAAGTAAAAGGCAAATTGGGCCCATGTATATGTTTGCATTTGGCTTGTTCAATTATTAATAATAACACGGTGATAGTTTCTATAAGTTCACTTGCACCCCTAATTACTGTATCTAACCAAATCATTTATAGCCCTCCACCATATTTTATTTCATTAAAACACTTGTTTAATTGCACACATGGTGCAGAATTCCCCACAATATACTATACGTAATAATTCCACATATACTTCAATGTTTTTGACATTAGGTTCTGTTTGGCCCTGCACACATCATAATGTTTATCTCTAGGCCCCCTAGCAAGCACATTAAAAATATGTTATCTAAATTCCAGCCATAGCTATCAACATCACTATTATTGCAGGAAGTAATAATAATTACCATAGACTTGCGATGCCACCGTTGTGATTGGGATATTCATTGTCGTAGATCAAAATAATTATATACATGTTATGAACATTTATCCAAAAATACGCTTACTTCGTCATTCTTATTCCATCAGAAACAAATGAAGTACATACACCGGCCCCGAAATGAACATGTTGGTGTCACTGCAGCACTGGAGTGTGAAGAAAATTGCATTGTATGGATGCTGGTGATGTTGAAACTGAATGCAAAGGAGTAGATTATGATGGCAGGAGTAAATAGGACGGCTATTTTGTGCTTACAGACGCTGCAGGAAAAGACACACTTTCTTGCCCAAAGGTGAAGTCTAAATTCTGAGTGCTATGATGTTTAAAATGATTCCAATTGTATATAGCTTTATATCGTGGAACTTGCAAATATGTAAATTAACCTAAGTGCTCTATGCCTTGGTCGCCTATTGAAATTATAAAGGCAGAAAAGTTCAGGATCTCGCACTTTGATGTTCAATTGCACTGTTATAAGTTTGACTATGTTTATGTCTTGGACGTATCAGCTATTCAATACATATTCATTAGTCCCCTCCTATTTAGTCGCAACATCAATTCTATAAAGTTTAAAAGTAAACGCGATAAACTAGCTCGTTCAAGCGAGAAAGTGGCAAGTAGTAATCAATTACTACTTCATCAATGTTTATTTTCCAGTTTCCCTCATGTACACAGTACTCTTTCCTTACATTCATCTTATATTCCACAGTACATTTTTACACCTTGTTCATAATTGCAAGTGTTACATTAACATTATTATGAGAAGGAACGAAACTTTACTATAAGCATCTCACAATTAAAAAATTTTAAACGTACCTCCTAGAGACTCGCCTCCTTTTGGTTAGTACAAACCTAATTAATATGGTAGTCGCAAAAATGGAATGTCTAATCAAATCACTCACACACACCAAACATTGCTACACCAAGAAAACAAAAAGTGTATATAGAATAATAAAACTCTATAAAATATATATATATGTATATACACACACAGGCATGGTCATCATGGAAAACATCCTAATCAAAATAAATTTCAATGATAGGTCCAGCAAATGATTGTAAAATCAAACTAACTTTCTTTTGATATAATATCAAAACAGTTAAAATTCTTTGTTCAAACTGGTAGCCCTCAGCTGTTGACAATGTGCCAGTTGATCATATAATTAATTAAGTGATGATTAACCAGGCTTTGAAAATGGTTTGCACCACTTCATTATTCAATACTCCAGATATTCTAAGTTGTTCAGTCTTTCTTAATAAACTAGCAACTTTAAATGGCCCAAACAAAGAAGTCCAAAGGTGAGAATTCTGGGAATCTTGCTAGCCATTTATGTGAACTTTTCTACCAATCCATTATTGTAGAAAAACCCTGTCTTATACTGATGAACATTTCATCCATAATGAATGTTCTGGAACTCCATCTTGTTAGACAAAGATGTTATCTCGAGGTAGCCCTTGGTTGACTGAATTTGGAAATAATATTGCAATAGCTGGTACCATTTGCATTTAAAGCAAATCCAAATATCTGTTTTTACCATTTCTCTAAAGAAGAAGGGATCAACTCCCCAACAAAATCAGACCAGACATTTAAATTGTTTGCAGATGCTGCATATGGTTCTGTCCATTTTAACTACTGAGGAATCTCAGCCATTGGAATCTAATGATACATGAAATGATAAACCTCAGTCAGGGAGGATGGTCCTGGTGAGAACCGAACCCCAGACCTTTCTCACATAAGTCGGCATCTTAACATTCAGTTACCCATAACAGTACTTCATCCATTGTGGATTAATGTCTGACCAGTATTGACAAAACCATTCGGTCAGAATGTAGCTTCATCTGAGAATAGAATTTGTTTAAGAAAAATTGACTCGTTGATGCACTTCATAATTAATTTACAAAACTGCATTCTTCTATCAAGATCTTTCTCTAAAGTTCCTGTAAAAGTTGAATTTCATAAGAATGTTTTTAAGCATTTTTATATTTGATTCCAACACTAATTTCACAATAGAAACTTTTGGATTTTTTACACCCAATGGGGTGTTCCCATCTATGCATTTTTCATATGACCTGATCTTGGTAAATCCTTTCCACTTCCAGTTTGAGTATATTTCTACATAATCCTGGTCACTGATGTATGTGGCATTAGATTGCCATCCAAATACATATCATTAAGTAAGTTAGCAGCCTTTTAATGAAGTTATTGCCTTTTTCCATTGCCAATGATAATTAAAATTCTTTCCTTTTTATTCAATATTCAATATCAAAATATTTAGGACACAAAATGTCATATTTAACTACTTGAATAAGATTTTCCTTTATCAATAAACATATTTCCATGGATATAAACAAAGGACATTTTATACAGAAGGAGTGATAATATTATTTTGTACACATTTTTTTTTTTTTTTATTCTTTTTCTGTGTGTAGCGGTTCATAATTTGTGCAGAGTTTCCATATATACATTAATAGTTATTTTAGATTTTAAGCTTGCAAATAAACATTCTTCAGATGGAGTATAACTATATAGTTAAACTAGAGTTAATGTAGTTTTAAGTTGTGGACCTGTCTGCTGTTACCTCATCTCCTTCTATGTGGGTGTCTCAGGGCATGCTCTCGTCTTTGATTAAGGTTCCATAATTTTTCTTCTTAATTCAATATGAAAGTCACATTTCTACACTGAAGCATTGTTCAATGGCAACTGGAAATTAAGAAGTAATAAACTTGTAAACTTTTTAACTGAGAGCATGAAGCATCCATTTCTTGGATTTTTTGTCATTATTTTTATGGTCAGGATAAGGAGTTTATTTGCTTTTTTTTTTTTCCTTCTCTCTCATTTGCAAAATAAATAAATAAAGGCTCTTCAACTTGTCTACTGCTATATTTTGCTTTTAAAATTTAAATATTTACAGAATATGAATTATTTTATTTCCAGATTAAATTGCCTTTGCCTGCAAGTTAGAAGCAGAACTCGCCAAAATTATCCAAGGCTTCGAGAGCCCATTTGGTTTGTAAAAAAAGAAAGAACAGTAAGTAGAATAGATTTTTAATACTAAATAAAAAAGAGTTGCAACACTGGCAGCATGCAGCAGTTGCATCCTTGTTGATCAATAGGGTTATGTGGATCCGATACTGGAATGTTCAATGACCTTCAGCAGTGAGCGGCAATATGTTTTTGAAACTGTAAACCAGTTCTTGAATCAAAATTGAAGTTGTGCAAGATCACAATACTCAAGATTGTAATTGCGAACTAATTGAAGCATGTAGTACTGTAGAATTGTCTTGGGCAAAAGTGTTTTGTGCAGGCAGGGACATTGTTCAGGATAACCATCATTCAGGACAACCACTCATTTCTGCTCCTTGTTTCTAAGTTGGATGTTGATCACTGATGGACTGTATGTATATCATAGAACCATAGTTCGTATTCTGCAGGATTATGTTGGGTTGCGTAAAATGACAGCACTTTTGGATGTCCCCTATCATTACTGAGGCACTACAATGGCGTCATAATGCAATTGCACAGAACTTTTAATTGTTACCAGAGAACTGTTAACTGTTTCCTTGGGAAAATCCTCATTATGGGCAAAATTCCTACACACTATGCTTGAAACAGCAATCAAATGAAAGGAAACATTCTTTTCCAAAGATAGTGCACTCTGGTGTGAAGGTGTGTGACATGACTTTCATGGTGTTATATTGCATCATACTGTACTGTACCTGGAAAACAATGGTTAAAAGCTGCGCACTATTGCAATTTCATGGAACGCTACCTCTGTTCAGTACTAAAAAGAAAGTGACGACACTTGCTGGCAATGAAACTGGAACATGCACCATACTCACCCAATAAGAGCCTGTGTGGCAGAAGATTTACATTTAAGGAATGTACACAGCTTTCCTCTAATAATAAAACCCCCTAAACATTAGAGCACTGTTTCCATTAATTGTTATCTAGCCTACATATATTATTATCTATTTAATCATACATAAATCTTTCTAAATATGTGATATAATTATTTTTTTATGAACTAGTTTCCATTATTTAGAAATTTTAACAAAATATCTTTCCTAATTATTTATTACAGTATTCCATACTACCATTATGACATTCATGTTGTAATTAAAACATTCAGCATACAAGGTAGCATATAGATAACTGTTATTAGCAACTGATAACAAACAAAATAAATGAAATATGAAATATGTCTTGTAACATTGGGCTTTTCATTCATGTAATATATAAGTTGATGATTTTATCTTTGTTTTTTGGAGTTGTCAAAGAGATCTTTAGCTCTCTATAACCCCAATGCAGATGACCAAGGTCATTAAGATATGCATTTGTGAATGGGGAGGTCTGTGGTATGGAATGCTGCTAGGACCATTCTCCCAGACATACATTTCTTTAAGTTTTTCTCAGGCCTAATGTAAAAATGTTAGGATGGTATTTGTTTTTAATGATGTTTAAACCTATTTTTAGTGCTGAGGCATCATAAGTAATGGATACCAGTGATGCATGAGATGAAATGATAAATTGAGAAAAGATTTTGTTTAAAGGAAGGAAGTAAGTAAGTATACCAGGGCTAAATTTAGGGCACTGCCTGACATTTACCATTTATAGGGACTAAAGAAAATCTGGAAAAAACCTCAGTCAGGGAGGATGATCCTGGCAGGAATTGAACCCCAGACTTAACTATTTAATGCCTTATCAATCTGGACCATTCCATTATTTGTATATCCTCCAGGCATATACATTATGGGTTTTCTCTGATATTTTGAAGTGATGAAAGTAGATTCCAAATTTCGGCTGTCCTGAGAGGATTGCTATAATATTGGGTCTTAGTAGGATATTGGTTTTTAACCTTTTAGTGTCAGGAAAATATGGTTTTGTAGTTGCTCCATTCATTGTCATTTGCCATTCTGTTTCCCATAGTTGTTGACTTTCTTCTCTTAATTCATTCCTCACTTCACATTTTTGTATTGGGTGATAATCCACTGGCTGGTCTTTGCTGTTCTCTGCTGCTATTTCATTTTCTTCATTGCCAACTGTTTTTAAGGATGGTACCCTGAACTTAGACCTGGAATGCTTCTTTCCTAATAAAATTTCTTTCCCGATATATTTCATCTCATGTGATGTAATGGCCTCAAGCCTGAAAGAGAGGCCTCTGAGCAAAATTTGTCGGCTGTTTCACACCCTGAGTTGAATGGGACGCTGATGACCTGAGATGTTAAAGAGTGTCCATAAATAAATCAATCAAAAAATAAAAAAGTGATGTAATGATAGTAAAAACAGATATTAAACACCAGAAAGAAAAAAGTCTGTTAACATATAAAGGAAGGTAGCATTAATAAAAGGAACAAATTGTTAATTGCAGTTACTGATATTCATGATGATTTAAATTTTCTAATTGATTAATTGAGTAAAATTGGTGTTATAAGAATTTATGTATTTCAGTTATACATTTACATATTAGGAGTTAAATTATAATTTAAGTATTGAGTAGGATATTTAATAATTATTAAATATCCTACTCAATAATGACATAGCTGTAGCCATTATATTTAAAAACAAAATTTCATATTTTATGGACTTATTATTACTCATATAATTTCAAACTTGCTCTAATTTATCCTTAATAAAAATATATAATTCATAGTGTTTGTATTCATACTGACATTTCTAGATGCTTTTGATAACAGAAGTAGCAAGCTTGATTTGCAATTGTTTTAGACCAGTTAGTTCATTCTGTGTATATTTAAATATGCTGAATGTAGAGTTTTTCTGTCATAGTTCCTTGTGTTTAAGTGATTACATACTGCTTGTTCCAAAGGGAAATAATTATTTTGCTATGCTTATGGTTCCTTTTTTCTTTTTTATTTCAGAAATATGAAGAGCACTTGACAAATGAAAATAAATCATTTATTTCAGAAGTGGTTAAAGATACATATTCACCACCAGTTTTGAGAGACACATGCGCTGAAACCCCTCTCAAAGTTGAGCCATTAGAGCGAGGTACTTGGGCACCAGGTTTGAAAAGAACTGGTGTAATTGCTAAAAAGATAGGAGTTTATCCTTTATGGCAAAAAGATGGCAGAAAAGTCCTTACAACATTGTTACACGTGAGTGTAAAATATGATTATAATCCTTTTATGTATGTGTGTGTATGTGCAAATGGTATTTTGTCTATTATTAATGCTATAACTGTAGGTATAGAAGGCTGTAAATTGTTTGATATGATTGATTTCTGTATGAAAATGTTTATTTAGAAAAATTTAATTTTGAAGTACTAAGGCCTGCAAGTGAATGCAATTAGTTTCATATTTTGTCTCACTCATCTACTAGTTGTCTCCATTCACTGACCCCACAGATTCTGGGTAGAAAATTATTTAGCCTGAAGAAAGCATTTTAGGATTAGCCTGATGCTATATCTTAATATCACACTAGATATTGCTACACTGGTGTTACTCAACAAGACACTATTGTCTAAATGGAAGCGCTCTGATGGAAAGTATAACATTTTCTGAAACCTACCTTGAGTTTTAATTATGTTATACAAAACTTAATATTTCTAGTTTCAACTGCAATGCCTGGAAATTGAGTCTTAAATTTCCCAAATAAACAAAAAAAAATTATCATAGTAGTCAGCATAGTAACCTATTCTACCTCACATATTTAAAATTCAGAACATGTTTCAAGAGCATTCACTTTCATCAGTTGGAAAATGTCATTCTCTGGCAATGGTAGAAAAAATTTGCTGAGACAAACCAATGGTAAGTGGGATATAATAGGTTACTATGCCAACTGCTGTTATCAAATGATATATTGCCTCATTATCAGTAACTTCTGTTTAATTCTTCATTATAAAAGAAAGATTATTACATGTAGCAGTTGGTTTGACTGAACAACCTGAACACAGTGCAAATCAAGCAGAAAGTGAGGAACATATGCAAATCAATTTTAAAAATGACATCCATCCATCGGCAATTAAAGGATTTTAAGAATAATTAGATAAAGTTAAAACTTGGTTTATATCTTTTCTTCTATTCTTTTAAGAAACCATGCCCTGGACCATGTATGCTTGTCTTGAAGATATTCCTCCAAAATTACTCCTTATTTCTCCCAGCAGAAGTAAAAATATTAATGTCAAAGTCTGCATTGCTAAAAATGCAAGTCTTTTATCCATTTTCAAATTTATATTAGTAAATCTGGGATACAAAAAATATTTTTGATTTGCACACAATACACAGTGCCCTCCTGAGTTCGTTTTGCCAGCCAGATATTATCCACAAAAGATAAAAGTAAATTCCAATAATAAAGTTTTTATATAATTACCGAAAGTTCCTTCAAAACTAGACAAAAGACAAGCCATTGTGATTTAGGGAAAAAGGGGGAGGTGGAAGAGCAACATTTTTAGTGTTTTGTATTTTAACTTATAAAAGGTAAATTACACCGGCCAACACAAATTTGTTCCTGAAATGAAAATATGAAATATTTTTAAAATTATTATATGATTTAAGTTGAACTACATACTCTTATTGGCTCCAATCGTTTAAATATACTTTTTGTAGACCATTGTCCACATCATCAGCTAACTGTCAACTGCCAGTTAATTTGTATTACTTTGGGGATTTTTGCTCTGATGGAGGTGTGATGAAATTAAAAGTTTATGTTTTCCTCCCCGGAAGGGTCGAAGTTCATTAACCTGTCTCTGTATTAATAAATGTAGATTTTCTTCCATGTTGCTAGCTCCGGAGGTCCCTGTACTAATTTTAATAATTTTGCTTTTTTCCTGTGTCATGGTTTTCTGTCCAGAAATGAGATACTACGATTTGTTTGTATTTTATGTCCTGGTGGTAGCATCTCATTTATGGACAGAAAACCATGACATAGTGAAAAAAACAAAATTATTAAAATTAATACAGGGACCTACAGAGCAAGAAACATTGAATAATATCTACATTTATAAATACAGATACATATTAATGAACTTTGACACTTCCAGAGAAGAAATACATAAACTTTAAGTTTATCCTGCTCCACCAAAGCAGAATATACATCCCCAAAGCAATACAAATTATTCAGCAGTTGACAGCTAGCTGAGGAAGTAGACAATAGTCTGCAAAACTACATTTAAACAAATAAGTGAAGCCAATGACAGTGTGTAGTTCGACTCAAATCATACAATAATCTTAATTATATGATTAGCTTCACTGTGCAGGTTCCAATTAACATTTCAAAATAGGAAATATTTACTAGTTTTGAGGTACTAAACATGAAAATCAGAATAAACCTGCTGATTGGCTCTAGATTAACCAATGTGTATCCTTTATATTCAATATAATCTGTCCACATTGCATACTTAGGTATCATTTATAAACTCTTTATTTCAATCTTCTGTTGGCAACAAGTTTGTTATTGTGCCATATTACCTCACTCCATGACTCTCCTGCCTTCTTAAAGTAATGTATCGCATCATAGCATTGATAAAATGTAATTTAAGAGTTAAGTAATCTGTAATAGTGTCAGCCAGTCTTTAGGGCATTTAGAATTGAACAATCTCTTGAAGTGTCAATAAGTCCTTTGTGTATTTCTCAGGCTACATTTCCATTTGCTTCTTTGTTCTTATAAGTGAACATTGCAGTGGAAATCTAGCAGCAATTATGTCTCATAACTGTTTTAATAATCTCAATAACATTTCATACTTATGTGGTGAAGTGACTTTTGCTTGGCATAACTCCAATTGTAAAGAAGGCATATCAGCTTTATTCAAGATGCAAGAATACATTTCTTGCGATACATGTACTAGAAATTTTGCAAATGTCAATGCTGTTTTTAGTTTTAATGGTGTAGAGGGACCCAAGTAATAATTTAAGTGACTGCTGCTTCTTTATGATAGCACCTATTTCTGAAGGCATTATCAAGAAAATGGACAATAGTGTACCCAAATATAGCGTCTGCCCTTAGAAACAGTTTCACATAGCAAAGAATCTCAAGTTCTGGAATCCCCAAAAGAATTTAGCATCAATTCAAAAGATAAGGAGGAGGCAAACTAATGTCTCCAGAATCAATGTCAACCAGGATGTCACCAGAATCTGTTCAACACAAGAACAACTTAATGATCTTGCTCACAATGTGGACCTGTCAAAGGAGAACATAGACCACTGTCATCAGGATTTCAACAGTGGAAGTACCTTGCAGAAAATGTCCAAGTGACTATTCCATAGTCACCATATGCAGTTTGTGCCATACTTGAAAAAGAAGGCAACATTTTGTTATGAAAGTCCTTCAAATGAAACGTGACCTGCAAGAATGGCGATTATTCATAGACTGCTTCAAATTGAGTCTCAAAATGGTGTTTGCTACAGCACCATTTTGAGACATTTTGCAACAGATAGTTTGGGAAAAGTATGGATAAATAGGGAATATCAAAACAGAGGATTTTGGAAAAAAATAAATCCAAGATTGGAAGATATTGAACGACAAAAAATAATAAGTAGTTTAGGTGAAAAAAGCTCATTGAGACTTTATAGGGAATAAAAATAGTATGGGGTAGGGAAAAATTTGTAGAACAATGTGATAAGGCAAGTAGAGATGGGTTTGGTTGAGCTAGAACTGGAGGTATGAAATTAAAAGAATTAGGATATGCTAAAGGAATAGGAAATTGTGTAATGTGTGGAGAAACCAATACAGATTTTCATTCTTTGTTATATTGTAATCAAACAAAGTTATGGATAGAAAAAGTTTGGAGTAAAAAATTAGAAAATTTAAATGGGGAAATTTTAATTAGGAAAAATTTAACTGTAAAAGGGGAGAAAGATATAAAAATGACAGGCAATTTTTTAGGTAAAGTGAGAGAAAAATGGATAAGAATGGCAAAGAGGATGATGGAAGGAAATGTAGAAAGAATAACCGTAGAAGTAAATTAATTTATGGGTTTACAGTGTATTTAGGGAAAGTGAGGGAGAAATGATGCAGAATGGTCAGATAGTTAATGATTGATAAATTGAATAGGGAAGGGACTGGAAGTAAATTAGCATTAGAAACAGGATTATTGTACACCAACAACCTAGGTGTTAGTGTGTATATAGTCCAAAGGAAATAAGTAACTCGCAAGTATAGGATAATAGTTGGATGTATTGTTTAGAATTAAAATATTGTAATAGAGTCATAATGATATGTACTAATTTTATGTTGTCAGTTAGTATTATGAAATTGACAAAGATATAGATATTATTATAATATTAAAATTGTATTTTAGTGTAAAGAGAAATTCAATTCAATACAAAATGGAAATCAGCTTGCATCTATTCTTGAACAAACTGTGCACATGAAAGAAACCTATGACAAACTACCTGTTGACTGTCTTCAATACAGCAAATATGACTGTGGTAAATGAATCTGCAAGGGTATATGAAATACAGCTGTGGATTTGATAGTCGAGCAAGGTTGTTGCCCTATAAGGAAGTGAAATTGCCAAGCAAAGAAATCTATGACTTGGATAAAAGAATATGAAAACTCGGCACTGGTAGAGCTACACAAATTCCTACCACTGCCCCTTCACATAAAGCTCAGTCTGATGAAGAATTTTGTAAAACCCATGGACCAGACTGGGCCATCTTTTAAATACTTCCTTGTTAAATTCCCTTTATGTAGTGAAGGTTAAAGAGAAAGTTTTGTGATTGCTCAGATTCAAAACACTCTTTGCTGATGAAAAGTTTGATAGCTTGCTACATGGTGCCGAGAAAAAAACTTGGAACACATTTCATCTGGTGTCAACTGACTTTTTCGGAAATGTCAGGCAAGAAAACTACAAATAACTGGTTTAGAACATGTCTTCATATAGCAAACTGGGTTGTACTATGTCCCTAAAGATACACATACTCCATTCCCTGTATCTATGCACTTGTGCAGTATTGTCATAATGTATAGGCATTATAACTCTATATGCATTCATTGTACACCAAACACTGATTTTTGGTATGCAATCGCATTTCAGTACAAGATGGGGTTTTTTTTTTTTTTTTCTTCCCCCAGTATCTGTTATTGTGGGCCAGTAGGATCATTCCAACATTATCCAAAATGCAGTTGCAAAAATGAGGTCATCTAACATTATCACATGGCTACAATTCCTGAATAAAAGTTATCTTGTACAGTTTTAATTTTAAAAGCTTAATGGCATTCCAAACCAAGATTTGTAAAATTCCTGCTTCCTGTCAAGTCTTTTCAGAGATTTCTTTGGAATTTAATCTTCCCCAGTTTCCTTAATAAGGGCACAGCATTGTACTTTTGGTTTCTAGTTGTGAATAAAATTTCCTAAATTTATTCACAAAATTATTAACAGTACATCCGAGAGTTGCAAAAATACATGTAAATTTTCATACAAATTGCCATTTCACTTTTCTGCAAGAATTTGTTTTCACTCATAAATCATACATAAAAAAAGTTGATTGGCTTTTAGCAAATTCCAAAGGAATGTATCTATTGTGGTTGATTGAAAAGATTTTTGAAAAATTTCTTCAAATCTCTGTCAGTCCTACCTATTAGGCTTGGAAGATGACAATGAAACAAGCGTGTGTGTGTGTCACACAACAATTTTTTTCTCATCAAAACTTGGCATATAATCATTAATTAACCAATTATTCAAGTTTATTAACCAGCAATATTGGACCATTGGGGGGTGGGGATTGACCTAAAGTGAAAATTTAAAAGAAAATTTAAAAATCACTCTTAACAGTTGCAATTTTTGCTTCTTCTTAACAATACTCAATATATACCATTAAAATAAATTAATAAAAATAGTTTCTGCAAATCAACGAAATTCAGCCATTAGGAATGAGGGTATACCTGAAAATCAAAATTTAAAAAGTTGGGGTTAAAGGGAAATTTACAAATTGTTCTACTGGCCACAATATTTTTTTTGTTTTATTTTTAAGGAAACTCAGTATATGCCATTAAAATAAAATAAGAGAAATAGTTGCTGTAAGTTAGTGAAATAAAATTATTAGGAGTGGCAGTTTGCTTGAAACCCAAAATTTAAAAATTGCTCAAGCAGCACCAATATTTGTTTTTTGACAACGAAACCTCATTATATACCACTTAAATAAAATAAAAAAAAAAACATTTTCTGAAAATCAAGGAAATTGGACTATTAGCAGTGGGGGTTTACCTGAAACCCAAAATTTAAAAATCATTCTAGTATCACCAATGTTCGTTTTTTTCACAACAAAATTCAGTATATACCATTGAAATAAAATTAGAAAATTCTCTTCTGAAAATTATGGAAATCAGACCATTAAAATATATCTGAAAATAAAAATTTTAAAAGCATTTAATTTTCTCTAAATTATTTCAAAATAAAAGAACAAATTAACTGAGCATATAAACTGTATTTGTATGAATGCATATGTTTTATTATTTAACAAAAGCATTGTCCTGAAGATAGCAACTGTGAAATGTTAGTCTAATATGTGAATGAGAATTGTATTTGTAGTAAGAGCTCTTTGTAATAAATTCAGAAAACATTTGCATTGCATGCTTTTACTACAATAAAAATTAAATTAAATTTCAAAGCCACTGAAAATCGTTGGAACTTTTGATTGTTTATGCTATATATTTGCTTAATACATTGTAATTGTTTTTAAATGTGCAAAATTTTTTTCTGTTGTTATTCTCTATTTCATTGAATGTAAACAGAATACCAAGGGCTCAGTTCATGAACATGGCTACATTTAAAATGTTTAAAAATACCCACATAATATAGCTTTATCTGTCAATGGTCATGTATTTCATTTAACTAATATTATTCCATTAATTTTTGTATTTTAAACTCAATAATAATAATAATATAAAATAATTAAAAAAATTATGATTCTCTTTTCTAGTACTTGACAGATTGCAAGAATTCTAATTTTGTTACACTTACTTCTGAAAATTAAGAGTAATTTCACTATAGACATTCATTTTCAAGTGATTTTGAAGGAAAAATGCAACTAATCGTATTATAGTTCAATTTTTCTTTTATTAGTTAGCTTTAGAGTTTGTCATGCTAAACGGTAATGCCATAATTTATTTTATTAATTAATAAGGCCATAATTTGGATTTTATATTCTTTTTAGTTACTGTACTTATTGGCCTAGTTTATACAGCTCCTGCGTAACAGACATTTTGACATTATGCTGTACTAATACACAAAGTGAAAAACACTTTGTTTCAAGACTTATCACCCTAAGAACGTCTGAATTATACAAAGACAACATTCCACCTTCTTTAAATGGGGACACTCAAAATCAGAGGAAACAGCAGCATGTGCTTCAGCGTTGTTGCAGTCCCTGCAGATGAACTTCCATTTGAAAGCATTGTAGAATAATACAAATTGTTGATATTGAATGAATTTATTCAATATTAAATATTACAAATATTAAACAAAATACAGTTTATAATATTATACAATTGCAATTTAAATTACATAACATAATTTACATAAACACACAAAATCTCCAAAAATTCAGCAGCACCATAACTGAAGCCCTCCCACATCTCAACCTCTATGTTTACAAACTTTTAACAGATATGAGATGGAAATATTACATTCCTCCCCTCTCTCTTTATCTTCTCAACATATAGTTCTTATAACTAATTTTGTGTGTGTATGTGTGTGCATAATTTTTGTTCTTTCTATTCTCAATGTTATGTACTTGGTTGCTGGGAATATGCTACTTGTAATTCCAAAATTAATCCTTGAATAAAACATTTAATGTTCTGTTTCTATAAGCATTATGTTTCTGTTATAAAATACTGCTTAACACTGTTTTCTGTTTGTGCCTTATTTCAGCTTTGGCTACTACTATCTCAAGATATCTTATACATGACTGATATATCATTTATGATGTATTTATTGCTGTATAGAACTGTTAATAGTATTCCAAAAAAATTGATAACTTACATGAAGCAATATTTCAGGTTGTTGATAATCATGTTATAAAGTATACACCACCCGAGAAATATGAAAGCCCATTTCCAAAGGAAAAGTACAGAGCAGTGCAGAGGCATGGGTGCTTGCTCATTGGAGCAGAAAGTGCTGATCCACAACTTGTAAGTATAAGTTTAATGATTTGCTCACTGTAAGTGGGCACAGAACTGGTGATAACATACATATAAATTTAAATAATAATAAAATAAAAAAGACATTAAGAAACAATAAATGGAGAAAAGTAATAAAACGAGCAAGACAAAGAATAAAATTTGCAGACAGAATGGAGATATTATCACACACTTCTTTAAGTGTCTTTTTTTTATATAATTTCTTCACAGAGGAACAATTTCAAAGGTTACTGCAGGCAAGTTGTTCCATTGCTTTATGCCTTGTTTAAAAAAGAGAATTTGCACACATTTGTCTTTGTAGTAGACATTTAATTTTGAACTTAAGGCCATTCTAAGATGATTTATCTGGATAGTCTGCGATATCTACCCATGCTTTTTGATCTGTACATGCTCTATACAATGACACCACCTTGATTTTTTACAGTTGTTCTCCAATAGTTCCCAGTCTAGTACTTTAATATTTTGTTCCCATGCCCTCTTCTTCCTTTATCAAATTTTGGAGCCCTTGCTGAATTTTCTATATTTTGATATGCTCTATAGGAATCCCAGCAAGTTGCTCCATATTCCATCAATGGTTATACTAATTTGCATAAATCAAACCTACTTCACATTCAGAGGCAATAGTGATACAGAAAAGAAGGGTCTAGCAATGGGAAGCCGATGTTCGCCATTCTTGGCGGATATATACATGAGTTTTTTTTAAATAAAATTAGTTCAGGTTTTTCCACATATATACAAATGTTGGTACCATTATGTGGCTGATGTCTTTGCAATAGTAAATGAAAAATGGAAAGAGGATGCAATAAAACTACTCAATCTACAAGACAGCACTGTTAAATTCACTATGGAATTAGAAAGCAGCAAGGTTCTTCCCTTCCCCTTCTTGGATATAAAAATAATAAAAAATGACAATACACTGAAATTTGGCATATACAGAAAAGATACCCACACAGATAATTATATAAAAAATCAAATCTGGTGAGGTTCAGATATTGATCTAACTTATAAATCAATGATTAAGTGGCAGCTTTATTAGCAAATTTAAATTTATACAACACAAAATCTATAGTTTGTTATTAACGTATAATCACATATTAAGAGATGTCACTAATATGAGATGCATGTTATTTACAAATAATATTTAGTTCCAGTTGATAAGCTCTGTCTATATACGTATAAAATCACTGATATCTAACAGCTTTCTGAAACTCACATACTCGCTACTCCTTATTTCATTATGTATGATTATAAGTATTGTTAATAAATGGAGTAAGAGAAGCATCATATTCATGGAAATCTAAAGGGGAATCTTTTAAGTTGTGTATATCATAATCCATAAATATACATTTTTGAAAATATTTCTCTTTATCTTGCAGTTTACAAAGGAATACTGTGGGCTATTTAAAGATTCCGGTTTGATGCCAAAGATGAAGATATGTAAATTTTTGATCTCTCCAGAAGCTGCAATCCAGCCTGGTACACCACTTTATGCCTCTCACTTCAACGTGGGTGATTATGTCGATGTTGTTGGCAAAACGTAAGTATTTCTTTTTTATAACTTCTTTAATAGACAGGAATTGTTTACTGTCCAGTTTGGCAAATAGCTTGGTAAAAGATACAAAATTTTGAACTCATTATTTGTTTAAAAAAAAAAAAATGTAGTAATCTTATGTTAACAACATGTTCAAATTTGAATGAATTTATTATTTCTAACTGACATGCAGATATAATTTTTTAATATATAAATAAAACCAATTTCATACAGTTTAAACAAACAAGTAAACATGTTAAAATTAAAGTAAACAATATACGTCGTTTTTTGTATCTGGGATTTTCACAGTGAAATATATTATAATATGACAAATTATTCTTATGAAATCACTCAAACTTCACTAAATTTGTTCCACTTACTTGGACATGTTTCAAAGGCGATTACCTCCATCTTCCGCTTGATCCCACTGGCCGCTTCCCAGTGTGGTATTAAGATGTTGCTCTGTGGCTTTAACAACTTATTGATGAGGTAACTGTTGTTTGGGAGATCAAAGTTAACCAAAAATTCTTTGTTTTTTTTCTATAAATATATTTTCCCATACTGTTAATTCTATGGGTTTTTGAAGAGCTTTTAATAGTTTTGGTTCCTTTTGGAATTCGTTGTTTTTTTGCCAAAAATAGTCTGCCGCTGCTGATTTTTCTGTGTGTTTATATCTAACATTTCTCTTGTGTTCCTTAAAACATATGGTAATATTTCATTTTATTTTGCCTATGTATTTCATGTCACAGTCTTTGTGCAACTGATTTCATAAATGCCTGTTTGCTTTCCTGATAGAATTTTGTCTTTTGTGTTGGTGTTTAAGTGGTTTATTTTATGTAGACACAAAAAATTTAGCCAATAGCCTGTTAAAAAAATTTAACACCTTACCAAAATACAAAAGCCAATGTATAAAGAACTCATCACAATTAATAGATGAAATCAGACATGTAAAACTAGACGAGGGATTTGCTAGTTTCTTTTGATGTGGTCTCTTTGTTTTCTAGCATCTCCAAAGAAAATCTAATAAATATTGTAAAGAAATGACTAACTTCAATAAACCTACCTAGAGAAGTCATAGATCAATATCTGAACTTGACCAGATTTGCATAAATCAAACCTACTTCACATTCAGAGGTAATAGTGATACAGAAAAGAAGGGTCTAGCAATGGGAAGCCGATGTTCACCATTCCTGGCAGATATATACATGAGTTTTTTTTAAATAAAATTAGTTCAGGTTTTTCCACATATATACAAATGTTGGTACCATTATGTGGCTGATGTCTTTGCAATAGTAAATGAAAAATGGAAAGAGGATGCAATAAAACTACTCAATCTACAAGACAGCACTGTTAAATTCACTATGGAATTAGAAAGCAATAAGGTTCTTCCCTTCTTGGATATAAAAATAATAAAAAATGACAATACACTGGAATTTGGCATATACAGAAAAGATACCCACACAGATAATTATATAAAAAATAACAGCCACAATCCAAAACAACATAAACTAGCCATAGTCAACAGCCTCACATTCAGATTAACAAACTTGCCAATAAGCAAAGCAGAATACAAATTGGAGTACCAAAAAATCATAATATAGCACAAAAAAATGGCTACACAATAGATCTTGTCAACAAGAAAACAGAGAAATTCAGAAAGAAAAAACAAATAAAGGACATCACCATGCCAAAAGGCTACAAAGGAGATCATATGTATAAAAAATTCACATTCCACCTATGGGCACACCAAAAATTCCAGGAGATTTTTATAGGGACAAACATCATTTTGGCCCCAGTAAATAAATTCAGTTTAAAAAACCACTTAAACACCAACGCAAAAGACAAAATTCCACCAGGAAAGCAATCAGGCTTTATGAAATCGGTTGCAAAGACTGTGACATGAAATACATAGGCAAAACAAAAAGAAATATTACCATGTTTTAAGGAACACATGAGAAATGTTAGATATAAGCACACAGGAAAATCAGCAGTAGCAGACCATTATTACCCCCCCCCCAAAAAAAAACACGAATTCCAAAAGGAACCAAAACTATTAAAATCTCTTCAAAAACCCATAGAATTAACAGTATGGGAAAATATATTTATAGAAAAAAAACAAAGAATTTTTGGTTAACTTTGATCTCCCAAATAACAGCTACCTCATCAATAAGTTCGTTAAAGCCACAGAGCGACATCTTAATACCACACTGGGAAGCGGCCAGTGGGACCAAACGGAAGATGGAGGTAATCGCCTTTGAAACATGTCCAAGTAAGTGGAACAAAATTAGTGAATTTTGAGTGATTTCATAACAATAATTTGTCACATTAAACAATATACATTTATGTAAACTTACTGCTGTTAATAACATTTAAATTTAAGTCTTGTACTTACGAAGCTGTTGACAATGGAGTGATAATCTACTTCAACTCATGTATACACATTCTTACACTAACTCCATTTTTTCACTTACTCTTAAGTAAGACGCGCTTCGGGAGAGAGTCTCCCGAAACGCGTCTTACTTAAGAGTAAGTGAAAAAATGGAGTTAGTGTAAGAATGTGTATACATGAGTTGAAGTAAACATTTAAATTTCCCACTTAATAACCCTCAATTTATAGTGTTGCATTCCTTCACTACCCCATTACAATTAACATCATATTCAGTGTGTAATTGGGATATATATTCACTGCTAAATAGGGCCATTATCAACATTGTTATTCCTATTTGTCTTGCCCACCGTCCATAACCATTTTTGTCTCACCTTTCCGAAGTATTTTTCAAGTTTTTTTTTTTTTTTTTTTTTTTATATTTTTGTCTAATTTTAAATTCTCCTGCATCTTATTTATTTGGCAAGTTTTCCCACTTTTGTAAAAAGAACTGTTCCCTCCATAGCTTGGTTTATTTACATTCTAAAATAAAATGCCAAGTACTATCTGCTCTCCATACATTGGACATTTCCCCCTAATATATCCATTTCTCATCCCACTTAAACAAATTACTCCTGTTCTAAATCATGGTATTCCTTACCTCCCTGCCTTATATCAGGTTTCAATGTATCTTTCTGTTTCCCAATAATTTTAGTGTGCTATAAAATTTCAGAGATTTTTTGACATTAAGACTAGCCCATATTTTCTGTTTTCCAATATCCTCTATTGTTGTTTTAATCTCTTTCCAAAATGCTTTACCTATTCTTTCTCCCTCCCTATATATTTCTTGTAAATATTTTGTATTTTATGTATATAAAATTCCCTGATTTCCCCAAATTTTTCCTTGTGTTTGATGATATTCTCCTGTTGTAGTTTCCCTATTCTATACAAATATTGCAGCATCTTTCTATCACCTTACTTTTATAGCCCAATTTTCCGAGTTCCATTATAACAACCTCATTAGGTGAAGATATGCCTAAGACATTCTACAGAATAATCTATTTATCACTTTTTATCCTCCATCTGGCCTCCAAATTTCTATGCTATACATCATTCTGCTCTCCACTATTGAACCATATACTCTCTCTAACCATTTTACTTGCATATTTGGTATTTTATTTACACAAGTTTTGATTACACTAATAGCCATTTTTCCTCTGCTAATGCTTTTCTTTATTAATTGCTCTAATTTCCATTACTAGACAGTCTAACCCCAAGGTAATCAATTTTCTCGACAACAGTTTCTGTGCCCTCTCACCACCATTTCTCTTCTTTCTTATTTTATATTTTTTTTTTATTTACTTTTGTGTGTGTGTGTGTGTGTGTGTGTGCGTGTGCGTGTGTGAGAGAGAGAGACCTTTTATCATAATAATGTGTCAGTCCTGGTGGTGTAGTGGTAACCATACTGGATTTTTTCAGATGTAAAAATCCTAAGCATGGCTTCCTTTGGAAGGGAAGGAAACCCATGGGTCTAATGTTGTAGATTTATGGCATGTAAAAGAATCTGAAGCCTGAAAGAAGAGGCCTCTAAGCAAAATTTATCAGCCATTTGAATGGGACACTGATGACCTGAGGTGTTAAAAAGCATCCATAAATAAGCCAAATTAACAAAAATAACAAATCACCATAATCTTAGATTTAGTTTTATTCATGATACCCCATTCTCTATAAAATGTACCTATAGCTTCTAGTGCTTGTTTCTATCCTACACTTGTTAAAGAACCTGTAACCAAATCATCTGAAAAAAGCAGACCCAGTATCTCTGTTATTTATAATTGGCAAATGCACATTACATTTACTAATTTATTCTAAAACATCATCAATAAATAGATTGAAGATCACTGGCTTAATTTACATCCAAGTCTAGGACCTACATTTTTTGATATTTTACCTGTAACCCCCCCCCTTTCATATTTAAAACAAAATTTATTTTCCTTATACATTTATCAACATATGCATTGGGATTATTGTTAAAAAAAATGCTATTTTTATAAACAGATATTTGTTAATACATTGCACCTTTATCAGTAATATTACTTTCATAAAGTGTCATAAACATGGGAGTAGCTTATTGATCTGGTTGGTTGCTTGTAGCTATTAGGGATGCTGACATTTATCATTTTTCCCTAGCTTCCAAATAAAGAGCTTCCAAATTATTTTTCATTTGTTTGTTGCTATTTATTTGGCTGCATTTCAGTAGATTTTCTTTGTTTAAGATAGTATTCACATTCTAACACAGTGTGCGGTGGCTGTCCTTTATTAATTTCATCTTTCATCTTGGGCAATCTTACCCAACAATTAAGTGGATTTGGGTAACTTGGGTAACTCCAATTTTTCTTGGTTTCAATAAAAGATGTTTGAAAGTATTTGGATCTTCATATGGTTTTCCTTTTAAGTTTTTGTTTGGTATTTTGTTGTCTTGTTCAGTTATTAATCTTTTTATGAGTTTCAATTTAGAGGGAAATTCTAGATCAAAAGGTGGTTTTCATTTTGTAGTGGCTCCTGTTTATGCTAAAGTATCATCAATTTCATTCCTCTTTAATGCCACATGGCTTGGGATCCATTGTAAACTATTTCTGTATTTCTGATCTGGATTTTATGATAACAGTTTTCAAATTTCATTTACAGCATATGTGGGTAACTGTAATTCATTATACTTTGTAGTGCTGCTTTGGAGCCACTTAAGATAACATTTCTTTTATTTATATTAGGTCTATACAGTGGATTTTCTAAAGATGCTCTAATGGCCATTATTTCACCATCAAAATTGTTAGCATACTGTCCCAAAGGTGTATATTGAGAGAATTCTTCACAGTATTCCAAAACCCGCTTCTCCATTTTAAGAGATCCATCTGTATACATTCTGCACCATGTATCAGTCTGATAACAGTTGTGTACTAAGCACACTAAACCACTATTATCTGACTGATACATGGTGTAGAATATATACAGCTTGGAAAACTTGCCATATCTGTTATCCGCTTAGCATTACCTGGGTGCACCAAGAGGAGAAGGGATTACTGTGTACCCACTTATTGATCTTTAGATTCTATTTTTTCTCCCACTTGAATGCTTTAAGTTGCACAACAGGTAGTAACATATGTCATGCACTGCTGATCAGGCATTGTTTAGAGTGAGATGTTTTTATCAATTTGGCAGTATTGCTGTAGAGCAGCACGAGTGAAATTTAATGCAGTGAATTTCCATATAGACCAACTTTTGTAAGTAAGGCTCAGATTTCTGGATTCATTTTGTTTTTCTAATGCAATCTGCAAATTTAAATGGAAGTACAAGTTGAGGCATTTAGCTACAAAACACAGAGTTGCAATCACTTAAAAATAATATTTTCATTTTACTGACTGAGTAATTTTAAAATAAATTAATATTCAGACAATTTATAAGTTGTATCACATTTTGGACTTCTCTGAAATGTGGCTATGATGAAAGAAATCAACGGGTGATACCGAGTTATGCATCTTGCATTACTACAGGACTTCCCCAGATTAGATATTAAGACATATTTCATTTCACCAGTTGCAAGCTATGCATTATACTAAATTGTGATTGAAGTAATTTAATCATAAACATACGGAAACATTGTGGCAGTGGTCATTTGTATCAATACTTTAATGAATTTAAAGTTATGCTCACAACAAATGGCAAAATTATTTTCTATAAGGCCTGTGAAAAAAATATTGTATAATTGCAAACCAGCATTCTCAGTGATGCAGTGAACATAAGCACATAGCAGTTAATTTTTAAAAGTTATATAATATAGTTGAAAGAATTACAAGACATTATTAACTGAAACTCATATGCACCATTTTTAATATAAAGCAATAAAATGAATGCAAACTAAACACAAACAAAGACAACAATATAACAAATTATTTATGAGGATTTTGCTAGTTTTGTTCCACTTCCTTAGACAAGTTTCATTGTTTAAGGATCAAAATTAAGGGATTAATTTAGGAAAAGAATTCACCCTGGGCATTCAGACATTATCCCTCTATTTCACCAAGCATCAGATACCATCCAAAAAGAATGATCATGATTGCTGTATGAACCAGTTCCATATCACAGTCTCGACATTGTTGGGAAATGTACACTTCAGAAACTTCTTGAGAGGTCCTAACAAATTAAATTTGCAAGGTAATAAATCAGGGCTGTAGGGTTACTATGCGCAGAAGGAAATATCAGCTTCTTCGTTGTACTGGACAGGTGTTGCAGATACAAACTTATGTGCTGTTTCTTTTGCATCTCAGCTAGCATTCATACAACCTATTGTAAATGACTTTTTGATACAATTCCCTCTTCACAATTATCGGAACTATGCTAAACTAATGCAAACAAATGCAATCTTCTCTGCCAATCCTGGCTACAGTGTTGTCTATGATGGCATTGACCTCATCAGTTGCAACTAGTCTGGACTATAGGGTGGGTATCCCATTGCTGTCTAGTGAGTTTTTCCTTTTGTCAAAGCAGATGGGCATTGTCTTCGAGTAGAACTTTTCAGGTTGGTTGTTAACGTACTTTTTGCTGATCAGCTTCCTTTGGCTTAACCAGAAGTTGGCATTAACAGCATTGACTGTTTGACATTCATAAAGAAAATCACCAAACTTCTGGGGAATCCCAGAAAACTATCAAGAGAACCTTCCCAACTGACAGACAAGTTTTTGCTTTGACAGAAGCAAATTCTCTCTCTTTTCTTCCACTCTATGCTTGCTTGCTTTGACTCAGGAGTATCAGGTAATGATTAAATGCAGAAACATTTTTCCTGGTCCTGGTATTGAATCATAAACCTCCGACACACTCCCATACATATAGTCTTTTGATCCTCACTGAAAAAATTAAGAATCCATCTTGCTGAGATTTTTTGGTAATCCAGATCATCTGAAAAAATGGATTAAACATTTCATAGCTTATTCTAATCTCTGAAGCAATTTTAGAAATTCAATAAGTATTTGTCATACTCAATAAGGTCCTTAATGACCAGAACATTGATTTCTGTTACATTCATCTGGGGTCCACATTGGGGACTCATTATTATTAAAAAAAAAGTTTTGTTTGTTATCACTTTGACTGCATTGCTCTTCTCATGATGTCTATAGATTGTGGACTTTTTTTTTTCTCCCATAGTGTTTAATGTCCATTTTAACTACTGAGGCATCAAGATGGTCGACAGGAGGGAAGCATTCCAGGCTTAAGTTTAGGTAACTCACTGGCATTTTACATTTATGAAGACTGAGGAAAACAAGGAGAAAACCTTAGTAAGGGAGGCTGGTTCTGGTGGAAATTGAACCCCTAACTACTGCTCACAGTCTGCACCTTTGCAGCTTAAGGTGTACTGTAGGGATGAATGAAAAGAATTAATGATGGCACAAATGAGCTCAGAGTACCTGGCACCTTAAAGGTATCTGGCATTCACCTTCTCAGGGTAACGAAAAACTGGAAAAAAAACTTCACGCATACAGCTTGACTTTACTGGGATTCGAACCCAGGATCTTTGGATTAATAGTTATAATGCATCTCTTTACTCTCTACTCACTTATTCATTGTTACTCGTCCTTCTGTAAAACTTTTGTGCCACTCATACACTTGTAGACAGCATCTAATATCCATTTATTTTGCAAAATTTTGGCCCTCCAATGCCAAAAACATAATAAGGTGTTCTATGGTTGACAAGTGTACCTCTGGCTTGGATATGATGCTACTGATAAACACAATGGCTGTGCATGGCGAAATGGTTTCCCCTCCTTACTTCTGAAACCCTCATGCATATTGTCTGAAAAGAGTATCTTGCTCTATACCGCTCACAAGCAGTAAAATAAAAATTATGATTTATGTTTGATTCACTCTGGTGAAATATTTCCTTCAAATAGGCCAATGCATATTGTACATTTAGCTATAAAGCAGCAAGATGGAGTTTATGACATGATTCTACATATTGTCGCAAATAGTAGGTTAGAAACAAGTACTGAGTGTCCAAGTTCAGGTGCTTACCATTTAGGGAAACAATAATTGCCATGTATTAACTGTAAGGATGTAAGAGCTGTGTATTTTATGTGAAATAAAATTATTTGACTCATACTTTTTCAGAAGTACATATTTTTCCCAAATCTTATTTAGAACATTTATCTTCAATTGGATATAATCTGATATTTTACTTCTCTCTCTCTCTCTCTCTCTCTCTCTCTCTCTCTCTCTCTCTCTCTCTCTCTCTCGTATATATATTAAAAAAAAAGCATGAACTCTTATACTGGTCTGTTGACATGCTAGAAGACTGATGGGACAACTCCATAAACAATGTTTTTTACAAGAAGTTTAAGTATGTTCCTGTCATTGTCAATAATGCCTGTTATGTATAGGGGTAATGGTGATGGTATACTTAAATACCGATATAGTTAGCAACTATGCATTAGAATTGTGTGCTCTGAAAACAGATTTATGTAAGAAATAGTGATAACCAGATATATGTCATGCAGGATAGGTTACATTTGTTTAGAGAATATGTGTGCACCATTCATTTTTCATAAAGTACAAATAAAAAGCAAGAGAAAGGTAATTGTATGTGCAGAAAAATAGAACAAAATCATAAGCTACTGCTTGGTATTAAAAGTCTTATTTTATTGGTACAGAATCTGTTGTGCACTAATAGTAAAAGAAAGATATGATTTGCAGTGGTGTTAAGCAGTTGGTAATATATATACCTTCAGTGTAAGTTTCATCTTAAAAATAATATAAAATTCATATTTACAGTATATACCGAGGTTTCCAAGGTGTAGTCGTACGCTGGGGTTTCAAAGGTGGACCAAAATCTCATGGTGTAACCAAGTCTCATAGGAGACCTGGTAATATAGGCAGTGGAGGTGAGAAGGCTCGAGTGTGGCCAGGAACAAAAATGCCAGGACACATGGGAAACAGATACAGATATTTGCGAGGGCTAAAGGTAATTTCTTTCTAAATTAAAAGTTTTATTTCAGATACATTATATTAAATTTTCACTATAATCATTATAGAACTGCTATTGTTAATTGCTGACTTAATAAATATGTTTAAATTAATATTTAAGTTAAATAGAGTAGAACACAGTTTTTATTTTCCCATTTTTTGCATTTTCTTGTCATTGTCCCATCCTAAGTCATACTCTTACATTGCCAATAACAACTTAATATGATCATTGTTTCCTCTAATAGCATTTTTCTGGGAAGCAACATGTTTTGCAGATTGTTTTCCTTGCATTTGATTTTAAATAGATTTTTTGTGACTTTGGGGTGGCAATACTTTTTTTATGTTTGAGATGAAAATTCTCTATCTGTACATACCTACTTCACATTCAGAGGCAAGATATATACACAAAAGAAGGGTTTAGTAATGGATAATCCACTCTCACCATTCTTAGCAGACATATACATGAGTTCCCTGGATACAAAATTAGTAGAGGCTTTCCACATATATACAAATGTTGTTGGTATTGTTATGTTGATGATGTCTTTGCAATAGTAGATGAAAAATGGAAAGATGACGCAATAAAACTACTAAACCTACAAGACAGCAACATAAAATTCACAATGGAAATGGAGAACAACAAGGTTCTTCCTTTCCTGGATATAATAATTATAAGAAATGATAACATAGTGGAATTTGGCATATTCAGGAAGGATACAATTATATAAAAAGCAACAGCCACAATCCAAAACAACATAAACTAGCTATAATCAATAGCCTCACATTCAGATTAATAAACCTACCAGTAAATGAGACAGAATACAAATTGAAGTACCAAAAAATCATGGATATAGCACAGAAAAATGGTTACACAACAGATCTGGCCAAGAAAAAAATAGAAAAATTCAAAAAACAAAAACAAATAAAAGAAATCACCACACCAAAAGTTACAAAGGAGAGCAGATATTTAAAAAATTTACTTTTCATCCATGGGCACACCAAAAATTCCAAAAGATTTTTAAAGATGCCAACATTATTTTGGCTCCAGTTAATAAATACAATTTGAAAAACCTTCTAAAAACCAACACAAAGGACAAAATCCAGTCAGGAAAACTAATCAGGCATTTACGAAATCAGTTACAAAGACTGCAATAATAAATATGTAGGTAAAATGAAAAGGAACATTACCATATGGTTTAAGGAACACAAGAGAAGAGTCAAATATAAACATAAGAAAAAATCAGCAGTAGCATACCATTTCTGGCAAAAAAACCATGAGTTCCAAAATGAACCCAAAACTCTTAAAAGCTGTTCAAAAACCCATAGAATTATTAGTGTGGGAAAATATACTCTTGAATGAAAACAAAGAAAATTTATAAATATAAATAATGTAATACAGTTTTTTTCACACTAACTCCATTCACTTACACAAAAATCTGGACATATGTTTCGGGAGTGATCCCTCCCATCTTCAGCCTGTAGATAGTTTATATGGAGTGACAGGTGAATACAAAAGAAACAAAAACAGTCAACAAGTTTGGATGTTTTCAAATAGGTAAACATTCTTATAAATAATTTAAATAGTTTGAAACTAGTATTTCATTTTAAGTGCTAATTGGATCTTTTACAGTGAAGCAAATCATATAATTAAGATAATTGTATGACTGAGTGAAAGTACACACCGTTATTGGCTCCACTTGTTTATATTTAGAACATGTTTCACAGCCATCATCTGCATCAGCACGGTTGACTGATGGATAATTAATGGTGTTCTTTTGGGGATGCATATTCTGCATAAACTTTAAAGTTCATCACACCACCACCAGAGCAGAATATGCAGCAGAAGGAACATCATGAATTATCTGGCAGTGAACAATTAGCTGAGGGTGCAGATGATAGACTGGAAACATGTTCTAAATAAGAAACAAGTAAATGGAGCCAACAAGATTGTATGACTCAGTCATACCATAATCCGAATTAGTATTTCATTATATAATATATATAAATTAACAGTAATTATGATAGCAGAAAAAGATAAAACACAAAGAAAAAATCACACTTGAGATCGCTATATTTCGGACTCCAATGTAATTTGTTATATTGTTGATAGTGTTGCTTTATTTTTATTTTTCGTATATATATATATATATATATATATATATATATATATATATATATATATATTCCCTGCTATTTATACATTTTCCTACCATTTACACATTTTTTCATCAATACCGGAAAAATCTTAAAAAAAAAAAAAAAGAAAGAAAGAAAGAAAGAAAAGGTCTTAATATAGGTGAAAATTATTCTTGAAGTTCAACTAACCACATAAAATATTCTCTACATTTTTTTCAGATCCTGAGAATCAACACAAAATATAACATTCTCTGGGTAAAAGGACAAGCAATTGCTGGTGACACAAACTCCTATGTTCATGTTTATGACACAAAGCTGCCATTAAGGTTGGTATTGAGGGACAGTCAAATGTGTAAATTACAAGCTATATACAGACTAGTTTTAGGCCTCAATATTAAATTTAATGAACATCAATATTGCATTTATAATTCACATAACCTACATGTGTGTCATGAATGTTTGCTAGTCTATACATACTGTAACATTCCATTAATAATCATCCAGCTTACAAATGAATTTTTAGTGCATCACCATGGGCTAGATGCTAGTATGTTTGCTGGATAACTGGGGCACCCAGCTGATCTCCAGTGTATTGCATGGGTAAAGTTTTCTCTCAAACTTTCTGTTGCCCTGAAGAAATGAATACCAAATGATTTCACAAAGTTGAATATTCCCAGATATTATCTCCAAAATGCTATCCATGATAGCAGAAAGGATGGTATATATTAAACAAGTGAATGGAGGCATATTCCTAATGATTTGTAAAATATAAACCCTATTGTTTGTTCAACACAATAGTTTTTTTCCTATTTCATTATATATATATATATATATATATATATAAATAAAACACTTTAAAATTATTTTTAAAGACTATATAGATATGGGAGCATTCTTAGGCAATAGGTTTGAAAGAAAACAAGCTTGAAATATGTAAAGCTAAAGGATCACATTAATGAGCAGCTATGTAAAACAATGCCTTCGATTTTAAGCCAACCTGAAATGAATTTGCATTTTGAAGTATAAGGCATTGTACAGAATGTTAATGAACTATATCGAAATGTCAGAGATGTCATATTTAAGCAATTTCAGATGAGCAATGTATGGTCCATAACTAAGCATAATGCCGTTATATGGTGTTGAACATTTTTGCATCAGATGCTAATAAATCTATGTTAAAGCCAAACCGGGCAAAAAAATAGGTTTAGAAGGTCTTTAAAACTGCCTTGCAGGCATAGAAATTTTGATTTTCCACAGCTTGCATCAACATTTTCAAGGTTTAGTGCCATAAAAATCCCTCAAGTCTTGAACTAATCATTTGACAGTGCAACACCGAACATCTATTAACTGCCTTCTTCTTATTATGTAACCTACTCTAGAGGGAGCTCTTTGACTGCTTGTGTGGCATATGTACAATGCAAAACTTGATGCTGCACAGGCCACAGGTTCAATTGTTGTCATGCCATTAATTTTTTTTATTTAATATGAAATGCTGCGATACACATACTGCAGAATTGTGAATGAAATTTAGGTAAACTCTGAATATATGACCCCAACTCATTCAGATTACCCATAATTCTACCTTTGGTAAACAAGGGTTGTAATTATATGAATTGGTATGTAAAGATTTAAGTGTGTAAATTGAAACACCAACTTAAAACTTAGGCTAAAAGCTGTACTATTAGGCCCTAGTCAGAAAACGACATATAAAAAGGGTTGAATGAGAATTGAACTCGAAAACAAATGACCACTTCTTACTCAAAGGCTAATATCATAACCAGGACGCTAGAGTGAAGTTCAGAAATGTCCCTACATTATCATGTGTTACGCTTTCAAGGGGCATCTTCATTAGCCATTGGCATACTGGCACTTTAGAAACTTATAGCCATAGCTTCAAAATTGGAACAGATAGGCCGTACTTTTTCTACACCAAATTGCTTATATATAGTCTCTACACTTCTGATATATTTTGGTGTAGTTCATTAACATCCTCTATATTTCTTGTCAAGTCTTGTGCAGTATAATGAAACAGTTACTTTCTAGTTGATTCCTGAACTTTCTCAACCACAAGAGGAAATTTTAATTGAAGGCATGGAACTTAAGTTTTTTATTTACTAATGAATAAATATTTTGTTGCAGGAAAAGGAAGGATGCTCCACAATTTCCAACATTTTATCCTGAAGATCTTACAGAACCTTTACCTGAGGATATATTTGCAGAGGAGATTCATCCTTTCCTAGCTCCCTCAATTGTATTTGAAGACAAAAAATAAAAATATGGTATAGCATTTGTACTGTTTTTGTATATAATACACTTTACTCTTTAGAATTTTCTGTACCATTTTCTTTGTGCATCTGTATTTAACCATATTACTTAGTGTCTCAACAACTTTCTCTTAACTTCATCAATAAGTTCCTAAGCAAAATAATAAATGCAACAACAATATTTGTTCTCTGCGAGAAGAGTATTCGTGGCCTCAGAATGGAGGTAAATCCACTTTCAGACACACAAGTTTGCTGGCAACTTGCTCTGTAAGCTTTGGGATATGCTTAAAATAATGAATTCATGCTTGAACATCTTTGATGCTCTCTCAGTGCAAAGATAGTTCAGTTCATTCCTTCATTGTTAAATATGAAGAGTAACAACATTTACTAAACAATTAGTTAAATAGAAATTGTTTAAGGTTTTTATTTAAAATGCAACATAAAGGCTTAAATACCAAAAAATAGCATTATGTGTAAAGGAGAGAATACATTATTTGAACTGCACTAAACTACCTAAGAAGGCCTCCAGAATAATTTCACACAATTTTAAGATGTGTAAATTACTTATTTTATCTTAAAAATGTTCTGGTACTCAAATTTTTCCTAGAACATAACTAGCAACTGCTTTTTAATTTGTTAGTTACAAGTAAAATATTTTGGTGTATACAGAAAATATTTTCCAAACTCTATAAAGTATTAACCTAGTATAGATGCTAAAACATAATTGCAGTATTAATAAATAAGTTTCTAAGCATTCCCCTATCATTATAATTATAAAGGATCCAGTTCTATAAGGATGTAAGGCTTCAAATACAAATTTCATATTTTAACATACAGGGTGGAAAGAAATTAAACTGATAAAACTTTGAGAGCTTACGTGTTACACCAAAAACAATTTTTTATACTATTTTTTCATATATGGTACAATCATTTCTTGAACAATGATACCCAAATTGCCATTCCCCACATTATTCTTTCTTTGCTGCTGTGTACCAACATCTGCTTGAGACTGTGTCATTTAAAGCAGAATCAAAACTTTTATCAGCATGTGAAAGCAGAGCATGCTTAGGTTGCATCCATCATTCCTGAGCTGTATTCAATATACAAGGTGTACACAAATGATTATAATGGTTTTAAACTTAATTTTTTTCTCTGCAGTGTACAATATAATTTTGAATTATAACTTAAATTGAAGAAAAACTGTGGAAGTTACCATAACATATTACAAGTGTTCAATATGGGATCCATTTGTGACACGGCATACATCTAGCCAGTAGTCCATTTCTTGCCACAATGACATAAGCGTGTCTGGGTAACTGATCCAACTGCTGCAATAATCCTCCATCTCAACTTAGGTAGGTCTACAGGTAATAGTGGCATGTATAAGAACCTTTTTTGGAGGCCAACAGAGAAAAGCCAAGTCGTTTGGACCATGAGAATCAATCCAAAGATGGGAATATTTTGCATAAAATCATTCATATATATCATTTACGAAATGAGGGGGAGACCCATCTTGTTCCCCAATAATGCTTTTCTGTTGATCTTGTAATTTAGGAAACAGCCAATTCTGGAGCATGTCTAGGTAGTTAAATCCAATAACTTTTTTCCAAGAAAAAAAAAAAAAGGCCTATAGACATATTGATAAGATATCACAGGAATTCATTTCAGTGAATCCCTCGCATATTAAAATATTATCTGTGGATTCTCCGACCTCTAAACATGAACATTTTGTCATGCACTCTTCCATTAAGATTAAATGTGCAGTTGTCACTTAGATTACATGGCAAAGGAACTCTCATCATCCTATTGCAACATTTCTATGGACAGCATAATCTTCAGGATGTAATTGTAGCAATTGCAGATGGTACTATCTGTGTTAAAGAAGTTTTCTTAATACCTTCCACATTGTTTTGTTGGAATTGCTAGTTCTCAACTTGCCCTTCGCACAGAATTTTTAGAACTGTGTGCGAAAGCAACTCTGACCACATTCTCCTCTGATACATGCGGTTGTCTCATGCTCTTTCCTATAAAGGGACATCTTGTCTTTTGGATCTAATTGTGCGACGTACAAATGTTCTTACCAGAAGAGACATTAAGACCAAATCTTTTCCTCTATACTCTGCTAAACTGTAACCACTGTATTATGTTTCACAAATTCCAAGATAGAAAAAACTTGTTGCATGCAAGTTGCTATGTTTTGTTTATTTTGTTACCATTGTTACAGAACAAAATCAGTGCATGTAGAATTGAAACTTCCACAGTTACTCTTCAGTTTAAGTTATGGTTCAAAATTATAATATATACCACAGAGGAAAAATTAAGTTTAAAACTGCTATAATCATTTGTGTACACATTGTATATAGCTCTTTTACACATTAAAACTATGGAGCTCTGGTGACTGCGTGATTTTTTCTGACTACTCAATGCTTTATAAAAACTTCATGCTCTATAGTCACCATCCCATTGTACACAGTGTCCAGAACGTAAGCCATTCGCTTGCCGTTTCAGATACCAGGCTATTTTTTGCATGGGTTCCTGGTAATGTCAGCATGGCAGGGAATGAGGCTTCTGATTCCAATGCTAAATCTTCTGTTTTAGCTTACAATCATTTTATTGTGTTTCCTCAGATAAGTTTAACAATGTACTGCAGAAGGCCATTCTCTCATCCTGGTGTGAAGAGTGGTCTGTTCTTTGAAGGAATATTATCTGTACATAAATGCTTAGTGTTGCAAAGCATAGTTAAAGTAGAAAAATGAGTATAAAGTTTTTAAACAATTATTTTGTAAGTAAAGAGCAAATGTTGACTTTTCAGATAATTAACAATGGATCCTTAAGGCTTGCTCTGATTCTAGAATTCCAATTTGCACAAACTGACCTATTTTGGCAACACTGCTAAACACAATAATTGGCTGACCACATACCATTAAGTTTTGTATCTAGTATAGGAGATTACCTGCAGGAAACGGTTTACTTCTAACAAAATGTGCTGGTACTTTTTTTTTTTACTTTATTGGAACATATTGTATTAGATTATATTCACTTGCTGCAAATGAAGTAAAATCCTTCCATTAGTACTCATAAATTGTAGAAAGTAGGCTTTCAAGACCAGTGTCAATTGTGTGATTTGAGTCTTCCGGGCTGTAAGACCATGGTCCAGTGGGATTTTTCTTCTTCATCTTCCCAGATGCTTCGTTCATGTCTACATTTTAGTAGTCTGGTCTTCTTGGATACAAAGCAGTGACTGACTGAAATGAAGAAGAAGAATCCATTGGACCACGGCCTTATAGCTTGGAAGACTCAGTTCACATAATTCACTGAATGTTTTGAACATTCTTTATGAGTAGCAGTTGCATCATTTCACAGACAATGCATGCATTACCTGCAACCAGTTATTTGTCCTCTAGGAGTACAGTTTTCACAATGCTCTCTGGAACAGTTTCAGATGCACCATACATTCCTGTCCTTTTTTGAAACTATTTTGTAAAGTGAAGTGATTGCAAATGTTTTATATGTGTATCAAATTAATAAATGGTTAACATTACATAATCATGAAATGATAGTCATCTAACCATACATTTTTTTATTTTAACTCTTGTTCATTATTGTCAACAATGATTCATTTCTCAGTAGCTTAGTCATATACATCAATTATTGTTTCCATTGTTTGATACAAAGGAACAGATGATTAGTCATCCATGCTAGTGTCATTGTTGTGCATGTCTTTATGAGTAAAGAACTCCTGTAGAATATTGGTATAAGCAATATTGTGATGAGTTAAGATCAAAAGATGTCTAATCTTAGTCAGTGGTTACAATAGTTCAAAGAAATAAAAGAGGAAAAAGAAAACTATGAACAAAGTGAGAATAATAAAGAGCCAAGAAATTGCAAACCAGCTCTTGAGCACAATTCTAAATCAGAACAAGGATATTTTTAAGTTGAGAACATTGGAGATTATGATGATACTGAGGAAGATTTCTTCACTGGAAAATATGGTAGTAAAAAGTATAAAATAAAGCTGATAACAGTTGTATGAACATTCGCACATGAATTTGTCCTAGGCCAGAAATATTCTGTCAAACCCATAACACTTTGAATGTGCTATTTATACTTGATGGTTATATAAATAATAGCACCATGCATACTAACACCTTCATACTAGATCAAGAAACAAATAACTTTTAAAAAAGGAGACACATTTCAATTGAAACAAGTGAGGAGTATTGCATTTCACTGATGGGATTTTTGTTGATATCCATATAACACCATTTTTCATAATGTAAGTTACAATACTATTTTTCTATTTTGAAGTTGAGATTTTCTTAAATGGGTGCAGTAAGGGTACTATTTACTAGCATGTAAAATGTTTATAATTACATTCACATGGTTTTTGTATTCAGTAATAGATCCAAAAATAAAATAAAAAGAAATATATTCCATAAATAAATATGAAAATGGTAAAACAATGAGTGCTACCACTGCAGATTTAACATGTTTTGGTATCCTGTAGAAGCTCTCAAAGCTTGTCATTTAATGTTTTCCATTCTATATATTTATTTTTCTAACATCAATTGAACTTTCTCTGAAATATCCTCTTGCCTTAAGCCTTTGAGGAGTTGTAAGAAAAGTTTTAAGAGACTGTGCCATTTCCATATTAATGTAAGGCATAGACATTTTTGTGAGGTATGATTTGGGTTCTTATGTTAACTGTTTTCATTATCAAAAACATTGGCTATCACTGCAGTGAAGAACAGACTTAAAACCAGCATTTTTATTTCTCATTTAATTCAATTAGTATCTATTTATGAACTTTATTTTTACTTTTCTTCAAGTGATCACAAACAGCTGAATAAGCACGCCTTCTTTAGCTAGTTCTTCAGTAATTTGATGTGTATTCTCTTCAATAGCTTTTGTGAGTAGATCATTGACTTTACTATAACATATCAACTTTTGAACAGCATTAAAAATTTATTTCAATCACAAATTATCCCTAGCCCATATTCTTGAATTGAGACCAGTTTCTGCATTAAAAATGAAATATTTAAAGATAGTCATGCTACAGTCATGAAAATGAAAAGGAGTTGTAAGGCTGTAAGTAGTCTATTTCTGTAATAGTAACTCAAATCGTTCAAAATAGGCTTTTTTATAAAATTAAAATGGTTACAGAGCAGACACCTTTAATGTATAATAGTGGTTACATGATATAGAGTAGAACCTTTAATATAATAGTGGCTACAATGATATAGAACACCCATTTAATTTAAACATGTTTCTGCACATAATATATTTACCATACTTGCCTCCTAAACCCAAGTTCGCGGGTTCGAACCCGGCCAGGACCAATGGATTTTTTTCGGGCGTAAAAATCGTAAGTATGGTTTCCTTCGGAAGGGAAGTAAAGACGTGGGTCCCGTGTCGTACATTTACGGCACGAAAAAGAACCTCAAGCCTGAAAGAGAGGCCTCTGAGCAAAATTTGTCGGCCGTTTCACGCCCTGAGTTGAATGGAACGCTGATGACCTGAGATTTAAAGAGCGTCCATAAATAAATCAATCAACCAATCAAAAGCACATAATATATAGCCAACTTTGCATTATTTATAATATTGGGGGGGGGGAATCCTGCTGCACATAATATTGGGTACAATAATAGTATAAAGACAACTTTTAATTGTTTATAATAATGGCAAAAAAAATGCTGCACTGTACCGATTTATTTCTTGTACATGATGACGTCAAAGAGTTGATGGCTGGTTCCTAGAAAGAATGGCTGTCATCGCTGCGGTCGTCGATTCGACATGGCGATGGGTATCCGTCTATCCTGGTAACACAAATGAAGTGCAATTGCCCGGAACTACCCTCCTCGCGGACGCTATCTCTCGCGGTAGGAGCCAGCAGAGGGGGTGCGATAGTCAATTCTCGGAACGGAGTTCTGCTCCATACACGCTGTGCTCCTGACATCGACACCGAATCGATCACTTTGGATGTAGCGAGCCGTAAATTGATTATGCCCGCATCCGACGAGTCTGAATGGTTCTCTCGCCGTTCTGGTGACAGGCGACTTGGGTGGATAGGACCCTGAGTCATTTTCGGAGACGTTGGCGCATTGAACAATGTCGAAGACCAATGTTGCTATCAGATTGTTTCCAAGGTAGATGGGGTCGGTTTGACAAGTCATGGATGAAACATGATGCCTGCACCTTTTACCCAATACACAGGAGCTCTTCTCTCTCGTAAATTAGACATAAGAAAAAGGAGTTGAGATTACTTATGAGTTGCGGGGAAAGGCCGTACCTGGACAGGATAAGGGGGTCTTGATCTTCGACGGTGATGACGGTCTTCAGCCTATACTTGGTATCGATGATCCGGATTGCTTGCACGAAATAGAATTACCGCGATTGAGACTGCCGATGGATGAGGTGAATGGCGCGGGTTGAACGAGATGACTGGGCTGGCGCAGAGCGTCTGCCTGTAGCTGCAAGTCGGTAGAGGAGAGCGTTTCCAAAGAATGTAATGCTTGCAGGTCAGGAGGGCGAAGAGTGCCGGAGCCGCCGCCGATGCGCATAAATACATGGCGGGCAATGCAGTCATGTAACCGATAACACCAGGCGATATATAGGAAGTCCTTTGTAAATGGCGCCGGATGGGCGTTCTTGAGGACGAAAGTTGTAAAGGCTCATGCATCTAAGGTGCTTGGGAGTTTCTTACATCCGAAGGCAGGTGATTCCAGAAGGCGTCGAGGTCGATGGGCGGTAACAACCAGAAGATTTCTTTCCCAAAGTATGCCAGGAGAAGGCCGTAGGGCGGAGCTATGCGCCACTGATTTTGGAGAATCGCAATGAAGGCCCGCAGGGCGTAGCGCGTCGGCTGCCGGTAGCGATATAATTCAAACTGGAACTGGCAGCGCGACGGCATTGTTTGCATTAGAATATGAAACCAAAGACAAATGTTTCTATGTATGCAGCATTGATGACATAAATAAGAAATCACATAATGACCACAAGTGGTTCTGCGAGATCCTTGCAATCTGCGCACATTATGATGCCAATTGTTTCCGCACGATAGAAGCAGAAGTGAGGATTTGAGGTAAAAGAGTGGGGAGGTAGGGAAGATATCCGTGTACACTGTCATATAATTATTATGTTTTTAATTAAAGTCAGAAACATGTATAATCCTGTGCTTACAGTGCCTGTCAAAGCGTCAGTGTGAGTTAAACAATATATTAATACCGTTTGCAGACCTGCGTCAATTACACGAACCAAATTGTGATAGATGTGACAGACAATAGTAGAATCTTAGTAATTATGATTAGTGATTCAGATGCTGTCTTTTCTCTTTACTTTGTGTCATAGACAAAAGCTTCCTCCTTCTCGCCCACTAAAATCCACGCGGCTCTTTGGATACAAGTACTCTAAAATCTGTTATATGGTCAACAGGTTTCAAGTTATAGGGGTCTCGAACCCTCTCGCCCACGCTCCTTATTTCCACCAATCACGAAGCAGAACGCCGCACTTCCTTCGAGCATTGGAACAAACGCCACCTCCTCTAGGTGCCCTTGGCCAAGGATGCCCAGCACCGGGTGCTTTCGCCCCTTATGTGATACATCAACAAATCGTAAGTCAAAACCTAGCTTTTATAATGGTATATTCTCAACTTTAAAATTAAAAAAAATGATTAGGATGGCAACTATGACGCCTCAACTTTAAAATTAATAAACATTAATTGGCAACACATACACTAGCGCCGCTGCCAGGTACCCTTCGCCATAGACGCCCCTGAAGTCACATGCAATCACCACCTAAATCAACAACCCCGGGAGCCCTTCCCAATGACACTCCTTCCCCTTCTGGTGACCAAAACGTAAGTTAAACTATTTCGAACATTTTGAGTTACGCCACGGCTGCCACCTCATCATTAATGACGTCATTGACCATCTTGAAATTATGTCATCAAGCGACGCTCGCGCCCCTGGTAGCAAATGTACCGTAACTTGAATTGCTGGAAATACTGCTGTATAAGCTGTTCATTCTAAGAGAAACATCCAAAGGTGCGAATATGAAAGATAACATGAAAATGATTAAGTAAGCGGTATCGTATACATATATATAATATTCAGAAAAACACTAAGAAAAAGTCACAGATTTGCAATCTATGTTTTATCCTTTTCTGATTATTGTTAATTTCGTTACATTTTTTCATATATATATATATATATATATATATTGATAATCAATCAGTCAACAGATGCAGTACGTATAAAAACCAAATAATATAACAGTGATATTTTTTTCTTAAAAAGCTCAATTGCCTCTACTTAAAAAGGGGAGGGGGTTTAAACTTTCCGGTTTGCATACAGCTTTCTTGCCAGTTTTAAAATGCATGTCAACAGCATGAACCATGGGAAAGTTAGTTTACATGCAGGTTCTATGCATTCGTTTGACCAACATATAACATGTAATTGCACCAGAGTATCTTAAGTGATCATAAACCACGCTCTTGCGAACCTTGAGTGAAAATTAAAAATCTTAGAAGGGGGCACCCGGGTTTGAACCAGGGACCTCTCGATCTGCAGTCGAATGCTCTACCACTGAGCTATACCCCCTGATAGGGTAGTGAATAATCTCAAGCGCTCGCTATCCACTGCAGAGCTGGGAATGCTGATTCGTAGGTTAGGCGATCCTACCTGTCCATTGCTGGGAGCAGGGTCGGGTGGCCTTGCGTGTATATTGCGTATCAGCTTCCATCCATGAAAGCGGGAAAGTATGAAGAAAATGTTGAGGAAATATAAAATCCACATCACTTAAATAGCTCATTCAAACTAAAGAGTAACATTAAGATTTAATATACTTTCATTTATATACATTATTGCAATATATTAATTTTAGCAAAACTGTACACCGTTATGAAAAAAAAAGTCAGAAATTACAAGCATTTTCCCATTGTGTACTTTCTGGATACAAGTTGCCTCGGATGGTATTGTTATGTTGTATTTTACTAAAAAATACTTCAATTTTTGTAGCTTTTAAATGTTAAATTTGCCAATACCATAGCATCACATACCTCCTATGTATGATTTCAGTTGGGGAAGAGGAACAGTTAAAACGTCTGATTAGATATTGTCTTCTTTTTCATTTTTCCTCCCCCCCCCTTTTTTTTCTACTGCTTGCACTTTTAATATAATGTTCAAGTTGAAATTTTGTGCCTGCAGATACCTGAATGAAAATTTTAAATATTCCTATTGCTGTTTTATCCAAATACTAACATAATATGTATTAACTATAACAGTTTAGAATTTCATTTAGTCCTCAAACTGCAAACTTCCGACATCGTTCTTGCATCACCAATTTCACTGTTGTATTTGTTAAGAAGCGTATGCATTTTATATAAGAATATGAATTCCGTCAATATTTTCGGGTTAATGGAAAAAATTAAACATATTATGTCCCGCCAGATTATCTGTGATTTTATTTGTTTCAATTATTACACAAGTTTAAGAAATGACATTCAGTTGTTCCTGACTATGTCTAAATAATGCAGAATCATGTTTCAGACAATCCAACTCAAAATACCATTTCACATGTTATGATATTATTAAAACATCGAAGCTACTTTGTAAATGTGGAAGTTAATGAATATGGAAAAGAAAGTGGTGGTAACTACACACACACACACACACACATATATATATATATAGTAGTAAACCACTTATTTTACAACATGGAGACTTTTACATTCCTTCAATGTAATCCCTTGCCACAGTTTTATCACCCGCTGTTACACTTCATCCGTAGCTAAGCCGTTTTTGTTGCTGTTTGAGTGCTACAACACTATAGTGTGGCTTGTTCTGACTTCTGTGGCTAACTCCCTCACTGTCCATTAACGACGCACCTCCAGCAGTGATTAAGTGAAATCAACGTAATGCGCTTCAAGGACAAGACAACCTAAACTTTGTGCATATTTTACTCTGTTGCGCCCTTGCCGAAAGTCTGGCACCCAAAGTGCAGACAAAGGCTTCTCGCAGAGCTGCGTGACATTCCCTCGCGTTCCTAACACGTGTCACCTATGATATTCCGTTAGACATGCTAACAACAATGATAATGTTCATTAATAGCGTGACTACTGTCTTGCCGCGTTTCCCCCCCCCCTCCTTTTCAGGCCTTGTATTTTAAATTCGGTCACCATTAGACATAATGGAGATTGAATTTGAAATATATTTACTTATGTATGACTTTATTAGTATTCATATTGCTTTTGTTTTCTGGCTATGATTTTTACCATCAGATTATTTTTGTAACAGTTTATTTTACACCAAATCTAATTTTAGAAAGAATATTATTGACTTTTTAAAACGTTTGAACACGACCGACTTAGACGAAGAGAAGTACTGTAAACGAAGACCATTGTGGAATCTTCAAATATGTTCACTTGCTATGTGCGTTGATATATCATCATTAGTATTTTATAAAGAACATACATTTCTTCAACATATTTCATGATTTACCTTTCTGTATGCCCAACCTGCAACATAAGCTCTTACATTTTCCTGTAACACATTTTCTTCGTTTATGTCTTTTACATTTTTGTCGTCTTTAGTCATTTCATCCAAACCGAGAAATCTGTAGTGTTTGTGCTGGAAAAATTGAACTGCTCTGCCTCGATATCTTCTTTTTTAAGTATGAAGAAAATCGGTTTCATGGTTGCTTGTTTCAGGTGTAATAAGAAACGTTATTTGTCATAACTGGTCTCTGTACTTGAGCAGTCTGGAGTCACATTTTTTCTACCTTTTGATCGAATTACAGAAAAGATATTTCTAAGTAGTCTTGAGTTAATCTTGTTATTAAATATTTAAATCCATATTTAGAATGCAATTCTTTCCAAAGGAATGTCCAATGTTCTAGCCATTGACTTATACTGATGAATGCTTCTTTCTGTTTAACACTTACAGTTTCGGAGTGTTTTTTCTGTGCTATCAAAATGTTTATTGTACTAATTTTTCAAATAATGACTTGTTGAACGCTTTGAAACTTGAAGAGTTAAAGCAACCGAAACTTTTATCGGTGAATAGGATGAAGTCTACAGTAAGTTCAGATTTGGAAATTGTTTGTATTTCATGAATGCAGACATAGCTTTTCCTACAGAATGGCTGAATTACTGTGTAGAAAGGCATACTCCATTGATAAGTTCAAGTGTGTAAATTTTATTTTACGTCAAAGTCAAGGAGTTATATCTTTATGAATGTGATAAACAGTCTCTAGGTACCATCGTTTAATATAATTGTCAAATTACTTGGAATACTGATGCTTTAAGTTATTTCCTACACTCTTAATCAAATATCTCATTGCTTCTAAAAAGTTTCTGAATTGTAAATTGTTGGGTTCTTGTTCTAAAACAATCGCTTTCTGGATAAAACTATTTCTTTGATTTTATATACTAATTAAGCAAGTGAGTTTTTAAAATAGCTGCACACACAGGTTCATTTGAAAGAAAATAACCTACAGTTTGCTTAAAATGTCTACACAACATAAAAATCATTGCTTGGTTTGTGAATGGATTTTCTTTTACGCCAGTTAAAATTTAATGCAACGAATCTTTCAAAGTTTATATTTTCTTTCAACGACATTTAATCCAAAACAGATATCATAACCTTTTCCTTCAATACTTTTTAATTAAATCAAGAACCAATCATCAAAAAACACTCGTTTCTGTTCGTAGAGATTTTTTTTTTTTTTTTTTTTTTTTTTCAATTTTGATGCTATCTTTTAAGCATTTAATCAACGGTAATTAATTTCTTTAAAAGTGCCTGTACTTAAAATTCTAGAACCACCTTAGATCGTTTTGGAATTTTGGCTCCTAAGTAATAGAAAAAGAACGACTATCCAAAATTCTCTCTTTCTCAAAATAAAAAATAGATATATGAACAAATGATTCTGGATCAATAAGTAATTAATGAACGTATAACATATCCTAACATGTAGCCTAATTACCGTAGAGAAGTATTGCCGTTTATGTCGGACACTGAAGAACTTTTTATTTGCCCGACTCAATGTCTACTTCGATTCTTTGGGGGTTTCCACGGTTTTTTTTTTCATTGTGTTTTGTCCCATTTTCGGAAGAACGATCTGTTAAATTCATTAAAGGACTTGTTGTTTTCTTGAATGTATTGTAAAACATAAAATATTGAACATTAGGTGCTTCAAAATTTGAACTTTCGATATTTTTCTAAATAAGGACATAGTACCTTATATTTATTCACCCCTGACTTTTCAAATTAGGGTCACTGAAGTTCGATAGTTGAAAATGATCTAAGCATATTCTGTTGTTCTTGTATAAACATTTTGCCCCTTCAGTTTTAAAAGTCTGATACAAATCCTGTCTTTTATGTTTTTTTACCCATATGGCACATCTAAAACTACCTTAGCATAAACAAACAGCTGTAACGTTGATTGACTAAAATAAAAAGATCCTATTTATATTGCCATTCTCCTACCATTATCCATTGTGATAATCTAAAGAAAATGTTGGATCATTTTGTCTACTATATTTTTAAAAAATACCCAGACATTGTGCGCTACGGTGAAAATAATCTTGCACCTCGTTTTGTTGCAAAGCAAAAACTACTGCATGCCCATCAAGCCTTGCGCTAGATGGCATTAGCGAAGTATCATCTCTTTTTAGCGCTACATTTCCAGCATTTAGTTAAGAGTGTATTTGTATCAAGGGCATTTTATTTTACAGATAACTGTTATTGGTCTTTGAGGTGGTATTTGTCGATGTAGTGACTTCAATCACCACACGACACTTCTCCGTGTACCTGCGGCTGTCCCGCGGTCACTGACCTTCGCTAGTTACTCACCTCACATACGTACACAGCTGTTGTCTTTTAAAGACAAGGTTCTCGCAGAAGATCTGACTGGACACAATTATTTAATGTTCCTAAGTTAGTATGGCCTTAATCTCGCGTGAGCGAATTGCGAAGAGAATACGAGAATTGGAACCGCATACCAGTACTCTTAGAAACTGATTGAGTTGCGCTGAACAACGCCGCGTGAGCTGATATTCTCTCACTTAAACAATTGACTGCAACGCGTAACTCGTCTAACTGAACTGAATGTCTCCACTGCAAGTAATAATAATCAACCTGCCTTTTGCGGGGAATGTTTCTCCTAATGTACCATTTTTGAAATGTCGCCACGTGGTTTTCTTATCTCACAGGGATTCTCACTAGCGCGCTCACAGCAAATGAGTTCTTGAAATTCTTGAATGTGATTGGCGAGTTCTCACTCACCCATAAGCGCCCTGTTTTAACTATTATTATTATTATTATTATTATTATTATTATTATTATTATTGTTGTTGTTGTTGTTGTTATTATTAACGCTATTATTATTATTATTATTATTATTATTATTATTATTATTATTATTATTATTATTATTATTATTATTATTATTATTATTATTATAAAATGTTACAACTTTCGAAACTGCTGACCATGATATGTTTATATTTTGAAGCTCTATAAATAAGTTATATACCTTGGTTTCTCTTTCTGTCCCTTAGCCATCAAGTATTAGCATTTCTGTCATTTTATTCGCTGAACCTCAATGAAGAATTTAGAGCTCCGTAAAGAAAAATTAATATCTGTGATTTATTACAATGTTTTGTTAATTTTATGCACTATTCTAGATACACTTATTTTGTTTTATATACTTTGTGTTGAAAAGTTATGAATAATATTCTACACCTAATTATAATTCTGGATAAAAATTTAGATCAGTTTGTTTGGCCCACTTCTACAGAGAGAAAAACAAATGAAGGTAGTTATTTAGTTTCGGTATTGTACTCTTCCTGTTTATTTTCGAAGTAGTCTCCCCGATATAAAGTTGCATTCCCGGGAACCTATCATGAAATCGGACACGCCTTTAGAGATGGCATCAACCTCCTCTTCGTAGGAAGTAACAGCTTCTTCCGTACTCCTAAACTGATCCTCAATTTTTCAGAGTTGCAAACATGAAAAAGTCATTGGGAGTCAAGTCTGGACTGTGCGGTGGGTGCAGAAATTACATTATTTTCAAAGCAAGTAGCGCAGTTTCATTGTCATGGTGAAACAATAACTATAACAACCCAGACTTCCTTCTTCTTTCTTGGGAAGGCAAACCTTGGTGTACCAGTTGTCAGTGACTTTTTTGTTCCTGGAGTGGCCACTCGCCGAGAAGACATTGGCAACCATTTTGGGCTATACTTAGACATTGTTTAGCCTTCATTGGAGGTCATCATATAAGAAAACTCAGATAGCCGACTGCCTCTTTGACTCCAGGTCTTAATTGGGAAATGCAGCTTTCTTCACCTGTGAACATATCCTGCACATGTCGTGTGAGCTGTCATTGTCGAAACGACGAGTCATTTCGTGGCATCAATTAACTCCTGCAGTCTTTTGTTCTTCTGTGAGGTCGTGGGGTACCCAACGAAAACATAGTTTCCTCACACAAACTGCGGGGAATGAACGTTTAGAAACTCCTCTATCTCTCTGTAAGTCACCCGTAGATTGTTCTTCACTATGACTTCTACATGAGCGACTACTGCTGCTGAATGCTCCGTGTGATCGTCGTCTTTCAAGGCTCTTCTCCTTGTCAAAACTCTGCAAACCAATTATAAAATTTTGCGCGTGAAAGGGCAGAGTCTGGAAGAGCTCTCTGTAATTTTTCCACGCATTTTGTTAGTTCAAGTCGTACTTATAATCTTAAAAAAGCATGTTGTCAAGTTACATCACGTAGCGAGCGCACGACCACAATTAACATTTTGCTGCAGCTGCAGAGCCGCTAACTTCCACATTGATTGTTAATCAAGACTCGATCTTTCCAATGTTGCCAAATGGAAACATGTCTCTCATATTTTCTTAAAATCCCAAAAAATTAAACTGCGACCTTCGTATAACGCAATGTGGTGTAAATCAGCTCTAGGTAAAATTATCGTGTTTTGCATTTGCAGCATCAAAACTTCATAAGCGCTTATCATACTGAAGATCATTTATGAATCAATACAATTACGCACTTACCTGCACCTCGCAAGATGACTCACAAAGGGATAGTGTGATGCAGACGCAACTGTAGATTTGCGCAGTCATTTCTTATCATCCAGACAGCTGTGTTTGGCTAAGATAATTATTGACAGACACTTCTGTGTTACACGAAGTGAAATACTTTACGCCATTCCAAGAATACTTATTTTTAAAAGGGACATTTATCTTTATTTCAGCCTATTTGTATTATAGATTGTATAACTCTTATCTGCTGGCACTGACGTACTAGTAGCAATCATGGTACTACCGCATACCCGCAAGAGATGACCCCGGGAATTCAGAAGGGTCTTTTATTGCCAGTGTTGAATATTTTTCGACAAAGTTGTTAAACACATTTATAAATATTGCTTTCCCACCACTACTTAAAACCGCACTTCTTTTACGATTAATGACTAATGGAGTTGAACTTTTGCCATAATTTTGTTTTGTTTGACTAAACAACTATGTTTTTATTCCGATAGGAATGTCTAATAGCTATTAGTAGGCCGTGGATTTTTGTGAATATAAAATATTAAATTATTTTATATATAATAACAGTTTGTTTCCCATGTTTTATTGTGCATTACTTTTGTGTGAGTAGAATGTCATGCGGTCAATGTCACATGATTAATAAGGTTCTTTTACGTACGTAAATTTAGGACACAGGCGCCACGGCTTTACATCCCTTCTGAAGGATGTTAGTATATACGAGTTATACATAAAAAACGATTGTGCTATAGAAAATATGCTGAGCTAAAGACCTTTTGTAATTCTGCACCTCTCTATTAATGAACCTTCCATATTCAGTAGCCTGCTGACAGATTAGTAATTGTCGTGATCTTTACTACACTCAATCGATCGTATGAACACTTGCCGTGCACATGGTCGTTACTTGTATGGCTCACCCATTAGCCTTTGACTGCGTAGAATACCAAAGTATGTCAGGCACTATCAAGTCAAGGAGTTGAACAAAAGTACGTAAGACTACTGGCCAAAATGTACAATTTTTTTATTTATTTATTTGGTTTATTTATGGACGCTCTTTAACATCTCAGGTCATCAGCGTCTCATTCAATTCAGGGTGTGAAACGGCCGACACATTTTGCTCAGAGGCCTCTTCTTTCAGTCTTGAGGTTCTTTTTCGTGCCGTAAATGTACGACACGGGACCCACGGCTTTACTTCCCTTCCGAAGGAAGCCATACTTAGGATGTTTACGCCCGAAAAAATTCACCGGTCTTGGCCGAGTTCGAACCCGCGACCTTGGGTTTAGGAGGCAAGTATTGTTACCACTACACCATCAGGACCGACAACTGTTCAGCGAATTGTATGCAAAGGGCTCTGTTTTAAAAGTGTTTAATGCCCTTTTTAACTGAGGCATCACAGGCGGTGGACACTGATGATACATGAAATGAAATTATAAACTGGGAAAGAATTTAAAGGAAGGAAACGTTCCAGGCCTAGGTTTAGGGTACCTCCCCGAAGTTTGCCATTTATGAGGACTGAGGAAAACCTGGAAAACACCTCAGTCAAATCGTGGTGGGAATCGAACCCCAGACATTCCGCTCACCAGTCTGCGCCTTAATGACCCGATCTCCAGTGACAGTAGCAACAGATAAGAAAGGACAACCCTTCAAACTAGGTAGAGGGGTAAGGCAAAGGGACCTAATTTCCCCTAAGTTTTTCACAAGCACATTAGAGGAAATATTCCGCAAAATAACACGAGGAAACAGATTTGAAATTAACATGATTGGTTAAAAACTCACGAACCTAAGATTTGCAGACGACATACATAGTCCTATTTGCTAGATCAGCAGAAAGGCTTCAAAAATGCTACAAGATCTAACAAGCACAGCAAAACTGCCGGTCTATCTATCAACATGGAGAAAACGCAGATCATGACGAACAGCCAGTAACACCCGTTAAAACCAACTCAACACTAAAATAAGTAACAGGGTATGTCTACTTAGGATAAATAGTTGCATTCCAGCATCATATGGGCAAAGAAATCAACAAAAGAATTTCCTCAGCATGGAGAGCATTCTGGTCATTGAAATTCATACTGATGGACAAAACTTTGAGCCGAAAACTGAGAGTAGACGTGCTGGACTCGTGCATATTCCCAACACTATTAAGCTTGGAGTCTAACGGAAATGGAAAACAATGATATTAGAATCTGCCAACGTGAAATGAAGCGGAAAGTACTAGGGATATCCTTCATGGATAAAATATCATCTGTAATTAAGAAAGATGTCGGGACTAAACAACTTAGCTCAACGTGCAAACATTTTGAAATGGAAATGGGGCGAACATGTAGCATAGCTACCAAGCAGTAGATAGCTACCACGTCGGAAGTAGAGGTAGACCGAGAACGAGATGTGCAGATTCCTTCAGGAAAGCAGTCGGGACACACTGGACCAGCGTTGCACGGAACCGTAGTACCTGGAAGAGCCTAGGGACAGAGCTGCAGAAAGAAGAAGCCAATAGTGAAAGTGATACCAAACTTATGATACAAAAACTTAATAGACACAACACTTGAACCGCCTAATTAAATTGTGTTAACCATGTAAAATAAGAAACAGACTTAACAAACTCATAGGGACAATAGCTTATATGGACTAACTCACTATGTGAGAAATCAATGAGCCTCCGCTTGCGGAGGGCCTAGCCCTGGATGGGATATAAGTGGCTCAATTGATAATAATTCATCAATAAGTAATACCATAAAACGTCCTAGGCAAGTGGCCTTTGTGGCTGTTTATTCATAAAAAATGAATTATTTAGCAAGTTTTGAGAATAAATAAGGGTGATTTTCAACTCAATTAACTTTTTTTACGAAGTAAAATTAAAATGAGTTGAGAAAAACGAACATTGAATAATGTTGCTATTAATCGTATTGCAAGTTTTGAGCATGAAAGCAATAAAATATTGTAAAATGCGATCTGGTCATTGCACTTTTTCATAGTATTCTCCATTACATCCTATATAATGTCTCAGATGTTCAAACCGTGTTTCTCTGGATAGGGAGCAAATGCTTTCTTTACATGCTGCTTCAAATGATTTAATTCGTTCACCCTAAGGTTGCTTATTTCATTGCTAGTGCGGTTCTTTACATTCCAAAACTAACTTTTTGCGCTAATTTTTGGGAACGCTTTTGTTGGGAATTGTCTAGGATTTGCCCCCATTTCCTCCAGTTCACCCCCCCCCCCCTCCGTTTGCGTTTCTTGCTATTCGTTTTGGACTGAACTAGTAGCTTTTATTTATTCATGGCATGAAGCGCAGTGCTGTAAGAAGGTGCCTGATCAGAAAAGTTCTGAAAATAGTTTGCTTGCTCACGATGAATGGATTAGCGTTTGAAATAACGTTTACACACATAAACGCGTTGTTGTAGAGTCAACTGTCTCGAATGAACTCATACTGCCGTGAGACTGAAAGGTAATATTCACAAAGCGATCTCAAGTCGACGTTACCCGCAGGGCTGAAAGCATCAACTGCTACTGCTGGTGCTAAATACCCTTGTGCCCGAGCGGTTAGCCAGAAGTGAATGACAGCGGAGAGAGCCGAAGTTAGTGTGGCACAGCTGTTAGCTAGATGCCAACACATCAGGATCAATGGAGTAATAGTTCAGGCGGTTAGAGTCATGTTTTATTTGTGTAGATAGTAGAATACTACCACCGCATTATTTTTTTTTTTTTTTTTTTTTTCCCTGCTGGAGTTAAACCACAATTACTATGATTTAATCGCAAACCACTGGGTCCATCGGTTTCTAGGATTTGCCGGAGGTTAGCCGACAGGTTAGGTTAGTGTATGAATTAGTTGCGAATAGGAATAGGAGCACATTTCCCACCTTTACAATATTTCACCCGCCTAATAATGCCCTCATTACAGTAATTTACCCGTTCCTATCCATTTATATTTAGAGTTTCCTTCCCACCGTTACAATATTTCATCCGCCTAATAATGCTCTCATTACAGCTATTTACTCATCACGATCCATTTATATTTGCAAGCTACAAAGCAAAGTGCTGCGGATAAGTTCCGCTTTCTCCGATGTCGCTCGGCTCTGGCTAGACGCTAGGGCACAAGGGCACTTAGCACCAGAAGCAGCACAGCAGCACCAGCAGCAGCAGTAGTTGAGTGCTTTCAGCCCTGCGGATAATGTCAAGTTATTCAAGGGCATAGAAAAGGAGGGAAGCTAGTAACTATTAGAGTAACTTTAAAAAAGAATATAAAATCCAGATAATGGCCATATTAATTAATGAAATGAAATAGGTTATGGCATTACTGTGTGTATAAGGGGAACAAAATTTAATTTTTTTCACTCTGTAAGTATCACAAAAGAGAAGCTACATTTTTAGAAATATTTTTATTATTGAGATAAACCACAAAAATTAATGGTATACAATTAATTAAATGAAATATATGAACACTGATAGACAAAGCTATAGTGTGTGGGTATTTTTAAACATTTTTAAATATAACCATATTAATGAACTGAACCCTTGATATCATCTTTACAGCCACTAAAATAAAGAAAAATGATAGAAAGTTTCGACAAATCTTGTGTATTTAAGAAGAAGATGTTCACATGTTTCAATAAAACAAAAACCTTTCACTATTTAAAAACAAGTATAATGCACTATACAATTATACACAATAAACAATCGAAAGTTTCAACAATTTTCAGTGGCTTTGAAATTTCATTTAAATATTATTGTAGTAAAAACATATAACGCAAACTTTTTCTGAACATTATTACAGAGCTCTCTTACATATAAATATAATTCTCAAACCCATATTAAATTAATATTTCACATTTAATTTCTTCACGACGATGCTTTTGATAAATATAAAACATGTTCATTTTTATAAATACAGTTTATATGCTGAATTAATTTGTCCTTAATTTTAAAATGATATAGATAAAATTAAAGGCAAGAGCGCTTTTAAAATTTCAATTTTCAAGTATATCCCTACTCCTAATTGCCCAATTTCCTTTTCAGAAACTAATTTTACTTATGGTATAAACCGATTGAAGACATATTAATGCCACTAGAGCGATTTTTAAATGTTTGGTTTCAGGTAAACCTCCTAATGATCCGATTTCCCTGATTTTCAGGAACCACGGAGTTTCGTGGCGAAAAAGTGATAATTGGTACCACTAAAGTAATTTTTAAAGTTTACGTTTGAAGTAAGTCCCCACTTTAATAATTAGATTACATTGATTTTCAGAAGATATTTTTCTTGTTTGATTTAAATGGTATATGCCGAGTATTGATGCAAAAAACAAATTGATGCCACTAGAGCGATTTTTAAATTTTGGATTTCAGATAAACTCCCGTGCTAATATTCCGATTTCACTGATTTTCAAAAATTATTTTTCTTATTTTATTTCAATGGCATTTACTTTTAAAAAATTGCGGCTGCTAGAGCAATTTTTAAATTTCGCTTTAACCCCACTCCTAATGACCTGATTTAACTGCTTTTCGGAAAATACTTTTTATAAATTTGTGTTAAAGAAATATACCGAGTTTTGTTGCGGAAAAAAAAAACAAACAAAAATTTCGGCCGTTAGAGCGAATTTTAAAAATGTTAAGTCAACCTGAATAGTCCATTTTTGCTGGTTAACGAACTCGACGAATCATTTGTCAATTGATGGTCATATGCCGACTTTCGTTCAGGAAAAACAAAAATGCGACCGCTAGAGCATTAACGGAATATATACGGAATATATATATATATATATATATATATATATATATATATATATAATTTTTTCATTGTCATTTTCGGTGCCTAATAGGTAGAATCAACGAAGATTTGAAGAAATGTTTAAAAAATCGTTTCATGGGTATAATCGCAATTGCTATATTCCTTGGGAATTCACCAAAAAAATATATCAGTTCATAAACTCTGGAACTGCGTACTTGTAATCGATACTGAATATTTTCTTGAGTAAATTAACTCTCAATTGTCTGTCTGCTGAATAAAAGATGGCATACGTATTTTTCTCAGACAAATGACAAACGTAAAATATCAGTTGTGTTCCTTAATAAGTATTTTTATTATCAGTAAATGACAAAGCAGAAAAAGCTAGGTTTCATGTGAGAGAGTATTAATCTAATATGAAGTAAAGTTTTTATTCCAAAGCATATAAGTACACTAGTTGATCTGTATCTTTAGGGCAATTGAGAGAACCTTCTTCCTAAAACACATTTTGATTCCGATCGATCCAGTTTCTTGTTGTATTTGCAAGTCATTAAATCATTGAACGTTAAAATCTTATCTTCATAGGGTTTTTTCGTAAGCATAATAGTGAGTCACGTGCAAATGTGGAGGTATTTAGTGAATGAACACAGCACCAAACTTGACTGCTTACTATGGTGACTTGGGTGCTGGTAATGGTCGAGATAAGTTTGTAATTTTAAAAAATTCCGTAAAAGATGAAAACGAGACAATTGTAAGGTCAATGGATGATAGACTAATAATAACAATAATATATACTAATAATAACAATGTAATGTAATAACAATAATATATGATGAATGCTAAAGCATGAAATATTTGTAGAAATTAACCAACGATTGTTGAGTGGGTTTGATATGTTATCTTGTTTGATGAAGAATGATATCAAAATATTTGAAGTGACTACTGACAAGGTTTATCTTGATACGTCATTAAACATTCAAATAAACTATTTATAAACAGTTTATATCAATACCGGAGCCAAATGGCTTCTTTATTACGAATTACTCTGAAGCTAAAAAGATACTATGGAAGATAACACAATGCTGAAAAGCTACGGGATATTTCTGTACAATAAATGGAATATAAACATTTTATATAGCTTAAGTCTACATTCGTTTGGCTCAAAATAACTATATCCGTGTTATATTATATTTGTGATAATGCCTTAACACGCCCGTGTTCATAAATTCTGCTTCCAATACTTTACGTTAATCGATAATGCTGTTTTCTTTTCGTTTCTCTTGGTGCCGTCGGTGTCGGCTCATATTTGAAGTTGATTGGCTAATTCACGTCTTGTCTTGAAGAGTTCCGTGAATTAGTAAGCTCTCTGCGGGACGGCTTATTTGGGTTTCTCTTCTGAGCATTGCTATCGAAGTGTCGCAACCAAGAAGTTCCAGATATAGGAAATATTTCGGCCTCTTAACTAGAAATTTTGCGAATTTCTTGGTTGTTTCCCCTGTGACCCAGGTTTGTGTTGGGATTGTTTTAAATGAATGATAATTCATTGTAATTTAAAGTGATAAAAAACATTTCAATAAATTATCATGCCAATACAACAATTCTAACAACAAACCTGATTCACGGGGAACCAACCAAGAAGCTCTCAAAATGTCCAGTTAAGAAGCCGAAATATCTCCCATTCCCTGGAACCTTTTGCTTGCTACTGGTCGCTTCCGTTGAATGACCTTACAGTTTCCTGAGAATGTCAGCATTTATCGTTTGTCCTTGAGGCTGGAATACGGCGAGCAGTATGCCTTCGTGATCCCTGTGAGGTGTGAGCATCGCTTTCCTTGTGGATAATGTCACTTTATATTTTTTTATTCGCAGGCAACTGCTTGACGCCGTTTTGTCTCTGGCTGGTAATGGGGAACCCAAGACTCATCACCTGTGACAATTTGAGCTAGCATATCGTGTTCTTCATCGTGGTAGCGATTGGGTCACTATAATAGCAGTAGAGTCATTTTTTTTTTATGTTGTGGAATCAGCATGTGCGTCATCCATTGTGAAAACCTAACCAGTCCATGCATTATGAGGTGAAGCAGCTCTGGTGTCTGTAGTTACCTATCTGTCTGCTCGGATTAAGTCCTCAACTCATAGCTAATTCACCTCTTTTGCAATCTTTGTTGTCGCTGTGTTCGTCTTCGATGCGTGTCCGCCCATCAGAAACATGTGCACCCTATTATAATCAGTTTAACGAGACAGTCACCTCTCACGGAAGATGGGGAGCATTTCTATGTGAATATTCTTTAATTCCATACTTTTGCTTACAAAAATCGCATAACGGAGCGCTGTTCGTTCAGAGGCACCGTCATATTGCAACTGCTGTTTCTCTATTGTAAACATCGACTGTCTCGAGTCAAGTATTACCAATTGCCACCAGACCAATGAGACAGATGTCTCATTCAAATATGTAGAGTCTCACATCAATTTGTAGTTTACTTAATGGCTTACCCTCATAACAACGTGGCATTTATAATAACATCTCTGGATATTAAACGATACTTCTGAACATATGAGACACCTTACACTTTCACCTCACAGCAAATAAACTCCTCTTCTTAATTTTCATGAATTTCTCGCCCCCCCCCCCTTCTTTGATACGCAGCCATAAGGTTGAATGAAGGGGAAGTAAGCAGGAATACCGGGGAAGGTGTTCAGTTATCTTATGACCGCCACGGGTGGTCGAGGTCGTTAAGGCGCGGACTCGTGAGCGGAAGGTCTGGGGTTCGAATCCCGCCAGGATCGTCCTCCCTGACTGAGGTTTTTCCAGGTTTTCCTCAGTCCTCATAAATGGAAAATGCTTCGGATATACTCTAAACTTAGGCTTAGAACGCTTCCTTCCTTAAATAAGAAAAATTTCCCAATATATCATTTCCTTTCATGTCATCAGATATGTGTCATCATATATCATTAGTGTCACCGCCTATGGTACCTTAGCAGTAAAAACGGGCGATAAACACTATTCAAAAACAGTTACCTTACGAAGTTATCACAGAACCACTATTTCTCCATTAGATACTCATAGGCTGGTTAAGAGCTCATTCACAACGCACAGGTAACAGGAGCACAAAACCCTGCGACCAGCTTTTACGAATATAACAATATTTTGTGGTAACATAAATGTGGTGCACTATCGCGAACTTAACATTCGAGGGGGAAAACACTATCGCATTGCGTAGAAACAAAAAAAGAGGACTCACAGATATTGTGTTACACCGCCTATAAAGTTAAATATTTTAAAAGAACCTAAATTGTACTGCTACATCGTTGATCATTTTTTATTATTATTTTTTTCACACTCTTCAATTGTTTTGTTTCTCGTATAACAGTTTTCCAGTTCTATAAGCTTCATTGCTCTAAGAGCAATGAATATTGTTTCTGAGTAGCAGTCAAATGTTTTCTCAAAAAGATTAACATAAAATATATTCCTTTTTTTTTTTTGTTAATTTCGGAACTACTGGCAAAACAGATATCACAGTGCTAATTAATCTTGAAATGCTTTATCGCTAAGATAAAATTGTTGAGATTAAGAAAGAATCATAGCATCTCTATTAAGCAATATTCTGGAAACAGCTGTTGTATTGCACAAAGTTGCTTGGTTTAAATGACGTCAATGTACTCACAGGATATGAACCACAGATATTCGCTTTACTTATAAATGCTCTAATGTGTGTTCCTACATCCTGAAATTTCTCTCATCTGAGTCTACCTCATCATCTCCATGAAAATAATTTTTTAAGAGATGACCAGAATATTCAAGTACTTTTGGTCCCGAAATTAGTGAACTTCACTTTATTCTTAATTTTATATCTACAGGACGAATCCGAACTCTCCCGATAAACTTTCACAAGTTGTTCAGGGATCTTTTGTGAGTGTTTTGACATAAGGAACCCATGGTGTCGGTTGCTCATTACCGGGTAATTTCATTGTTAAGTTTTGTAATAGCTCAACCACCTTTGTATCTACTTACTCGAAATATGATTGTTTCCAAACAAAGCACAACGTTTGACTGTTGTAGAGTTTGTTCATATTACGGTCCGCTAACAATTAATCAATTACTCATTACCTTCTGACACTTGCAAGTATTTGTTTCTAAGAACACATAACCAAACAATAAAAAACTGACATGAAAAAACTTTGGAAGGGAAGTAAAGCCGTGGGTCCCGTGTCTTACATTTACGGCACGATAAAGAACCTCAACCCTGAAATATGGGGCCTCTGAGCAAAATTTGTCGGCCATTTCAAGACCTGAACTGAATGGGACGCTGATGACCTAAGATGTTAAAGAGCGTCCATAAATAAAACAAATCAATCAATCTTAATTTACACATATTAACTTAATTAAATACATTTCAGCTAAAGCATGTCAGTCTAATTAAATATACATCAACCTAGTTAAATAAGTCAAACAAATAAAACATATGTCAACTTAATTTTATATTATATTAACTTAATCAAATATATTTCACCTAATTAAAACATGCCGATATAGTTATACATTTCAAACTAATTAAATATCTGTCAACTTAATTTTACACACATTAACTTAATTAAATGCATTTATAAAAATATTAGCTTTATCAAATATAATTTACCACATTTAGGCTTAAATACATATCAGCTTGAATAATGATATAAACAAGTTAAGCGAAGCTAATCAATTAAATACATTTAGTTAAACAATATTTCAAGCATACCTGGAAAAAGTTAAATTTGAACATTAATTATATTCATCTCTAATATTTCAATGAAATATTTCTACGCATACAATGTTGGGTTATTTTTAAACCTTGGCAGAGAAAGACAATCTTCAAAGGCAGCTGCAGGTATTTCATTTCAGTCATTTATGGTTTTATTTATGAAAGAGAATTTATCTCCATCCGTTCTCTGTTGCCTACAATTATTCTAAAAATACGATCGTTCCTACCAAAGTATTTTGGTTTTATAATTTAGTTGTATTTTGTTCTGTACACCCTTTGTATGACATAATCCTTACTTTATACGTCTCTTTGCTAGTGATTCCCAACCTAATATTTTAACATGTTCTCTTTTATCTTTTATAAAAGTTTGCTGCTCTACGCTGAACTTTTTAAAACATTTATTTTACATATCTTACATGCATCCAAATGAACTGCCCCATACTCCACAGGGCTGAACTAATGATAAAGTTTTTTTTTTTTTTTTTTTTTTTTTTTTTTTTTTTTTTTTTTTTTTTTTTGCGCTGGCGTACTTTTGTGTTCTCATGACAAAGTGTAACCCATTCTGCTTTCCTTCAATCCACCCCACCCCCCAATAGTCAGAAGTCTTGTCTGCAAAATGGGCATAAACAGCATTCATCACTTCTTGGTCACACTTAAATTTCCTTCCTCGAGTTTTGAAAAGTCATATTTCTTCACAGCTTCCTTTGCAGCAAGAACTGTGTGCACAGGCGCGTTGTCGTGAAGAAGGCACACATCACCACTCAGCTTTCCTCGCCTTTTCTCTTTGATGGAAGTACATAGTCCGTGCAGTAGGCCAGCATAGTACTCCCCATTTAATGTGGTGTTCCCCTCCTTGAAGTCAATGAAGAGTATTCCTTCACTGTTCCAACAGATTGTGGCCATGATCTTCTTGGTTGACTGAGTGACCTTGGCCTTTAGAGGAGTTACTTTACCAGGTTTGCGCCGCTCCATTGATTCTCTTTTGGACAAGGGATCATAGTAGAGGACCATAATTTCGTCTCCTGTAACAATGGTTTGCAGAATTTCTCTCTCTCTCGTTGTCACGGCAGAGTTCCAAAAATGTCTGACAAAAGATGACTCGTTGCTGCTTTTGGACTGAAGAAAGAAATCTAGCACTAACAGCTCGATACTCCATGTTGAACATGTCACAATCTTCTACACATAGTTTTCTTTATGTAACTGTATCTTACAACTGAACACAGCGGAGCGGAAGTTACAGCTGCAATTATTTACTTAACAGATAAGATATGAAATCAGATAAGGGTTTTGTGAAGGCGATAACCCTTATCGGCGAGTCCGGAAACTTATGGACCTACCCTCATAAGTAAACTCCTAAGGTATTTATATCAGTTTTCCTGGGGACTTTTTACTTCATCAAGTTTAATTATGAGTAATTTCTTCTCGGCTTTTACAAAATTATGTTACCTTAAACTTAGAACTTACAGATATTACAAAATTCGTGTTACGTCATTTTCGGCTTCCCCCCCCCTCCTGCATTGCAACTTGGTTTTCTCTCGAGTTGTTTACTTTTGTTTAACATAGAAAAACCATTTTTTTTAAACTGAAATTTAGATATAAAACAATGTAAACCTTCTATATGTGGTTTTCATTGACGTAACAGTCTGGGTATGATTATCGTGTTTCATTTATCTAGATAGTGAGAGATACCACAGAGATTGAGCTGACTTTAATCTGTCAATCACTGCAACGTTATATAAAGTATAGCTTGTGGTATAAAGGTAACACAGCAAGGGTTGTACTTGTTTAGTTCTTTGTGACGCCAAGATGTGGGCATCAATTCTATTTCTTGTTGCGCTCGCTGCAAGTTCTGCATCAAGCAAGCGACATGCTATTGATGATTTACTGGACAGCAGTAAAACAGCAAGGCTTCTTGCTCAGGCGTTAGATACCATGCAAAATGACTCCAGCACCTGTGGAAACCATATTAATTTTTATGTGGAGAACCTTTTGACCTCAGACTGGGCTATGAAAAGTGAGTTTTATTGTTATTTTTTTTAAAGCATCACTGTCACCGAAAAAAAGGGCAACACACACAACTAAAACAAGTAAAAATAATATAAATTGGCATAAATGATAGAATATGTGCATTGTAGATATGTAACAAAGAATTAAATATATTGTGAAAAACTTAAATATTTCGAAGCTAATTACCCAATATATACAGAACACCCTTTCAACAACAGAAAAATTGTAGAAATGAAATAGAATAGGATGTAATTAATAAGAAGCTGGATTCACAACATAACAAATATCGATGTTTATGGAATAGCAGTGGATAGGTATGGGAAAGAATTACTGTATGGAAGGACATGAATCAATCTCTAATTAGCAAAATTTACAATTTTTCAGCATCAGAAAATAATAATCATTGCCACGTCGTTCATTGGAGATTATTTGGCTAAATGTATATGAAGGATAGGCAATTTCGAGATGGGCATTTCGTGCTACCAATATAACTGCTGTTCTTAACACTCTCTCTAGAGCACCGTGGCGGGTAACTTAACTTGTTCATATTTAAGATTTGTTTGTATTTTTACGTACTCACTAGGGATACTTTTGGTATGTAATTATGTTTTAATAATAAATGAATAAGATTATTTTACCATTATTAATATAACCCGATAGTTTTCACAATTTAATTTTTACAATTGCTATAGAAGTATTTGGGTTAGAATATGCAAATACTGTTAAACACTGAAACCATTATGAACCTATAAACTATGACACAATTGATATAAATTATTTAGTCAGTCAAAGCAATTGGGATGTTGATAGAAGTACTTTTATTGCAATTTCCACATACAAACAACGTTCCAAACGCCAAACCCACCAGGGCATTTATAATTATCCCAAAGACACCAACAAATGCGGCATTGCTTTATATTCTCTATTAGCGAATTCCGATGGAAGTAGCTATTGCGGTTGTGACCATGAAATGATTTTTGACACATTTCTTCATATTTCTTTGTTTTTTCATACCATATATACAATTTAAATAAAATTAGAAAAATAGTTCCTGAAAATCAGGGAAATCGGGTCGTTATGAAGGGGGTTTCCCTGAAATAGAAAATATAAAAATCGCTCTAATGGCAGCAATAATTGTTTCTTTACAATAAAATTAAATAAAATAAAAATTAGTTTCTGAAATAAGGAAAATTGGACCTTTAGGAGTAGGAATATACTTGAAAATCGAAATTTAACAAGCGCACTTGCGTTTAATTTTCTCCATATTGTTTTAAAACAAAAGGACAAATTAATTCAGCATATAAACTGTATTTATAACGGCGCATATGTTTTATATTTAACAAAAGCATTATCATGAAGATAGTAAATGTGAAACATTAATCTAATATGTGTGTGAGAATTACATGTGCATGTAATGGCGCTCTATGATAACCTTCAGAAAATGTTTTCATTGCATGCTTTTAGTACAATAACATTTAAATGATATTTGAAAGTCAGTGAAAACCAATGAAACTTTCGATTTTTTATTGTTGATTGTGTATATTTACTTACTATATTGTAATTGTTTTAAATAGTAACATGCTTTTGTTTTACTGAAACATACGATCATCTTAAATACGCGATGTAACTCGAACCTTTCTGTTATTTTTTTCTATTTTTGAATGTAATGATGATATTAAAGGCTCTGTTCATAAATATGGTTACATTGAAAAATGTTTAAAAATACCCACACAGTATAGCTTTGTCTATCAGTGGTTATATATTTCATTTAATCAATAGTATACCATTAATTTTTGTGGTTTAATAATAATAATAATAATAATAATAATAATAATAATGTGGTTTTTCTTTTGTAATACTTATAGATTGCAAGAATTATAATGTAACAACATTATATCACACAGTAGTGTCATAACTTAATTCATTTCATTAATTAATAAGGCCTAATTTGGATTTTTATATTTATTTTAATTAAAAGTTATTCAACTTGGTGAGGAATTCGCTTAGTTTACGCAGCTCCTGCGTGACGGACTTTTTTGTGTTCCAGAGATGAACAGTTAGTCGTTGTGATTCAATCTTCCTATTTGAAGTTATCTTCAGATCCTATCCAGTGATTACTACTGTTTTCTTCCTTAGGTTTCTTTTGGGTTCCTCTCAGTCTTTGCAGTTCTGCTGCTGTTTTTCATGTATCAGAGGCTTTAATTTTTAATACTGAATGAAGTGCAAACCATAATGTCATTCCGTTAATAAAATCTTCTAGCATGTTTTCAGAAAAGGATAGAATACGCTGACGCCGACGAAGCCCCTCGGAAGGTCAGCTTTCATTCCAGATGCCGGGGCGGAAACCTTTCGAAAGCGCAAATCACTGTCACCTGTAACCAGAACCAACGGATTTTAATGTGAGAGCGGAAAATTCATGGAAAGGAAAGAGACATCCCAGCATTTTCCTAAGAAACCCAGGACCTCCCAAATAGATTCTCAAGTGCTAACATCTGAGCTCCACCACTCGGTTTCGTTTCAAATAGTGAATATCTCACGCTATTAACCATTTCACTTCCTGCAGCTTT
>CM060831.1:57580000-57595000 GCA_030762175.1 Metallyticus violacea
CCGGTATAAGTAATCATTTTTCAGAAATATGTTTCAATATATGCTGGTATGAAAAGTTCGTAGATTTACATATTATGTTTAAATGTTTAAATTCACCATAAACAATCGCCACAAGAGACTTAATATCTCGTGTATGGTATTAAGAAAAGTTCTGTGAATTGGATAAATTGAAATATGAAAACTGTAGACTTTTAACCTGAAAATTAAAATATAGTTTATTTAAAGATGCTCTTTAAAATATCTGGTAATTAACGTACCATTCAGTTCAGGACGTGAAACGGCCTCTGTTTCAGGCTTGAGGTTCTTTTACGTGGCGTAAATCTACGACACGGAAACAACTACTTTATTATCCTGCAGAAAGAAGTCACACTTAAGATTTTTACACCTTAAAAAAAATTCACCGACCCTAGTCTAGTGCAAACTAGGCAAGTATAGTTGCCTCTAGACCACCAGGACCGACTAAATAAAAGGAAATTACTTCTGGATATCCTTAACACCTTTAACGTGGTATTGGTGCGTATAATGCGTACAAGTTGTCATAAAATCCATTTTCTTGGGACTGCATAAATATATTACGGGAAAATTAAGAGAAATCAGCAAAAATGTTATGTATTTTATTTGATAGATTAGAACTTAAAATGAATTAGTCAAACTTTGCTTTTAAATACATTTTAAAATGTATCTTCACTCTGAGTCTTTATTACTGACACTTTTCAGGTCAGGCAGTTATTATCACTCTCTTTTACATTATTTTCATAGTTTTTTGCTCTTTGCTCTTAAAATAGAGTGTATAAACGCTTTTCTTTTGGCATACATACAACCGTAAATAACCAAAAACACTTTCAAATTTTTCATCTATGGCACCATATTCCGAGTTTTTTCGTAAAGGATTGGGTATTTATTGTCCTCTTAACTCTTATTCGAGAAAATAATAAAATTTACAAATTTGTAAATGATTCTAACCTAAAACTAAGCTTTGCAAAAAATTAAAAAAAAAACAAACTGTCTCAAAATTCTTTAAAAAAATTAAGTCTGCAGATAGGTTTTCATTTGATGAAATTAAAAAAAGTTTCAGTTTAATGAAGGAAAAATATTAATTGATGATATAAAATAATTGAAAGTGTGTTTATTTTAACTGGAAGCACATGTATTTCTGTAAATGAAAGTAATATTTAATTTTAACTTTCTGGAACTAACCCTTTTAAACATGTCTGTTTTCTTGACCTGAACCATCTCATAATGTGTTATCAGTGAGTAATGCTGCTATATGAATGAACAATGTATTGACAGTTTTGTACTAGCAAATTATTCAGGTCGTAACATTTTAAATGAAAACTGAAAAAAGTGACACTGCTAAAATATAATAATACTTAATGTAGAACATGATATGATTTTATATAATAAGACTCTTCATATCTAAGATAAAATTTATAAATTGAAATTTTAAAGTGAAAAACAATACAGTGTTACTTATTACTAACTGAAAGTTGCTAAGTATTAAAATGTATATACAAAAAGATAAGAGTGAGTATATAGTTTAACTATTCATAATAGCATTGCCATGTTTAGAAAAGAAAGGAAAAAAGGCTCATAAAATATTTCTGAACAGCTTCAGAAAGAGTCAAACATTTTAGCTCAGAGCTAAGTAAAGATTGTGGGGCTTTCTCTAAAATACACGCCTGGCCATTAAAATTGAAACGTCCATAAGTGGTGCATTAAACCAACCCCACGTTTATGAAAAGGAATTGATGTGGCCCGTCGAAAATATGACAGTAATACCAGCAGGTGTCTGATTTTGACTGTGGGTGAATTGTAGCATGCCGAGAGTGCGGGATTTCATTCCGAGAAATTTGTGCTCGTGTTGGATGAAATGCATACACAGCAAAACGAAAATAAGATCGATGGTAAGGATTCTAACGGCCCCATCAAACAACCGAATTAAAAGACAGACATAATTTCCGCATGATTATTATGAACACGCATAATGTGTTGCAATTTTAATGGCCAACAATGTGTAAACATGAAAGAGTGTTTATTTGTCTAACTCTAAACCTTTCACCTACTGCAAGATACTCAAACGATAAGAGAGGTCAGAAAGATATGAGCATTCTTTTTGCTTTTTTTTTAGTGTTTGATTCCTCGACAAAAATTCCCGAAAGCCTTCTGATGTATCAGTTCATCCACCTAGGAAATTTCGATGAGTGTCTCTCAGTTGAAGGAGTTGTAGGACCAGAGAATGACACCTTTGATGCCCAGCACTGCATGGTCACCTTCAGTTTCCCTTTGGAACTTCTGGGGAATAATCCTATGAGCATCTCTAAGGCTGTTGCACGTCAATTGCAATTGCCCGATAACGACGTGGTATTTCAAGAACATCGTCCTCAAGGAAGGGTAAGTTGTTATGTTTTTTAAAGTGAAAAGAAAGCTTATATGCTGATTAATGGGACCAAATATTTTATTCTTTTGGATAACATGTGGATGTATTTTTTCCTTGACAACTGGAAACAGGAAGCGGTCACAGGGGGCCTGAGTTGTCGCTCCACTGTTTTCAAAGCGGTGTGTGATGAAGCAGTAATCCTTGCAGGCTAGATTTCTGTTGGTATTCTAAAGACCCTGGGGAGATAAACTGACGTGCCAGTTAGCAGAGACTGTTCTTTCTTCCTGGAGTTTGTCCATTGGCTCAGAAAACATTGGGAAACATCTTTCGGCCTACACTTCGGCCTCGCTTAACTTCACTGGAGGTCGTCCTTTGGGAGCATTCAGATTGCTAACTGCTTCTTCATGATACATCTTAGGTTTTCACGTCCGGTGTTATAGTTAAAATAGTCAAAATCTTCCGGGTTGTTTTGACATGGTCAATGGTCCATAACTTTCATCAAATTCATCGGTGGACGAGGAACTAACTGACATTCTTCGTCCACTGATAATGTCAACCTCAGAAGTTGATGAAAACTGTGGATAAGGCCAAAACAGCCCGGAAGATTTAACTGTTTTAATGACTGCTTCTTTGATTCCAAGTATATTGGAAAATTCAGCTTTTGTCACCTGTGAAGATCTCATGGACACGCCGGGCGCTATCACTGTCAAAACGACAAATCATTTCCTGACACAATTCCTGTCTTTATTCTTCTGCGAGGTTCTGGAGTACTCCACGATAACAAAGTTTCCTCACATGAAGATATCTGTGCAGGATTTCTGGTATCTGTGGCGACTCGCCAATCGTTCTTTAGCTTCTTTTCTGTACAAATGGTGTTTTCATCTGACTACTGCTGTTGGATGCCCCAGTGCCCCTCGTTTCTCATTGCTGTGCTTTCTCGTCTAAACTCTGTAAACGATTTATAGACTTTTTGAAAGTGAAAGAGTAGAGTCTGTAAAAGCTCTCCGTAATGTTTCCAGGCATTTTTGTTAGTGCAGATCGCACTCATAATCGTAAAAAACACTGCATGAAAAGGCTATCAAATATATATACAAAATGTCAAGTCCACTCTTAGAACTTAAAGCAACGAGTGCAAGACCACAATTAACGTTTGGCTGCAGGTGCAATAAGGGGTTTACTAATTAAGACATGCTCTTTCCAGTCCTGCCAAAGGGAAAGTTTTATCACTCATAGCTTCTTCAAACCCATCTATTCGTTAATGTAAATAATTTAAGTTTTAGAATCGTAACGACAACAGACATTTGTGATTTATTTAACTTATGTTTGCAACTAAAGACTTAGCTTGAGCTGGTATATCAAAGCTGTACTCATACAAATACCTTTAGTAGTTTGCTTGTGGCAATTTTGAAATGATCGTCTGGTTAATTTTTGCTTAACACGTTTCCTTTTCTACAGGCAATGGCTACAATGGTATTGGGAGTAGGTATAAAGATGTCATACTGTCTGCCTTCATCCTGTAGCCCCGAGATGATCAGGTTCTACTTCAATGAGACGGCTAACAGCATATTTAGCTCCATAACCGTTCCAGCAGTTTCGTGTAGCCAGGGATCTAAAGGAAGATCCCTCCAAACAGAGGACTGGATAGCTTTGTAAGTGTCTTATTTAATTTATAGCTAACTGAAAATGTGCTTAAATAGACAAAAGGAAGAATGTGTATAAAAATTCGTAGGGAAATATAATTATTTTGTTTTCTTTTAAATTAGAAGAGAATTATATCTCCTTCTATCAACAAAATGTTTCAATATTTGAAAAGTATTTCTGTCACGTGTCTCAAACTTCTAACTATTAAGTTTTTTTTAAAAATATCTACCCAAAATATGCCACCATTAATTTTAGCTATAAGATCATAGCTTTTCTTAGTATAAAAATGTACACACTCTCTGAATTACACTCTTAATGACTTTTTATATAAATTTTCTATTTTTATTTAATGGTTTTCATTAAAATTATTAAAATTTCCCTTAATCCATTTTATCCTTATTTCGTTGACTATAATATTTTAATAAAATGAAACTTACTAAATATACTTTGTTGGGGGTAAACTTGGGTACTCATAAAGTTTATTTACTGGCCTGCTTTTGTCACTAGGAGAGTTCTTTCAAAATAGGAAGCTGTGTGGCTAGTAAACAAAAGTCCCAATTAATGTTCAGTTCACATTATAGAAAATCCACTTGATGTAAATCTCATTCTCAAAGCTTTAATTCTCCCCTCGATAAGTGATGGTCTATCACTTATGCACTAAATCTGTTTTTAAAAACTTCATAATCCATGACATATACGTTTATCTGCAAAAAATCCTCAATTATTTTCATTATTAAACTATTAAAACCAGCTAAAATAAGGGTATACCTTTACCTGAACACCTCGTACATTTGTTGAAAAGGATAACACTAAATTTTAATAAATATAGAAAGTTTCTCAACCTGTTGGTTATCCTGCCTAGATTTCAGCTTTGGAAATTTCTTCGTGTAGTTCTGAAACTCATTTGTTTAAAGAATATTTATTTTACATATCACTCTAGTATCAGAAGATTTTGGCCACAATCTCTGTCAGAAAACACGTAAATATATTCTTAATAAGTATATTTCAACCTAAGTAATGCTTTTTAAAGAACGTTTATTATATAGGTATAAATCTTTACATACTTTCTTCTCAATCAAATCGAAATCCCTGTGCCTTGTTAGATAGAAATATCATTATGTGTATTATATCTGAAATATTGTTTTGAATTACTGCATTTAAGAATAAAAGTAGTTCTAAGAGCATTATACATGCTTTTCCAAATAATTTTAATTTTCATAACAGTGTTATAAAATAAATACTCCGTCATGCAAGCACGCAGTGGTCCCCTTATCGCCAAAATGTCAGTGTTACCAAATTACAAGAAAAAAGTATTAATGCACAAATTAATGACCAAAGTGCTCTTGAGAAAAAAGTAATTCCCTATGTTAATTTATTTTAATCGCTATTTGTATTATAATAATTTAATTATCATAAGCATTTCTAATTTTAATGTTTTGTTAAAAGAGGGAATAGTATCTGGAAAAATGGGCAAACAAATCAATAGAAATTAAAAGTTTGTGAATGTATCTTATTCAACATTGCAGTAAATAATTATCACTAACAAACTTGAACATTTTATACAAATCAGCTAATGATACAAAAAGAAAAGGATCCGCTAGCAAAAAAACCATTGGTTGCAAACAGAAAGAACAGAAATATGTAAAAATGTACAGATAAGGTGTCAGGGAGAGAATGCAAATCTTGTTGTAAAAATGCAGAAAAACTTTAAAACGATAACTACATGAACGAAAAAGGTGACAAAATTTTAGAACCAATTTTAAGTTCAACTGCTTAATTATTTTATATACGTTTTGTCAGTCAAATAGACAATATTCACTGTCTGATATATCCCATGCTCCCATTGTTTTTTAATAGTGTTAACGCCCGTAAAACTACTGAGGCATCACAGGCGGGGACACTGGTGATATACGAGATGAAATGGTAAACTGGTAAAGGAAGGAAGCACTGCAGCACTAAGTTTAGGGCACCACTTCGGCATTTACCATTTATGAGGACTGAGAAAAACGTATAAAAACCTCAGTCAAGGAGAGCGATTTTAGTGAGAATCGAACCCCACTTACTTTCCCATTGTAGACAGAAAAAATGACAGGCAAAACATTAAACAAAATATCTTCAAAGTTATCTGCATGTACTTGAGATGGTGCTGAGAACTCCTTGCATCTGGAAAGTGACGATACATTACATTTTATGAAGTGTTACATCTTGATAATCTTGTTTGCCTTTCCCATTATAAGTAAAGTGTCTTTATCAGTGGTTAGAGTTTAAAGCATGTCATTACCATTTCGGATTTCCTTTTGTTTACACAGTTATTATTGCTACCATGTAGTAAGTAATATGACAGCAAATATGTGTATGTGAATTATATGTAGGGTAGAGTAGAATTCTAAATCGGTTAAGAACAAAAATTGCAATATACATGTTATTAACATCTAAGCGTGGTATATGTCAAAGCCAATATCCTAAAAGCGCTTCGTGCCATGACAATTTGAAATAGTTCTACGAGTTCTCACAGATGGCGCTTGGTGTATTGTTTTGTTATTCTAAAGTGCAGTTTGACGCGTTTCTCAGCTTTCAATAGGAATGTTGCCCTTATTGGAAGAAGATAAAGTGGAAGATCTCAAAATGCCAAGTTCCATATAAATTATAATTAGTGCTAGATTTGAAAACCATTTCAAATGTGCACTAAAATGACAAGAACATTTTTTTATAAAGGCGCCATTAAGTATGATAGAAAGAGAACTGTGAATGTGGACAAATAGTTATCCAATCCTGATGTTGTGAAGCATTACTACTACCACTACTACTACTACTACTCTACTACTACTACTACTACTACTACTACTACTACTACTAATAATAATAATAATAATAATAATAATAATAATAATAATAACAATAATAAGTAAACTGAATGATTGTTCAGTTTGTAATGTTCTGTGCAAATGTTTGTAATGTTCTGTAGTGTTGCTCTCTGTTGATTATGAACTGATAAAAGCTAAAAGAAAGATTTACTTTCTATGTTAGATTTAATTAAGGAAGAGAATTGAAAGCTGTATACTGATATCTGTGCTAAGCAAAGAAATCTTTGTAGGCTACGCAACTCTTTAAGAAGAATGAGTGTGCACCTGCTTTATTCTATTTTTTCTTCTCCTCAACAAAAGTATTTTAAAATTGATCTCCATTGTATTTATGCAAATAGCAATGCTGATATGTTACTACCAACTGTAATGTGTATCTAAATTCTCTTTTTATAATATAATAATTATCTCAGAAAATAAAATGGAAACGTTTTTTTCTTTATTTTCGTAAAAGGAATATTTTGGCACCTAGCCCATTTAGCATTTCTCCTCTTCAATTTTATTAGAATTTTTAGCAAGGAGGTTTCATATCATCTCCCAACCAGGATTCACCTTTGACTATTGCTTTCAAAGCTATTGTAAATGAAAATAATTGCTTTAAGGCATTTAAAGAGATGATAAAATAGCCAGTTTGAGTAAAAAGATACATCCTGCCGTTGGTAAACTGCAGTAAGCTGATTTAATTCTAAACTTCCAGCACATTGTACAACAATCAAGCAAGAACTCGACCGGTCTCTCTGTACTCCATACTGTGAGTCCTTTTTAGTTACCTCTTTCGTAGTGAATCCAGTGAGTTTTGAGCTCTTGGCTTTCATCAACCTATCACTCGCTGGTTCATCTGATGTGCATGTGTGTAACACATCTTACAGATTTCTCTTTTCTATTTCAGGACGATACTGGTTATCTTTGGCTGTTTGTGCGTTATGAGCACTGGCTACGACCTTCTAACAGGTAAGTGCTCTCAATCTCTGACTCTGTTAACAAAGGAAAGCTTAAAACATAATAGGTAAGAGTTTTCTCTTATCTTTGCGATATTTGTAGCAAAACCGAACAAGTTTTCAGCTGTGGACATTCCACATTAATCTTGTCAATTAAATAAAGCAAAGAATGGAAGGGGTGTTCGATATTTAGGCCCTCTAATGTTTTTAAAATATTCACATTTTAGATATAAATTGTAAGTAAAATTGCTAATAATTTAATATCTTGCCCTTCACTTCAAAAATGTAAAATGGTGTTAAATAGCGGATCATCTAACTATCTTATCACCAATGCAGCCGCAGAGATTATATGACGTGAGACTCAAGGCGAACCTAACAGTTCGGTAAACTCCTCCCGCATGCAGCGAGTTGTGTAGATATATTGGCCTTGAGTGATGGCTTTCGGCCAATCAAGTTTCCTGCAACCGCTTTGGTCATCAGATAATTGGATGAGTAGATATTTTTCTGAAAATAGTTCTTGGTTCTGATTATTGTAAACAATTTCTCGAGTAGAATAGAAAATACGCCATATATTTTGAACAATTTAAAATATTGTGCCCTTTTTCCATTCCTGGAGAATTTCTATTCCTAAATGCTATTAAAAATGTTAATCTTTTCCTTATTGAAGACAGGTCATGTGTTTTCTATCTCAAATTACTTCTAAGACTGAAATTATTTCGGTGTAGTTCGTTAATATTCTGTATTTCTTTCCAATTTCCAAATACAGAAACATGTCTGTTACAGAAAATAAGAAGCGGAAGGAGCTGTTTACATCATTCTCGTGGTATTCCAATGGCAAGAAACTTTTGGCAACATCCGACACAGGATCCGACACACTGCATGCTCTACATGGCATACGATTTATCAGCATGAGCTGGGTCGTACTTGGGCACTCTCACATGCAGGCAGTATTGGTTCCGGTCGTTAACATAGCAGTTGCTGCAGACGTAAGTGATAAACAGTTCGTTTTTAAATAAACTTTGCCTCTTGCAGAACAATTGCAACACAATCGCTTGTTTCTTTTAATTTCGGGTTCCTCTTTTGATCTGGCTGCCTCCTTAATGTTTTGTTTAATACATAGGTCACAGTGAAAGGTAATTGAAACTGATATGAATAGCAATAAACTAGAGTGTCTTTTGTTCGATAATAATCTATTTAGTTTCCAAGACAAGTTAATGTTAACAATATTAATATATTTAACTGGAAAAATTTTCGAATTTTCACGATTTTATGCTTTTAAATTTTTTTGACGACAAAATAATGCACCCAAACACTTCAAAATGATTTTGGAAAGAAAGCACAGTAGTAAGGATTGTGTATTTGATTTGAGTAATTCAAACATGCAGTGTTTACGACGATTTTCACAAGAGACTTAGGCCAAGTTCATCAATAGACGTTAAAATGCACTAACATGTTGCTTGTAAAATATTATGTAAATATTATAACAACGTGTTAAGACTCCTGCGTTCCACGATATTATTATTTAACACGTTGTTAAGGTTTCCGAGTATTGCAAATAGCATGGATTGGGAAGGCGGTGTCATAACCGAAAGACTTTTGAACGTTACCTTACGTCTTGGCAACCTAGTCACGCCTCCTTTCACGAACGGCAGCGGAGGAAACCGATCTGAAGCCTGTACATTAATCTATTGTATGTTAATCTATTGTACATGTCGGCCTTGTGGCGCAGTTGGTTAGAGCGTGTGTTGTTTTATCAACGGGAAGTTCGCTACCACTGTTCTTACTTTAATACGTGTTACCCCCCCCCCCCTTTTTAAGGGAGGACAACGCTAGAAAAGTAATACTGTTAACGTATAGGTTGCAAATTTCGGTTAGCTTGCTTAGCTTAAGTTAAAAAAATCCAAGGAGGACAGCGTATAGAAAAGTTATACTGTTAACGCTTAAGTTACAAATTTAGGTTAGGTTAGGTTAGGTTAGGTTAGGTTACCTTAAGTTAAAAAAAACCGTATAGCGATCTCAAGTGTGACCTTATCTTGGTCTTTTATCCTTTTAAAACTTTTATAATTACTGTTAATTTGTTACATTGTTAATAGTGTTACTTTATTTTTATTTTATATTGTTTGCACCCCTGGTGTTATTTTTAACTTGACTTATTAATTTAATTTTTTTTTTTTGTTGCTAGTTTTACTTTCGACTTCTTTACTATTTATCTATTATTCTTTTAATTTTATTTCTTACTTTTTATGTGTTTTCTAATACAATTTATTGTTTATTACACCTTATACCATGACATCTATCCAAGGTAATGTAATGAAATATTGGTTCAACAAATGTAAGTACCATTCTAAGCAATTAGCTAAATATACAGGGCACGTTGGCTTTCTTTCTTATTGTGCTATTACTAGCGTTTGCCCTAACGGAATATTAATTCAATTGCCATTGTCCGCTATAGCTCCTAGCACTCATAGCCAATTTCACTTATTTAGGCACCATATCTCCCAGCAATTTCTACGGATGATCCTCAATAATTGTCAATATTGGCAGAAATTTCATTTGTCTAAATTAATTAGTTTTATTAAAATTATTTTGGCATGTTCTCCTAAATATATTACCACAGTTAATGGTATCTTGACGAGTGCGAATAAATTATTATATTCTCTCAATCAGAAACATCTTCGTAAACTATCGCGGTTATATTTACAATATTTAAGAGCAGGTGTTCCTATTCAGTTAACAGCGTCTTTCTTCCAAAATTTTTCTCCGCCGCCCGTAGTGTCAGCTCCTGACTTGGCTTCAATTTTCAATTTACCTCGTCCATCTAAATTTTACTCCGGTATTGCATACCAGCAGCCTAAGAGCAAATGTACCCCTTGTACTTCACCTACTAGTAATAGTGCGGTTGTTAATTTATCTTCTATTTCACTTTCCGATGCTGATACATTGCTTTTGCAAAAAGGATTATCTTTTGCCCCAACTCCCAAATTTAATCGCCTTAAATTTGTTTCCGATGGCATTAAATTTTTCCGTAATTTAAGATGGTGTTACTATTGGCATACTAAATATTCTTAGCCTACTTCAAATGTTATTCCTCAAGTTTCGTCCTCCCTCCCTCCAAACTTGAACCTCCTTCTTTACCTTCTAGCCATCATTTAGAAAGGTTTATTAACCGATTTTTAACTTCGATTAGTGATTCTAAATTTCTAGATAAGATCACCCCGAAAGATAACCTAACTTTACGAGAGAAATCAGTACTTAAAAGGTTATCTAATAATCCTGATGTTATTATTCTTCCAGCTGATAAAGGGTCCTCAGGAGTACTACAGAACATTTCTTCTTACAATGCTGAAGCTTACCGACAGCTTGAAGATGTCACTTATTATAAACTACGGTCTTCCGATCCTACAGTCAAGTTTAATGAAGAAATAGCTTCTTTTATTGCTTCTTTTGGTGCTGCTGAGGGACTTAGTTCTCAAGATATCACTCTACTTACTCCTCATGTCCCTCGTACTCCCACCATATATTTTCTCCCTAAAATTCATAAAAAGAACTGTCCAGGCCGCCCGATAGTAGCCAGCTACGATTCCCCCACTGAACGTATTTCCGCTCTAGTAGATTGTTGGTTACAACCATTTGTTACGTCTAGGCTATCCTATATCAAAAGATTCCTTCCATTTTTTCGAGTTTACTAAAGAAAGTAGACCCTTCAACACATTCTAACATACTTCTGGCCACTATCGATGTGACGTCACTCTATACCAACATTCCCCATCATGAAGGATTAGCTTCTGTTAGACATTTCTTGAACCCTCGAGCACCTCCTCATATCCCATCCACAGATTTCATTTGTCATCTTGCTTATCTGGTCCTCACTCGCAATGCGTTTAGTTTTGATAATAAATATTATCTACAAATTAAAGGTGTTGCGATGGGCACCAGAATAGCACCGTTTTATGCCAATCTTTTTATGGCTCGCTTAGAGGAGGAATTTCTTAAGTCAGAACCTTTGACACCATTATTATGGATGAGATATATTTATGATATATTCGTGCTTTGGACTCATGGCTCAGAATCTCTCGATCAGTTCCTTACTAATCTTAACTCCAAAATTTCAGTTAAGTTCACTTCTTCTGTCTCTCCCAGTGCTGCTAAGTTCCTAGATATTGATATTTCTTTATGTAATGGCTCTTTTTTTACATCTGTGCACCTTAAGCCTGCCAATACAGTAGTATCTTCATTTTGATAGCTATCATCCCTTGCATATCAAAAGATCTATTCCTTTTTCTCTTTCAATCCATGGTCATCGTCTTTGTAACAACTTTTCATCTATTGACAAGTATATTAAAAACCTAGCTCAATAGTTCCAAGGTCAAAATTATCCTTCCTCTCTTTTAAAATCCCGTATAATACCAGGGCACAAAACTTTCCAATGCAAACCTAAAACTTCTAATAAAAACTTCATTAACCTTGTTACTACTTACGTGCCTGGAATTGAAAGCATCAGACCTATTTTGAAAGAATGTCACGATACTTTATTAATGCACCCATCTTTAAATGATTTTTCTAAATTTGTACCCCGCCTTACTTTTATAACACCCCCTAACCTTAAAAGTATATTTTGCCGAAATCTATCCCCTCCGAATTTACCACGTCCCTATGCTGGCTCATATCCTTGCTAGCGCCGTAAATGTAAAACCTGTGCGCTAATTATGCCGTGCCATTCATTGCATAGTCCTAATTTATCCAGAGAATTCAACATTACTTCATTTGCCACCTGTTCTTCTAAGAACGTTATATATATATATATATATATATATATATATATATATATATATATATGTGTGTGTGTGTGTGTATGTGTGTGTGTGTGTTATCTTGTAAGCTTTGCAAAGCATTTTATATCGGTTTAACTTCTACCGTTGTTTCGCTACGTATGAACAATCATAGACGTTCTGTAAAACCAAGTGTCCCTTGCCGGTTGCCCAACATGCCCTGTCTCAGTGTAAGGATTTTGATGATGCTTTTAATTTAACACTTATTGATGCTTTACCTACACAATGCTCTGAAAGTTTACTCAGAGATAGAGAAATGGCAGCTATATTTTTACATAAAGCGCGTATACCATCTGGTTTAGATCTTACGTGTTAATTTTTTTCTCCCACACTCTCATTTCTAGTTTCATATGTTTCCATGCATAACATTACCTTCGATACTCAATATTTACTTTTAACACCGTCACTTGTCTTCTTGCCATAGAAGAACTTCACGAGTTCGAAATATAGCGATTTCAAGTGTGACTTTATCTTAGTGTTTTATCCTTTTAAAGCTGCTACAATTACTGTTAATTTGTTACATTGTTAATGATGTTACTTTACTTTTATTTTTATTTCATTTATATGTATGTATGTGTATATATATACAACTTATACAGTTTAAAGCGCATGCCCTTTCCCATATCAATTATCTTCCTTACGTTTTTTATTGCTATATTACAATTTCCCCATTTCATTCCGCTGTATATTGCATTTGACTAAATTATTAACGTGCATCTTAAAAAATTAATTTTTTGTATTACATTTTTCGTTTCTGAATGTTACTGCTGATATATCCTCCTATATTTGTTGAAGTCACAGTACAATTCTCGAACCAAACCTGGGCGTTCAGTTTTCTCCGCTGTTCTTTGTGGAAAGAAGATGTGACTGGTTAACAAGCGGTACTGTACGTAAGGGCATGTGACTTTTGAACTCACTCTAATGCACTTTTGTTTGCATAGAAGCATGCAAGAAGTATTAAAAGGAGCAGAGGCACAAGGGTGTTCTAACCTCTCTCGTATTTCATCTACTGTGCTTTTCTAAAAATTGCTCTTTTGCGTAAAAATTTCAAAGCCACTGCACCTAACAGCCCGAATGACTTTAATATACTCCCCCCCCCCCCCCAAAAAAAGGAATTTCAACTTTTACAGCTGAATTTACGGTCACATTTCCGAACTGTTACTAGTTAAACTTTTAACGCAAGGGAAAGATGATGTTAACTTAACACGAAATTTAACACAATGTTAAAGTTAACAACAGATTTTCTTCTTAAGTTGAACGTTAAAGCAGTCTAGCAGTTTGTTAAATTTTAACATCTGTTAATGAAACCAGCATACACCACCAGGTTTAAATCCTACGTATTAAAGTTTTTTTTTCAATTTATTTTTAATTTATATATTTTTTCCCCTTTCTTACTCCCTCTGAATGCTTGTTTAACTGTTTCCGCGCATTAGGTTGCCTTCGAAATTCAATATTTATTTTTAGCACCTTTACTTGTCTTCTGCCTTTAAAGAACACAAGTTATTCGAGATAAAGCGAAATGTTTGTGAATATTTAAGTGTCTTTATATATTTCTAGTTATTTTTGTTTTAGTTACATTGTTCCAAGAGTTACTATATTTTTCATTATAAATAAATATATATGTCACCTGTTTTATTCTTCTTGTAGGCTAGCAATTTTATTTCAGCTTTTGAGTTATATTTGTTATTTCTTTCACTTGAAGACAATTGCTAAATGTTATTGTGTTTAAGAAATAACGATAATTCCTATCTAGGCATTTGGAAATCACTTCTAATTACACTGTTGTCAGATAAACAGTTGAATTCCAAAATGATGATCTACATGACTAATTCTTAACTCGAAGCGTTTAGTATGAATCACTGTTGATATTAGATATTGCTTTGTGTTTCAGATTCTACAAGATTTCTGGAGGCTATATTTGACCAATGCTACACTTTCTGTAGATACATTTTACTTCCTTAGTGGGCTTCTGGTTAGCTACATCTTTTTGAAGCAAATGAATAAACCCAAGTCTTCCTTTAACATCGCACTTTACTACTTTCATCGCTATATTAGGTAAGAAATGACTATGCAAAAATATATTTATAAATATACTTAAACAGGAAAGTTTAAGGGATATAAAAGTTAGTAATAGCTCTCAAATTAGATTTTTAAAAACAAATTTTAAGAGCTACAAAATATTTCATTAGTTTGACGGTAAGGTATCTATTGAGGGAGCCATCATTAGGCATACATTAAGGTAACTAATTTACATGAAATTCTTTTTACTGAGCTTTAGAATAAAACGACGAATGCAAAATGGTGTAAATGCTGAACCTGATTCATTATAGCTACAATCACTGCGGAAAGAAATG